>JARHVA010007549.1:0-232500 GCA_037957365.1 Torreya grandis | reverse complement strand
TAGGGAAGTATATATATTTTACACCACCTTGGATCCATGGTAGTCAGAAGGTGATGGGAAGTTGAGTAGATGATACTACTATGGGTGAGTAAGTGTGTTATTTTTAATACTTAAATTTACTTGAAGATATAGAGATATATGATAGATGTTATATATATAATTATGTAAATGAGGTATGATCTCATATTTGTTATTATTTTATAGATGTTGAAATAAACAAGGCATGATGGAGGACCATGGAGGATATTGTTCATCATGACATGTTACCATAATATGATACTACACAAATGATAAATATGATGGTATATTTAGTTTTGGCCTATGCAAGCTAGTTTACATTAGTCAAATAATCCAATTCATAGATTGGCATTAGATGGAACATAAGATACACTAACACTAAGAGTTGGATAGGGGAAGTGGAGGCATGACAGGGACTAGCTTAGGAGAGGGTCACTCATCTGACTACATCCAAGTAGGTGATGCAATTATAATCCCAAGTGGATAATTATAGGGGCAGGTCTAGGGGTCACAATCATAGATGGGGTATCTTCAATGGAGTCAACAAAGAGGATAGTCTAAATATGCTTCCATGTGTATTATAGCATGTCCTCCACTATATGGACAAGGTGGACCTCAATTGAAAAAAATGACTTTGTACTATATTATATGATTGTTTATCATGATGTATAAAAATGATGAGCCATTTATATAGATATTTGTTGTGTATGACTTATTTATATTATCTATGGATGTATTTTATTTCTATTACATGTGTTTATGAGTTATTATGATATGGGAAAATGTATGATGTATGATCTATGTTTATATGTATGTATTATTATTTTCTATCAAATGTGAGCAAATTCATGTTCAAAAAGAAAATAATGTAAAATGGTAAATAAAAAAGGATGTAAAATCCAAAAAAACCAAGATGTGAATGATGAAATGAATGTAAAAGATACCAAAAAGATGCAATATGTAAAACACCATAAGTAAATGAAATATCAATGAATTACAAATTCAAATAAAGGCATAATTAAAAATATCAATGAATGACAAAGACATAATCAAATATATGTAAATAAATGAAAAATCCATGAATTAAAAAGAAACAAAGAAAGATATTTAAATAAGCAAGACCCAAAATGTGAGACAAACATTTGGATTGAATCATGGGTGAATGAAAATAATAGGACGCTGTAAAGAATGATAACTCAAAATTAATGCTTGTGTTAGTATGTAGTGTAGTAAAATATGTTCATATAAATACATGACAAATATGGAAATAGGATGGTGTGATAAGTGATGGTTTAAAGGTATATGTCATAAAATCCCAAGGGTCTTATACTACACCTCACAAACTAATCCATGAGGCATAAGTAGAAAATGCGATCAAGTATGTGATCAACTAAAGGTGATATCTATCAAGGGGAATATTGGGGATAATATAATTTAAATAAAGAGTGTGAGACACCACATGGGTGACATGGAAATATATAGCTTAGATAATACACACTAAACAAGTCCTAAAAATTGTTTAACATCAAGTATTTAGGACACTCCGACTAGTGAACACGAAGCTTGGGATAATAAGTGAAGTACATAGATCATCCCATGAAGGCTATATACATGAAAATTAAAATGGTTATGAATTACCATAATGTTTTCTCCATTCCTAAGGACCCCTTACATATTTATCAATGTACCATGAATATTGGGTACTTGTGTGAGAAATTAAGTGACACTATAAGTATATGATATAATGAGACCTCTTATCCTAATCTACTGGCCTATTACACCCCAATGGACCTAAATTCTATCATTTTTTTTTTAGTTTGAGCTTTGACTAAGATAGGATTTGTGCTAGATATAGAACATGCATTTTGGTGTGATCTAAATTTTAAATTTTTGTTTTGTTTTGATCATTTACCTTTTTATTTTATGACATGGATTTTAATTTTTGTGGCTTTTGTTATTCCTCATTCATATGGATTCATAAAACCAAACATGAGTGAAATATATAGATAACAAAAGAGACCTTATACTTGACCATTAGGGAGAAGGACCTAAGACCAAGGTGTCTCAATATTTATAAGCTTTCCCATAGGTAAATGCAAAATCTCAAGACTAACCCATGTGTGCCTTAAATGAAAGGAAATAAGCATAAAATGAGGATCATGAGAGATACATGCATGTAATAAGTGATATAGTGATGTGTATGCTCCTAATTGATCAAAAGGAGGTAAAATAATGTTATGAAATGGGTGGTGCTTATGTTATGATATCTATGCCACTAAGAAGCCATGCTAACCTAAAAAGACACAATTAATAATGGAAGTAGTAATCATCCCTAAATAAGGGGGAATACAAATGGTCATCCCAAATATAGTGGGAATGTAAATGGTTATCCCAAAAATATGGGGAATATAAATGATCACTAAATAACCAAAAAGAGAGAAAGGAAAAGAATAAATAAAATTTAAAGGAGATACCTAATCTCTAATATATAAATGCAAGATGAAAGTAAGTACCAAAAGACCAACAAGGAAACAATGGTTTAAAAAATACTTAATGAATGTAAAGTAAATGTTAAAAATTAAAGTTATGAAATGAATAAGAACCATAATATATGCAAGACATAGACAATAAGGCATCACAAATTCTACAATGAAATGTGAAGGTCAAATTTAAACATATGAAAATGTGAAGAAAAATATGATATTACACATATATGTGATCACAAATGTTCATATATATCTCTACATACATTAAAAATAAAATTATATAAGTCCTACAATAATTGAAAGCTAGCTTTGATCATAGCCTCATATGTCTTCATAGAGAGTCATGCAAGGACTACTTGGAACATCGTCTCTATGGAGAAAGTAAGAGTACTAGAAGATTAAGTAAGAGGACATGGTGCCTCCTATGAGGTGATAATAAATTCAAGGAACTTGTAATTTTACATGGATAATATCCTCTAATTTTTTAGAAGGTCTAGTTCAAGGAGGAGGGTGAGACTTTATCCAAGAATGACCCTAGGAGCCTTACTAAGAGGGTGAAGGCATAGGCCTCAAAGTATCACAAAAAATATCATTGGAATACTCTACATATATATAAATGGTGTGAATTGCATTGATGCCAAAGAAAAATAAATTTACCCATGCTTGGGGATATGCTCTAGAGATATTTTTGGAGGTGGGAAATTCTGGTCACTAGAAGGTTAGGTTGTTTTACATCAAAGTGAATCAATTTATTTTCAAAGAGATTGACAATGGATCTAAGTATGTGAATTTATGCCATGAAAGAAAAAAGTAAACCTAGGAGTAGTTGATTGTGGAGGTTGAATACATGTTATAATAATTAATCCTTATTGTTGTTGGTATGCTAGGAATATCTAGTTAGATTAAAAATATTTGGCCCAATGAATAGCTATTTTATGGAGCTTGTAATATGGATCATATTCACATCATCTAGGTGGGGATTCATGTTGGGACCTAGCTAGAAAGACATGAAATAGATCATCATCATCAAAATATTGAACAGTGGATTCATAACTAGATGTTATGGATGTGTTTGTATGAGACTACCTTAGTGGATGTTGAAGTCATATAGACAACATTAGAGATGACAAATGATTGAATAATTAGAAAATATAATATGGTATTTTCATGGCATTATAAAAGAGCATACTCTGAAGAGGCTCATAAATGAATAGATCGGTATGTGAAGCAGATGGTACCCACTCCATCTCAATATTAGAAACATCAATCGAAGAAGAAATAATGATAGGTGTAGTATAAGAATAAGGAATGGAATCAAATATGTTAAGGGATGACATCAACTATTCAAATACTATGTAAATGTAAAGTACTCAAAATAACATTTTAAGCAAGATCGATAGTAAAGTATTTCTATGTCCTTCACTTGGGTATAGCCATCTAAGAAAGGGTCATCTAGGGAATATCCATCACCTTCATTAATTGTATGGATATTTTATGGAAGGCATTGATCACTATATCAATTGAGAAGGAGTGGGGAGTGATTTTTTTAGGCATCATTATTGAAGTGATAAATTCATCAATCAAATTCTTACGAGAACGAGGTCACAAATAATGGATTAATCAGAGAATTCTAAGGTTTTTATCTTAAGACTGATCTCATTGAGCTCATCATCATCAAAATCTAAGATCTTATGTGTTATACTTCCCACAATTTATATATGTCCATTATAACTATGGTTAGAATTGATGGAATAGTTGAAACTTTGAGATTCCCATAATGGGATGCTAGACAAGGGTTTAAAGATAAGTATTTTAAAAACTACACACTCATGGAATTTTTCAAAATTCCAAGGGTTAGTATCACCTCAAATCTTGTAAATAACACCATTTTTGGTAAATATAACACACTAGCATGCAAAATAGGTGAGGGCTCTCATGCAATGTGTCTAAGGTCGATAAGGTAAAATGTTATAAGATATTGGAAAGTTAAAAATCATGACCTTAAATCTAAACATGGTAGGAGGGACCATGATAGGGATAAAAACAAAAACAATATGAGGCATTTGTATTTTTATCATAGCCTTAACATGTGTTATAGGTAATTCATTAAATGTATCTAAGAGTTTTGATAAAATCAAGTGAGTCAACACAAGTGCCTGATTCTTCATCAATCAAGGAACTAATCAATAGAGGAGGATCATTCAAACAAAGTAATATTTTTTTGGGAATCATGAAAGTAATAGAAAATTTAAATGAGAGAGAGGCATCCAAATTTTTTTCAATTTGAATGGACATTTATTCACACTAATGAAGGATACAATCCTAAATCTTGAGAAAAGTAGCTTCTTGCCCCATAGGTGGAGGTTGAATTTTTTTTTGAATAAAATTTGTATCAAGAAATTATGATGATTACATGACATGAAGTCCTCATTATCTCAAGGAAATTAATTTTATAGGGGAGTTAAGAAAGTTTTGCAATGGTGTCCCTCTCGTCATATCCTAAGGGAGCTAAAATAAACTAGGATAAAGGTGTATAATGTTAATCAAATCAGCTAAGGTAGGGTGAAGGGCATTTGAACTTAGTACATAAATAATTATGTAATATTGGCTCGATCGATATAGTTTGTCTAGGGGGAATAGAGTGGATCATTATGGTTAATTTAGTTTATTGTATAGGGGAGATATAAATTGTATTCATCAAGATGGTTTATGTAGTCATATAAGAGGAATTGCTGATATAAGACTGAATCGATCTAGTCAATATAGTAGCTATAAGATAAGGGAATAAGAACAAACTACTTCAAACTAGCTATCATGGTCTATTATGGCCTATGAATAACAAATTGAATTGGGATGGATGATGTAATAATTATAAATGGGTAAAAATTAATGGATCGTATCAAGTTGGCTAATATAATGAAATTATTGCTTTTATAAGGTATCAATGTGTTCAATATAATTATATAAATCATTAGGTAAGGTTATTACATCAAATTGGTCGATGTGGTCATAAGAGCTGAGTGAGTAGTGTTTTTTTTATACTGAACATCCATAAAATGAGATAAATGTTTGTCTTAAATAATTCTATAAGTGGGAAAATTAGTATAAGTAAAATGTGGATAAGGATCTATGTAAGAGACCACACACCTCATGTTATTTATGTTGAACATGTTTTCATATTTGGTAGAAGAGTAAGGGTCAACTAAATATTCAACAACAATAGAGGTAAGATGCTGATTAATATTACATTGATGATTTGGAATTGGATATTTATAGATATCAAGGTGAGAATTAGCCTAATTGAGATCATCTTTCTTGACTTTGGAATCATTGGATTTAGCTACCTTGTTAGATACTTGTATACATTCTTATATCATATTTTCATGATCTAATTTGGGACCAAGGAGAAACCCAAAAGTAAAGATTCTAAGTTGCCTACATGTTTCATGAGAATGCCCCTAATTTACATGATACCAACAAAACTTTTGGGGACCATACCAATGTTTGGTAGGGAATGAAGTATAAATTTCTCTAAGTGAATGTATAGGTATACTTTTTAGGATTTTTTCTAGGGAAAAAGGATTAAGAATATTAAAAATGTTTATGTATACTAAGGAAGAGGAAAGGGAAGGATAAAAGGGACTTCCCATGAAAGGTTTGGAAATATTCACTTCATTGGATCCTCTAGGAAGAATAACATGGATGGTATGTGTGGAATCATAAGTGTATATAACACCATCTTGGGTAGCATGTTTATTTTTAGGTTTCATAAGTATGCAAGTTTGCAATGCAGGTTTGGAAGGCTCAAATTGTATTATGAAGAAATATTGGCATTTGGATTGATCAAGGGCTTCTTCCAAATATTTTAGAGAGAGATTATTGACTTTATATTGGATGTTAGGATGGATACGTTAGTAAAAAAGTGTAAGATGATGTATTCTGACGTGTTTCATTTAGCCTTATTAGATAAGACTTTCCAACACTTAATGAAGACTTGGGCAGTTTCAAAATCTACTTGTTTATAATTAATGAAATGAATTAAACTATTTTTGGGAAGATCATTGGTTTCAAATTATTGAACCAATGGATTAACTAAGTTTTCTATGCTAGACATAGTGCTAGACTTAGGTTGATTTTACCAATATAGAGCATCAGTTATGAATGTTTTGGCTAAAATTTTCGTAACTGCAAAGGTGTTGAGTTTGATCTAATATTTTTAAAGGTTACTAAAATGTTTCAAATGGAAAATAGATCGATGGATACATTATAATTGATAATAGGAGGGATACTAACTATGTCTATGTTTACAATTTTAGGAATTAATGGTTCATTTTGAAGATGCTCAATTACTTTGTTAAGAAGTGGGGGTTATGAAAAGAGATTACCATGTGCATATCTAAGAGGGAGGTGGTGGGAATTTGGGTTTTTCAATTCTAATTGATATTTTTGAGGATATTTCTATAATTTCAATATTTCATTTTTCATTTGAATCATTTGATTAGAATTCCTAGTTTTGAATGTAGCCACTTGATTCATGACTTATAACAAAATTTTATTAGTATTAATAGCTTGTTGGCTATAAGACAAAAGTGTGATGTACTAGTTGTGGAATTAACATGAGTGTTAATATAAGCACTTTGAGTAGGCCCATTAAAAGAAAGACCCACCATGATAGTATAACTACTAGGCATGGTGGAGAAGATTGAAGGGACAAATTCATGTATTGGCTTACACCAAATATTATATAAGATCTATGTGTAGGTGAATGAGGAATTTATATATGAGGTCCCATCAGGAGGTTATAGATTGTTATAGGGTTTTTCCCCTTATGTTCAAGATGGTCATTAATAAAAATGATCATTTTGGTAGTATACTCGAGATCACTCTCATCCTCTATAATCAACATGTGTGGGGGTTATTTGAGTGGATCAAGAGGTTGGGAAGCAATGAGTGACTCATATCTTCTATTCCTAAGTAGTCACATGACAATTTATTTTACCTTATTTTTTTATAACATTAAAGTTATATTTATGAGCTTTATGGGAATTAGTTAAGTCCATAATGTTGTGTTGTGTTCTCTATTCAGAATCTTAAAACATAAACTGCATTATTGAAGATGAGGGTATAAATTGAATTGGGTTGGCTGATATAGCTAAACTATAGAAAACATACTATGTCAGCTAACTCAATTTAATCAAAAAGAAAGACAACAAAAATTAAAATTGTATCGAGTAGTTCGATGCAAAAATATGAGACATAGAGACTAGATCGAACTGGTCAATGTAGTCTAGAAATATGGATGGAAAATACACATAAATTATATCTCTATATTTGATGTAGTCTAGTCTAGGAAAATTTAAAATAGCATGACACAAATTGCATTAAGCTACTTGATGTATTCTTGCAAGTAATAACAATATACAGATTATATTGATTTGTTCGGTGTAGTCTAAAAAGTAAATGGCTATAGGATGCTAAATATAGAGAATTATATTGAGTTGGTTGATGTATTTCAAACACATGTAATTTTATCTATGTAATAAAATGTAGTTACAACACATATTTGTATCGATGTTTGTTAATGCGGTCTACAATACAACATTCAATAACAAGTAGAATATTATAAATATTATTATTTTTTCTAACTATTTTCCCCAAAATTAGATCAATTAGATGTACTAAAAGGATTTATTTTATAGTGTAAAGATATACTTTCCATCCATTTGATAGTGTCATTTCAATGTTTTAGAGCACTAACTACAAAGGCAAAACCATATATGTAACCAACTAAACTTAGTTTAGCGGGTAAGTTAAGAATAATTTCCCTAGGATAATTGATTACTAGTGCACCAAAAAATTAGATGGATGGTTGGATTTCTAAGGTTTATTAAAAATAAAATCCTAGGTGTTTATGATATATCATGAGGCATGTCGAAATTAAAATCAATGTTTAGATCTATACTATGGCTATGAGTGTTAGGGTAAGCTCCTCACACCATAATGTCTATAAACAAAACACCACATAGCCCTACAAGATAGTAGCTAAGTAGTTTGAAATTTTTTGGAAAAAAGTTTATATGGAAAGCTAAAAAATATAAAATAATGTTTAAAAATCAATATCAAAAATCAATTTACAACATTCAATGAATTGAAATAAATAAGCAGTTAACTTGAAATTAAGTGTTTAAGATTTGAAATGAAAAAAATAATTTGTTTTAATGATGCTTAAAAATTAAACAAATAGAACTATATCAAAATTGGTCGATGCAATTTTACACATAATATAAAACTGTATTGAGTTAATCCATGCAGTTTATACACACAAAATTACAAGTAGAGTTAAAAAAATATTGAGTTCTTTGATGTAGTTAGTCTAAAAATGGATAAAAGTAAAATTGTATCATGTTTGGCTGATGTAGTTGGCTAAAAAAGGGCTGAATTTATAAACTAGAAAATATAATTATATCAATTTGTTCAATATATTTGTTTAAAAAGGAAAATTAATATAGAAATTTATTAGGCTAGTTGATGTAGTTATCCTAAGATAAATATGAGGATGGAACTATAACATGCCATTTGATACAATTGACTAAGAAATATATAAATATATAATTGTATTGACATATTTTATACAATTGGCTAAGGGATAAAAATATGAATAAACTTGTATTGACCTATTTGATATAGTTTTTTGAAAACAAAACTGCTATATAACTATATAGATCTATGCAATACAATTGATTGAAGAGGTGAAGGTAATGGTAAGCTTTATGTCGAGTTCAATAGAATGTATGAAATGTTTTGGATCAACCTAAAACCATCCTATCTTAAAATATTTGAACTTGGATAAGGTTTATCAGAGACATCACAATGATACTTAATGATTCAGGATGTGACCAAATGGATCCACAAACTAATAAGAGGAGAACCTACAACACAATGTCAAATGAAAAGGTTACAAATCTTTTGGGCTAATAATATAATTAAGTGGATCTAAATAAATCTCTATTTTTTAAGTAATCTAATATATCAAACAAACAATGTATGTAAGGGGTAAGGTTTATAAACATATCAAAATGGGTAAGGAGCCATGGTAGGCAAATGGGGGCCTAGAATACCTAAAGTGGATAAATGGTAAGTTAAAATAATCCTATAGTCGCGCTAATTATAAGTGTAGATAAAGCTTAAAAAAGTATATATACATTAATTAACCAATAAATTATGAAAATTATATCTACTAAATGAAAGAGCTAGGGTTAGAATAATACCATGAAGAGAACCTATCAAGCCTCAATCTCTTCCTTGGCCAAGATGTTTAAAAAAATATTGTAATGGTTGTAAGGATCTCAAAAGGTTGAATCAAACAATAGGATAAAATTACTCCTCCTAATGAATCCAAGACTCCATAAGATAAGATTTCCTTCAAGACAAGATCTTACGCAAAAACTCCTCTAAGTGTAGATCTTGGGTAGAAGTGCAATAAATAACAATCAAAATGAATGTATCTCACTTTTAATGAAAATATTACTCATATTTATAGTGTAAAATATATCTAACCCATCCTTAAAGTTAATTTTATACCATCAACCAGCTTTGTGTAGTTAAAAATAGGTCCATTAACCTTAAAATATGTCACTTAGGAAAATATAGTTGTGAAGATCACACCAAAACATTCGTAATTGATTAATAAAGTCGATGTAGTAGGGAAGGTAAAGGTGATAAATAATAATACATCTAACTAGGTTGATATAATAGGGGATATATGTCTTAATATAGATAGAGGATGTAAGATGGAAGGAGATAACTTAATGAATCAAGTTTGATGAAGATAAAATGGATATAGAAATTATTTATAGGAAAAAATATATCTTGTAAAGCACCAAATGCCTACCCACACATTTCCTAATACACCATTTGAAGTATGCACTCAAGGATATTGAAACTCGATAGGTTTTTTCAAGAGAAAGCATTAGTAATACATAAAATATTATGTATATACACCTAACACTTACATGATGCAAGGATTAGCCAACCATGGGTAGGGTTTTAAAAAAGAGTTTTTTCCCCTTCAACCAAAATTATCTACATATAATCTCCTGACCTTAACACTATATATAAATAGGGTCCAAATTTTGTGCTTTTTGTTAATCTTCCCTAGTCATTCCTAGGCTATATCATTCATAACATATAGAATAATATTTACAATATTTTCAAGTTACTTAAGAATAAATAATTAAGCACTCACCTAAGGAAAAAAAATATAACATTGAGAACCCCATTGATATAAATAATTATGAATAAATAAACTCAAACCCTAAAAGATACTAAAGAAAATAAAAAACACATCATCTTACAATATCCTTATATTTCATTATCCTCAATTATTTACATTATATGTACATACCAAATATACAAAAATCACCATTACACATTGCTCATAAGTATTCAATATATAAAACATATATAATAGTTACAAAAGCCTTCCATGGGTTAATAAATTTACAATACCTAAGCTTGCTTCTTAATTCACCTTTAACCTGTAACACTTGTAATCTATTTTAATCTTGGTGTGTCAAATTAGAGGTATATGGGTCTATTTATAGGTTTCCCAAACCCCCCTCTACCCATACCATATACCACTAACTTACCCTCCATCTATCTGGTCTATCAACTATTTGAGCATATTCTAATAAATATTATTCTATCTATAGTTGATCCATAACCATCCATGCAATCATTCTCTTGGTGATTTTCACATGTTATATATTTGTTTCTTGTGATAAATTTTGTGTTTATTTATAAATTATCAATACATCCTCAAAATTATGCTTTTTCTTAGCTATATATTATGTGTCATTATTGTTGTGTTTTGCACTACACCCATACAAAATATATTTTTATACTTTTCAATATTATCTAGTATAATTCTCTATGTCTCACTCACACATTATTATACTTAATCATTGTTTTTATTATAGGTAAAGGTGGGTTTTGGAGGGACCCTACCCATAAAAAATCACCACATCAATTTCCAATAACATATAACAAAAGATCAAAAAACATAGGAAGAATATACAAGTTCACTAGATAGACACAACAAAGACACAACACAAAAATAGTTGATACACAACTTACATTACAAAATAAAGAGATTTAGCTATGAATTTTATTCCATTCATTGTAAGTTGTAGTCCATTATGTGTCATGATTTGAAAGTTCCTTTCCAAACCACTTACCATTTTTTCCTTTTTATATGTAGTAGCCACTCTTTTAAACTTTTTTCTAGGCCTAGGGTCATTGTCACTTGTGTTAGCATTGTTAAAAAACATAAATAATCCTTCTATGCTCTATATTACATTATTCACGGTTACTTTACTAAAGCTAACAAAAATATTAATTTTATCTTTGAGATCTCTATTCTTTTGCTCCAACCTATTAATTTTATCAGTCATAATCTCAATCCGAGAAGCCATTTCCACTTCCCTCTTTTAAGTGCAATACAATACATATTTTTTATTGAAGTTTTTTACCTTTTATTTCAATATTTAATGGTCCTTCATAAAGTAGTGAAGAAATGCCTTATGAAGGTTTCCTCATCTTCCACAATCTCCAATTTATTTTGATTTTTAGCAATATCCTTAAAAGAATTCAAATCAAAGTTTGCCTAAATGTGAGAATGAGGATCCCCTGTTTGTATTTCAATGTGGTATTCCTTACATTTCCTACATGTAAAATTCAAATTTATGCCTTCCATATTTTTAGATAAGTGAGTATTAATTTGTGTATTTGTTCCTCAACATTAAGCTAGTTTAACTCATTTTGAGTATTATTTTTCACACCATTATACTTGTCCATATCCTCAAGATCAATAACCACATCTGAATCCTATAAAATTTGTTCACTAAAAAAACCCTCCTTTTATTTCCCTACCATTATCTTCATTATTATTTGGTTTAGGTTTGCCACTATTCCTTAGCATCTATTTAGGAGGTACAGAGGCTGATACATTGACATTGGCATTGAAATTTTTCCTTGTAGGAATCAAATACCATGGAGCAAGGTTTTAAGCTTGGAAAAACTTATATATGAGGAAAATTATTGCATAGTGTAATGACTCTGATTTCTTACTCATTTGGATTTCTTTGATTGAATGTTCTAGATAATGCAAGAAATGAAATGGAATACTCATTGGAATATTATGCCTCATATAATTTAAGAAAGGGAGATGGTAATAATGCACCACTTTATATCTACCATCCAGAGTTACATACCTAATTATTTTCTCTACCACATCATCAAATGGAACATGAAAGTCCTCTCTTTTGAATCTTCCTTAGAAAACTATAAGCTTTTCATCCCCCATAATAAATTTATCCTTTTCCTGATCGATAGTCAATTTGATGTATTTGTTTTCTTTAATTTGAAGCCTAGCAACCCTTGAAATTAAATCCTTTGTGATTTCAACATAGATGCTCTTGATTTTGACCTCTCCATCTACCCAATTTTTTACAAATTATTGGGACAGATAAGTATCATATCCACATATATGATATATGAAAATTTTTAACCCCTATATGCAAAATTTATCATACCTCTAGATTCTTTCTTATGTGATCTGCAATCATTGGTTCCACATGGTTCAAATCTCCTCCCATGGCCGAATACCTATTTGTAGCCTTGACAAAACCCACACTTGAAATACTTCCAAACTTAATGAATTCACTATTAACAATAAAATTCACATGATTACATAATTAGATGATGATGTAATGATGACTAATAGAATATCATTTGAGGATATGATTATAAATATCATAATAACTCAACATAATAAAAACACACATTTCAAAGCTTATTCTTATGTGTCAATACTTATCTAATATCTGAACCCTACATAAATGAATTGATTTTCTCTTTGCTGATAATACCATTTATATGATTGGGATGAATCTCCCTTTTATGTTAGACTTTGAATTCTTTTATTTATACCCCTCTATTAACAAATGAATTAGCAAGCATATTGCCCTCTCTATATGTGTGCTAGATGATGACTTTTTCAAACCCATTGCTTATTTTAGTAATTTCATCTATTATATGTGATATATACTAAGCAACCAAATTATTCTTATTGAGATAGTTAATGATATTGAGATAATCCCCCTCAATACAAATAAATTGGAAACCCAACTCAAGAGCCACTTGTACCCCCCCACAAAGATGATAAAGCTTCTAAGAAATGATTATATTGGAAGCCCATGCTTCCTTTATAAGAATTCTATTTTGGACACTCAACTAGCTAAGGATGTTGACTTTTGTAATTAGATTTTTATTCCAAATCTTACCCAAAGGATTTTCCCTATCTATCAGATTTGAAGCTTCATATATCTAGAATTAACTTGATATATTCCATTTGATGAATCAATCCAAATTAATTCATCCTCCCTCTATAGATTTATAATATAATTACCCTTGAGAATAAAATTAAGATTAGAAAAAATAGTTGTTAAAGAAACATTAGCATTATCAAGGGTTAAATGTTTTCACCTTTTCTTACCATTGTAAACCTGTATACAATCAACCACTATTTACCCAAATATAGATTATATTGAAGGAGGAACATGATGCTAAGGAAAAGGACTCTTCAATGAATGGTTTAGAAGCCAAGGATCCTTACAAAATCTAATGTTATGACCATTACCTAGCTTTCACTTACAACCCTTGAGTAAAGTATCCCTATTCTTGGAAAATAAATTCTAGATTGTAAAACCTTCGATAAAAATTGGCGTAGAAAGGAAGGACAAAAGAGAATTATAACCAAGTTATTTGGCATAGAAAATGCTTTCCCAAGGAGAATGTTCTTTGAGAATTTTCCAACAAAGCTTAGAAACTAATGCCTTATTCAAGAGGAAATATTTCTAATACCCAACCATCTTAAGGATTTCGAAAGGCATATTTTGTCCCAAGCCACCTGAGGGAGTTTATGAATGTCCTCCACAACTTATGAACCTTTTTTGAATTTTGTAAAATTTTTCCTATATCCCTTTGGGGATTTTAAATAGGGACATAATGTAGATAAGGAGGCTCTATAATTTTTTTTTGATGAGCAACATTTTACCTTCTTGAGAAAGAATATCCCTTTCCATCCCAAAAGTTTCCTTCGAAACCTTTCAATTAGAGGGTACCAAAATTCAGATTTTATTTTCCATTAAAAAGAGGCATACCTAAATACACTAAGGGAAGTTCCTTGATTTGAAAATTTAGAATATGAGCAATCTTTATTTTATGGGGAACTGACATATTGATATAAAATAAATCACTTTTGGATTAGTTTATTAGTTATTTTGAGACAATTGCATAACTATCTAGAATTAACTTAATTTATTTATCCTCCCTTATCGAAGCCAAAGTCAAAATAATCATGTCATCAACAAATAGTTGGTGAAGAGAAGGAAGAACCCTTGAGGCTGGTATAAAACCCTTGAAACTACCCTGTTCAACCATATTTAGAAGGTTCCTACTTAAAAAATCTACCATTATAATGAATAAGAATGGATACAAAGAATCCTCCTATCTAATTCCTTACTCACTCCAAAAAAATCTTACTGGAAATCCATTAATAATAATAGAAAACATTGCCATTTAAATGATATTGTATATCAACCTTATAAAATGCTTATGAAACCCATATTTATTTAGAACAAATAATAATTTTAAAAATCATACCTACTTGTTTACTTTTTACCATGGAATTTACCATTTCATGAAAAAAAATTATACCATCCTAGATTTGTCTTCCTGAAACATATCCACCTTGATTAGAAGAAATAATTTTATTTAAAAATGGATTAATCCTCAAAGCCAAAATTTTTGTAAAGATTTTATAGACAAAATTACACATGGTGATTGGCCTAAAATTCTTAAATAATGAGACCCCTATATTCTTGAGAATAAGAGCAATAAAAGTATTATTAAGTTCTTTTAGAAGTTTGATGGAGGAAAAAAATCCATCCACTACTACCCATAAATCCTACTTAATAATATCCCAATATTGTTGATAAACATACATAGGAAAGCCATTTGGTCTCGACACTTTATCTTTGCTCATTGAGAACTCAATTACCTCTATTTCTTATTCCATTACATATCTCAATAAACTAACATTATCCTCATCAGTAATAAGAGTAAGGACATGTTGAATAAAATTTGTGGTTAATTCTTCGACAAGCATTGAGTTGGGAGCAAAAAAATCTTTAAAGAAACTCACTAATTTCTCTTTCATTATAACTGGATCAGTATGAAGAGAGCCATCCTCGTAATTTTATTTATTAATTATGTTATGACTTCTATTCTTGAGTGTGGTTAAATTATTTTTTTGTATTACAATCTCCCTCATTTAACCAAGTAGCCCTTGATTTTTGTCTCCAGAAAGATTCTTCTTGATTCAAAATGAAATTATAATCTAACTCTAGTTTATGCTCCTGCTAAAGTAAATGATCACCAAGGCCTTAGGAAATAATATAATCTTCAAGAGAAGTCATCTTAGATTTAATATGATATTTTTAGTGAAATATATTGCCAAAAACCTCATGATTCCAAACACAGATTTTACTTTTGACATTTTTAAATTTCTAATAAAATTTAAACATAAATTTACCAAAGGATTGCACATTCCACCATTCATTTATTCTTTCTAAAATTTATGGGTGATAAAACCACATATGCTCAAATATGAAAGGAGTCTTATGAGTTTTGAAATTGGTAATAACATTAAGCACCAATAAATTATGATCTAATCCAATCCTAGGGAAAGAACATAAACATAAGTCCTAAATGCTAAACCAATCAAGGGAAACAAGATTCCTATCTAATCTTCTCTGAATATTATTCTTACCAATCCTTTTATTAAAGAAGGTGAAAGGAGAACCTCTTAGCTCAATATCAAACAACCCATTTATAGTAATGAACTCAACCAAATCCTCCATACTATTAGATAAATATTAGGCACCTCTTTTCTTTCCTTCAACATAAACTAGGGTGTTTAAATCACCCACAAGCATCTATTTAAAATATTTACAAGTATTTATGAAAGACACTAGTTCTAACCATAATCTTATCCTACCAATAATCATGTTAGGTCAATATATATTTGAAAGAATCTAGGAGATATCTTATGAAAGATCAGTAAATAAAACTACTATATGGTTTCTATTTTTAACAAGGATTTAACCTTTAACTCTTTTATAATCCCAGAAGGTAGCAATACTTCTTGATGCTCCCTCTGATACTACACTATCAAATAAAGCTTCCTTCCAAAGCTAAGGTTTTGTTGCTTATAAAACATTACTAGCCATTTTCATTTCCAGAATAGTAAGACTACCTAGTTGATTAGTAATCCTCATATCTATGAAAACTCTATGTTTGATAGAAAGGATTAGACCCCTAATATTCCAGGATATAACCTTCATTGATCCTATTTATTCTACTACCTAATGGATTCTTTTCTTGGTTTGAGCTTAAGAATATATTTATAACCATTGACTATTTCATTCTCAATTTTACTCTTTCTTGTTTTAGCTAATGAATATTGTTGGGTGAATATTTTGTCAATTAGCTGTCTGATTGAGAAAAATAGGTCTTATCATCCACAATAAAGGAGATTGGTCAGCCCAGTGTGCAGGTTTACTACATCAAAGGTGGAATAATCTCTCCTCTTATCAAGGGGAGGTTCCTTATAAATATGCAGGGGCTATATACTATATATATGTAGAAAATAACACTCAAGGTAGGATACACCTTCCATATCTCTTCTTTCAGAGATGATGTTCACAAACAATGGAGAAGATCTTGGTGAAAACACTAAAGGCACTTCTCTTATTTTAGAAGTGTTCTTGCAGGGGACAACAGGAGTTCTTTCAAGTATGATAAGTGACTGGTAATAGGGTGCAATAACCAGTAGAATGAAGTGTAACACAAAGTCTCCACTTTAGCTACCCAAAAAATGAGATACAAAGGACAATGGGGGCACAAACTCATCCGAGAATCCTCAACACAAAAACAAAAAATAAACACACAATGAAGACAACTATAATAACACAAAGTCTAAAAGTAACTAACTTTAGGACATCTTCCTTATCACTTCCAATAATTCTACTTGTTGGATTAAATAAACAAGAATGCGTCTAGAAGATAGACATAAGAACAATCTCCTAAAATGGCACAAGCTATAACAACACAAAGTCTGCAAGTAACTTGCTTTCTCATTTAGATAACAACAATTTGAGCTCAAAGTCTCAGTATTCACCTTTCAATTTGGGTAGAGTTTTTCTCCTATGATAAAAAAGATCTCCTTTGCATAAAATGAGAGATTACAATATATAGTGATCCAAGAAAGACTTGGGCACTTGTTTTCATGAAAAAGGCCCATGTTAAATTGAATTTCTTAAATGCCTATGAAAGGGCCATGTTGAAATAGGTCATCGGCCTTGACTTTGGAATTTTAAATCATCTCAAAAGTCTCCTCCTAAGCATGGGTTGTCTGGTCTTCTTTATGATGCTTACACGACTGTCCATTCACCTTTACTCAAAGGGGAAAAAATAGGTCACACCATTGAATACTCGTGTCCTTTGATGTCCACCTAGTGGACTATTCCACCTACTAGAAATAACTCTCCTATAGATATTTCTATATTTCCTATTGCATTTTTTCTCTTCTTGGTGATCTGATCTCTCGGGCTATCTTTTCCCCTTTTAGTTTTGTCTTTTCCTAGCATTTGAGCTCTCAGGGCTATTTCTTTAGCTTTACTGGCTCTTTATGCTCTTCCATCAGTGGTTCTTCCCTTTGGCAGTTTTGTTAAGGTGTGGAGCTAAAAGCTTCACCAAAGGAGTGCATTGCAAAAGTTGCAGGTTTACACAGTCACCGGCATCGGTCAGGAGCGACCGACGTCAGTCAGGATCAGTTCAGGAGATGCCGGCATCGGCAGGAATTGGCTGACGTCAATCACAGGAAAATAGGCAGGAATTGATGTCGATTACCTGTGCATCCAGGAAGCTATTTCCATGGACAGAACTGAGTGTTTGCATGTTAGGATTAAGTGATAGTCTTAAGTCCACATCTCTATTATTAGTAAGACTATTTAGAGCCCTTGAATAGGAGGTGCATCTGATGGCTATAGTTGTATGCTCATGTTTCTTAATTATTATATAATAGGATAGATCTTCTTAGCTTATTGTAGTATGAGTAATGTTGAACAGTACAGAATTATATATGTGAATCATTCTAGGTTGTTGGAGTTGATTGTAATTGAGAGAGAGAGCTCTTGAGGGAAAGAGATCTAGAGAGAGATCTGTACATCTGAGAGAGGTGTGGAAGAAAAGAAGTTTCTTCAATTCTATTCCTTCTATAAAGAGTTTAATACAAGTTTTCAGGGTGGTTTCTTGTATCTCTTATTCTTTGCTATTTATCATTCTAGTTACTTATCATTCTGATTTAATTCCACATTTAATTGCTTTCACATTGTAATCAACATTGTTGGTTGATCCCCAACAAGTGGTATCAGAGCTCAGGTTCACTAACAAGTGGTTTAGATCTGTGTAGTGTGTATTGATTACAAGTTACTCACAGGGGTTTTTGTAGGGATTTCTATTTGAGTGGGAGAAGCAATGGCAGAAGAAAGTAAATTGAGAATGGAGAAGTTCAATGGAAAAAATTATTAACATTGGAGAATGCAGATAGAGGATTATCTGTATCAGAAAGATCTATACTTACCGTTAGGTGGGATTGCAAAGAAGCCCACAAACATGGATGATGAATAATGGGAAGTTCTTGATAGAAAGGATCTGGGGTCTATAAGACTGAGTCTGTCATCTATTGTGATATCTAATTTATCACAGGAAAAGTCTACGGTAGAGTTAATGACTACTTTAGCAAATTTATATGAAAAACCCTCAGCTTCAAATAAGGTATATCTTATGAAGTAGTTATTTAATTTGAGTATGCAGGAAGGTGGATCTATATCTAATCATCTAAATGATTTCCATGGAATTGTAAATCAATTAAGTTCAGTCAAAATAGTGTTTGATGATGAAATTAAAGCTCTTTTAATATTATGTTCTTTGCCTGAAAGTTGGCATAGCTTAGTAATGGAAGTTAGTAATACTGCATCTGCTTCAAATATTTTAAAAGTAGAGGATGTTGTTAGTGTAATCTTGAATGAGGAAATTCGCAGGAAAAGCACAGAGGAAACATCAAGGAATGCTTTAAGTTTTGAGAGTAGGGAAAGGCAAAAAGAGAAGAGCAAGAAAGGGAGATCAAGGTCTAAGTCAAAGGTGAGAGGTAGATCCAAATCTAGAAATGGCAGGAAGCCACAATGCTGGAATTATGGAAAGATAGGGCACATAAGCAGAGATTGCTCGTCAAAGCCTAAGGAGGACAATCAACACAAAGGAAAAGAAGAAGCAAAGGTTGCAGGTATTGCACAAGATGCTTTAATATTCTCTTTGCATAATAATATAAAATCTTGGGTGTTAGATTCTGGTGCATCTTTTCATGCTACCCCTAATAGAGAATATTTTAGTGACTATATCCATGGAGATTTTGGAATAGTGTATTTAGGGGATGATGAGCCTTGTAAAATTATTGGCAAAGGAAAAGTGCAACTAAAAATGTAGAATGGCAACACATGGGTGTTGAGAGATGTCATGCATGTTCTCAGCTTGAAGAGGAATTTGATTTCTGCAAGAAAGTTAGGGGATGAGGGTTGTACAGTAACTCTCATAGCTGAATCTTGGAAGGTGACCAAGGGTGCACTTATAATGGCCAGAGGTAAGAGAGTAGGTACTCTCTATTTATGTAATTGTGTTACTAATAATTCTCCTTCTGTATTATCTACTTCAGATGTGGATGCAAAATTGTGGCACTCTAGGCTCGACCACATGAGTGAGAAGGGAATGTCAATTCTTAAGTCAAAAGGTAAGCTTTCAAATTTGAAAAGCATAGATCTAGATTTTTGTGAGCACTATGTTTTTGGGAAACAGAAGTGAGTGAGTTTTCTCAAGACTGGATCAACAAAGAAGAAGCATAAGTTGTAGCTTGTTCACACAGATGTGTGGGGACCAACTCAGGTTGCTTCTATTGGAGGATCACAGTACTATGTTTCATTCATAGATGATGCTACAAGAAAGGTATGGGTCTATAGTATTAAGAAGAAATCTGATGTATTTGAGACTTTTAAGATTTGGAAAGCTATGGTTGAGAATGAAATAGGTAGAAGATTGAAGTGCCTGAGATCTGACAATGGTGGTGAGTTCTGCAGCTATAAGTTCAACTAGTATTGTTATATGCATGAAATCCATAGGCAAAGGATGGTTCCAAGGACACCTTAGCAAAATGGAGTTGCTAAAAGGATGAACAGAACAATAATGGAGTGTGTAAGGTGTATGAGATTGCATGCTGGTTTGCCCTTAGAGTTTTGGGCAGAAGCTATTGATACTGCAGTGTACTTGATTAACAGAAGACCCTCTACAGCTCTAGATGGTGGAATTCCAGAAGAGGCATGGATAGGTAAAAAGGTAGATCTCTCATTTCTCAAAGTTTTTGGTTGTGAAGCCTTTGTGCACATTGATAAGGAAAATAGAAAGAAGATAGATGCTAAGTTTATGAGGTGCACATTTATTGGCTATGGCTCTGATGATTTTGGATTTTGGAATCTAGGAACTAGCAAGATAATTAGGAGCCGTGATGTTATTTTCAATGAAAAAGTGATGTATAGTGATCAGCTGAAGAAGCTAAATCAATTTGGGCAGAGCAATGGAGAATTGGATGAGGTGACAGTCCAAAATGAGCTCACGGGAAAAATTAATCACAGACAGGAAAACACAAAGACCGATGTTGGCCAGGCAGGAACCGACGTCGGCAGAATAGAAACCGATGTCGGTCATACAGTGATCGACGTCGACAAGATAAGAACTGATGTCCGTCAAGCAGAACTGACGTCAGCCAATTACAGGCCTAGAAGTGACTGAGGTTGGTCACTGTCAGAGAATTTGGGTGGATAGCGTGTTGTGAATGAGTTTCAGACGCCCATCAGGAGGTCAGAAAGGGTAAGTAAACCTCAAATTCGATATTCCCCTTCATTATTCTATTTATTGCTAACTGATGGTGGAGAACTAGAGAGTTTTAAAGAAGCAATACAGGTAGAATCTAAGAATCAGTGGGAGCATGGCATGGTTGACGAAATGGAGTCCTTGAAAGAGAACCAAACATGGGACTTGGTTGAGTTGCCAGCTGGTAAGAAGACACTGAAGAATAGATGGACCTACAGATTGAAAGAAGGTAAGAATGGACAGATGAGATATAAGGCCAGATTGGTAGTGAAAGGATTTGCACAAAGACCAGGTATTGATTTTGGTGAGATTTTTTCTCTTGTTAAAATGACTTATATACAGACTATATTGTCTTTAGTTGCTAGTGAGGATTTGCATCTTGAGCAGCTTGATGTTAAGACAACGTTTCTTCATGGAGATTTGGATGAAAAAATATATATGGATCAGCCGGAAGGATTTGAGGTCAGAGGTAAGGAGAAGCTAGTGTGTAGATTGAAGAAAAGGTTGTATGGCCTCAAGCAAGCTCCTAGACAGTGGTATTTGAGATTTGACAGGTTTATGACTAAGCATGGCTATAGTAGGTGTTAATCTGACCATTGTGTATATTTTAAGATATTGGATAATGGTAGATATATTATTCTATTATTGTATGTAGATGATATGCTGGTTGCAGGATCACACATGCAGGATATCTCTGAGCTTAAGGTGAAATTAGCTCACACATTTGCCATGAAGGATTTGGGAGCACCAAAGAAAATCCTTGGCATGAGTATTAAGAGAGACAGGAAAAATCACAGGTTGATTTTGTCTCAAGAGGATTATGTGAACAAGGTGTTGAAACGGTTCAATATGCAGGATGCAAAACTGGTAAGCACACCTTTGGCTGGACATTTTAAGTTGAGTAAAGAATAATGTCCTAATTCACATGATGAGGTAGAGTACATGAGTAGAGTTCCATATTCTTCTGCAGTAGGGAGTTTAATGTATGCAATGGTTTGTACTATACCAAATATTGCCCAAGTAGTGGGAGTTATAAGTAAGTATATGGCCAATCCAAGAAAGGAACACTAGAAAGCAGTTCAGTGGATCCTTAGATTTCTGAGAGGAACCAGCAGTAGGCATTTGTGCTATGGAGGTTCAGATACTTCTCTATATGGCTATGTAGATTCAGATATGGTAGGTGATTTGGATGGCAAAAGGAGCACCATAGGATATGTTTACACTATTGGTGGAACGGCGATTAGCTGGATATCAAAGTTGCAGAAGGTTGTTGCCTTGTCAACTACATAAGTAGAGTATATTGCAGTCACAGAGGCTAGCAAAGAGATGATATGGATGACACGGTTCATGGAAGAGCTTGGAAAGGAGAAAGAGAGTTAAAAATTATATAGTGATAGTCAGAGTGTAATTCATTTGGCTAAGAATTCAGCCTTTCATTCAAGAACAAAGCATATACAGCTTAGGTACCACTTCATAAGACAGGTATTGGAGGATGGTGAGTTGAAGCTAGAGAAGATCCATATAGATAAGAACCCTACTAATATGTTAACCAAGCCAGTTACAAAGGAGAAGTTGAATCTTCATTCAACTTTTGTTGGTCTTCATGATTGAGTTGAAGATAGAGGAGCTAGAAGATGTTGCTGTACATGTACTAGTGCAGCTGTTTATCTCCAAGTGGGAGATTGTTAAGGTGTGGAGCTAAAAGCTTCACCAAAGGAGTGCATTGCAGAAGTTGTAGGTTTACACAGTCACTGACGTCGGTCAGGAGTGACTGATGTCAGTCAGGATCAGTTCAAGAGATGCTGACATCGACAGGAATCGACTGACATCGGTCACAAGCAAACAGGCAGGAACTGACGTCGGTTACTTGTGCATCTAGAAAGCTATTTCCATGGACAGAACTAAGTGTTTGCATGTTAGGATTAAGTGATAGTCTTAAGTTTGCATCTCTATTATTAGTAAGACTGTTTAGAGCCCTTGATTAGGAGGTGCATCTGATGGCTGTAGTTGTATGCTCATGTTTCCTAATTATTATATAATAGGATAGATCTTCTTAGCTTATTGTAGTATGAGTAATGTTGAACAGTACAAAATTGTATATGTGAATCACTTCAAGTTGTTGGAGTTAATTGCAATTGAGAGAGAGAGCTCTCGAGGGAAAGAGATCTAGAGAGAGATCTATACATCTGAGAGAGGTGTGGAAGAAAAGAAGTTTCTTCAATTGTATTCCTTCTGTAAAGAGTTTAATACAATTTTTTAGGGTGGTTTCTTGTATCTCTTGTTCTTTGCTATTTATCATTCTAGTTAATTATCATTCTGATTTAATTCCACATTTAATTGCTTTCACATTGTAATCAACATTGTTGGTTGATCCCCAACAATTTTGGCCTTTGAATGCATTTGATCCCATGCTCAAGCCTACAAAGATCAACATTTATTTTATTGCCACAAGTTTGACGTCTTCAAGTTTGTCATCCTCCTTAGCAATTCCTTCATGTCTTTCCTGCTTGCTTTGGCCACTTTCTGTTGATCTTAGCAAGTGACACGTGGAATTTTCCACTTTTGAGAGTCTTGCAAAAGATGACACGTGGTAGATTTTGTTGAGCTCCTAGAAACATTCAGGACTCATTTGGATTCATGCAGACACTGACACTTGGTGCGCTCTATTGAGTTATGATGAGACACGTGGCACAGTCCACTTATTTCAGCAATCACATAGATGATGACACTTGGTAGCTTCCAATCTTGGGATTTTTCCTTTCGAGCATTCCTTTCCTTAGCCACTCATTCCCTTCAATTTATTTAAGCTTTCTTCTTGGGTGAATTATTTCAGACAAAATGTTTGAAGGATTTTTGTCTTAGTCATTTTCCCATGGAAAACACTTCTGAAAGAATTCTTTTAGACTCTCTTAGTCATTTTCCCAAAGGATTTTCAACTTTGTCCACTTTTGTTCACTACCCTCCATAAGGGTATTTGGCCTCAATTCACCACCCTCTGTAAGGGCACTTGTTCCTTTGACTTTGGGGTAGCCCCTTGAACCTTTTGATTGAACCAACTTTGGTTCAAGGTTCAATGGTTCAATCGGTTCAATCTCTTTATTTGGCTATCTTTTTGATCTTTTAAACCAAACGTGTTGAACCATTTGGTCGTTGAACCTATTGAATCGATGAACCAAAGTGGTTCAAGGTTCAAAGGTTCAACGGTTCAAGCCTTTGTTTAGAAGCTTGCCAATGGACATTTTTGTTTGAACCAAGTCATTGAACCAATCTTGAAAATGACTAAGTGTTGGAAACTTGCTCTTCTAAAGGAATTTACCTGTTAAAGCCATTGAACCTACTGAAACTACTAATTTCAAGCATGTTGAGTCCATAGAAACATATCTGCAGAGTCTATAGATTTAAGCAAAAGCCTTGAAAAATGAAGAACTTGAATGCTCAAAACAATTTTTGAAAAGGGGAGAGAGGATTTTGGTCTGTTGAACCAAAATGGTTCATAGGTAATCCCAAAAATGAGTGACATTTTTGGGGACAACAACTGGTTCCAGTTGGGGAACTTCCCTTAGTTAAAATTTTGAAACAACTGAGGGGAGTAGAAACTAGAATCTCTAGTGCCTTAAAGTATGCCATTGGGCTATGGAGTCATGATACCCAAAAAGAAAGGCTCCAAAAAATGAAAATGAAAATGAAAAGCACAAAATAGAACCAAAGACTATACAAATGTACATATGTACAGGTGAACTTATCTGATACTTCAAGAATTGAAGTGATTCAGATGCTGCCCATTGTGAGACAATGAAGATGGCATTCCATCTTGATAAACCAGTAGAAAAGCATTTTGTCCCTAAAATCAGTGATGGGTGAATGGAACTCTCCACCAAGAATCATATTTCTTATGCACTCCTTTTGGTTCTCTCTTCTTGCCCCATGGCAAGATGTGGTCTCCAATCCAAAAACTATAAATCTTTGCTCTCTTGGCAAAGAGTTCCTCTTTTTTACTTTGGTACACAATAGTATGGTCCACTACCATAGCTTACATTCTGCTGGTTTAGTCCAGCACATATTTTGATTGTCCCCCTCAGACCCTTGGCAAACCATCAGTTTAGCATCTCCTTTGGCATGAAGGAGTTTGACATCTTCATCTTGAGCAGCCTTCAATCTGAGTAACAAAGAGTCATACTCGATAGTGTTGTTGGTGTTGCTAAACTATAACTTGTGTGAAAGAGGAAGAATATCTCCTTAAGGAGATATCAACACCATCTCAGCTCTATCATCGGTAGAGGAATTGCTGCCATCAAATTCCTGAATCCAAACATCATAAAAAATTGATCTTTTATCAAATTTCTCTTCATTAGAGATGGAAGATCCTTTTTTGTTTGTACTACACCCTATCGATTCTTCTAATGTTTTTCTTGAATCAATATTTAGATCACCACCTACAATAATTTCATCTACTGTAACAAGAACATCTTTAGTAGACAAAAAATAGTTAACCCTGCCTAAAGACTCAAATAGAATTTGAGCTTTAGGGATCGACATTTGGGTGAAAACATATTTTACCTCCTTTTCAAGAAGTAACCTCTGCATGATGCCTTTGATAGGGATCATTGCTTCAGATAGGTCCATGCTCAATTATCCTCCAACATCCTTACAAAAATTTTGCCCAAGAGGAATGTTGTATGAGGCTGGGACGTCGGCCACCAGGACTATCATCTTGATTCTCTTTTCTAGAAAGGGGGCAAATGCAAATTGGGCATCCTTAATTTGCCCCAATAGTGGTACTTTCTTGTTTTCCATGGAGAAACATCTCCCAAATGTTTTGGTCAGTGTAAGGCCAAGGGATTCTGCCACTTTGGCAGGCATGACATTGTTTGAAGCTCTAGAATCAATAATGCAATTACTCAGCTTGTGACCGTTTATCAATAGGGAAACATAGAAAGGCTCTATTTTCCCAAGGGCAGTATGAGGAGTAATGACAAGATTATTTGGGATGGGCATGTTCCTTGAGGGATCATGAGTTTCCTTCTTAGATTCTTGCCTTATAAGGATGGTTTGGTTCTTCACACACTAAATCAATTTATCTAATTGCTCAGGATGGGACTGCAGAAATTCAAATTTAGACATTTGAATTTTGGTTTTATTTATATGGTCAATTATGTCAAATGCTTGGAATGAGCCAGGATCAAAGGATGGGAATTCATCCTTTTGATTTTTGGAAGGGGGAGGACTGGACTACAAATTTGAAGTAGAAGGCATAGGGGTATTTGATGTACTTACCTTCTTTGAAATCACCAAGTCCTTTGGTTGGAAAGGAAGAGTGGACCCCCACTTAGAAATTGAAACAATTGGTTGAGGTTGCTCCTCTACTTTCTCCTTATCAACTAATTGAGTTGATTGGTTCTTAGATTGGGTGAATACATCATATGATCCCTCAGCTGCATTACCTTCACTTTTGGGTTCATTCTGATAATTTGGGAAAACAATGTTGGAGTCACCAGCTAATTCTTTTTCATCTTCAGTGAAGAGATTAACATCATCTTCAAGATTAAACTCAGGCTCGAATGAGAAATCATGTTCTATTTCTAGATATCCAACTGCTGAGTTGGTTGGAGGCACTTCAAGGGCAAGGTTCCTCTATGGGGGAGGAAGACTATTTGGCTACCCTTGATTCCTAGTAGCATTGCCTTGATATGGCTGATTTTGAAATGTCCTCTTTGGCATGTCCCAATTAGGAGGTGTAGACATACCTTTGGGCCATTTATCTCTTCAAGGCTAGCAATTCATTTGCCAGCTTTTGCACCATTTGATCTGTGGTGCCTGTAGATGGATACTTAGAAGATGAAGAGGATTTACCTCTGTTTGGATCTCTCCTTATCTTTTTTGCCAAGATAAAGTCATCTTACACTTCAGTAGCCAAGTCTTGAGCAGCCTCAAGGTGTATGTGGCCAGCACATCTTATCAAAAAACTCACTTCAAGTAGTTGTGAGTTGATGAAGAAGCATTTGAGGTTTTTGGGTGTTGGCTGAGAAATTGAAAGAATTCTATTCTCGAGCTTATCAAACTTGGCAATGAAATCCCTCATAGGCTCATGAGGTTCCTTCTTCATCTATCTGAGCTAGGCTAGCAAAGCATGTGCATCTTCTATAGGCTTGAACCATGGTTCTAACTTGGATTTAAGTGTGTCCTAGTTAGTCACTAATCTAGCTTGTAGATGGTAGAACCAGTCTGTAGTAGTGCCTTGTAGTGTCTCTACGAAGAGCCTGACTGCCATGTCTTCAAATTCCACCCCTATTACGCCATAGGCTATGCTTAAAGTTGAAATGTGTTTATCAAGGTGAACTCTCCCATCACAAAAGAATTTGTGGAAATTATTTCTTGAGCTGTGTAGAAGTTCATGTAGAGGTGGAGTAAGATTTAGTGGGGCAAATGAGTTACCCTAGGGGCCTTGAACTTCCATGATTAGATTATGAAAAAGAGGGATAACAAATTTGGGTGATGTGTGGATGGGCAAAGCTCTACTAATATTAGAAAAGGAAGCTCTGCCTTGTGTTGGTGACCTGGTATGGATGGGAGGAAGACTCCTAGTTCATTGAAGGTGAGGTTATGGAGGAAACAAATCAAAATTGCTCTGCTGTACCAAATCAAAAATAGGGTCAACAACACCTTGAGATTTTTGGCTTTTGGTATAACATGGAGTTACCAGATTGTAGAACAAAAATGGAAAAGAGTAGGATCTACTTTAGCTTGAAGCTTGAGACTTCAAACTATGCACTCTTCCCCAACAGAGTCACCAAAAAGACTGTTGGGTGAATTTTGTCAGTTAGGTTTTTGATTGAGAAAAATAGGTCTTATCATCCATAACAAAGGAGATTGGTCAGCCCAGTGTGTAGGTTTACTACATCAGAGGTGGACAAATCTCTCCTCTTATTAAGGGGAGGTTCCCTATAAATATGTAGGGGTTATATACTATATATATATATATGTATATATATATGTAGAAAATAACACTCAGGGGTAGCATACACCATCCATCTCTCTTCTTTCAGAGATGATGTTCACAAACAAAGGAGAAGATCTTGGAGAAAACACTAAAAGAACTTTTCTTCTTTCTAAAGTGTTCTTGAAGGGGATACCAGGAATTCTTTCAGGTATGATAAGTGACTGGTAATAGGGTGCAATAATAAGCAAAATGAAGTGTAGCACAAAGTCTCCACTTCAGCTGCCCAAAAAGTGAGATACAAAGAATAATGGGGGCACAAAGTCATCCCAGAATCCTCAACATAGAAATAGAAAATAAACACACACTGAAGACAACTATAACAACACAAAGTCTAAAAGTAACTGACTTCAGGACATCTTCCTTATCACTTCCACTAATTCTACTTGTTAGATTAAATAAACAAGAATGCATCTAGAAGATAGACATAAGAATGATCTCCTAAAATGGCACAAGCTATAACAACACAAAGTCTACAAGTAACTTGCTTTCTCATTCAGATAAAATAATATAAACAACAATCTGAGCTCAAAGTCTTAGTATTTGCCTTTCAATTTGGGCAGAGTTTTGCTCCTGTGATAAAAAATATCTCCTTTGCATAAAATGAGAGATTACAATATATAGTGATCCAAGAAAGACTTGGGCACTTGTTTTCATGAAAAAGGCCCATGCTAAATTGAATGCCTTAAATGTCTATGAAAGGGCCATGTTAGAACAAGTCATCAGCCTTGACTTTGGCATTCTGAATCATCTCAAATGTCTCCTCCTAAGCATGGGTTGTCTATTCTTCTTTATGATGCTTACACAGCTATCCATTCACCTTTACTCAAAGGGGAAAAAATAGGTCATGCTATTGAATACTAACATCCTTTGATGTCCACCTGGTGGACTATTCCACCTACTAGAAATAACTTTTCTACATATATTTCTATATTTCTTGTTGCATTTTGTCTCTTCTTGGTGATCTAAGATCTCGAGCTATCTTTTCCCCTTCTAGTTTTGTCTTTTATTGGCATTTGAGCTCTCAGGGCTATATCTTCAGCTTTACTAGCTCTTTACACTCTTCCATCAGCAGTTCTTCCCTTTGGCATTTTGGACTTTGAATACATTTGAGCTCGTGCTCAAGCCTATAAAGATCAACAATTATTTTATTGCCACAAGTTTGACATCTTTGGGTCTGTCATCCTCCTTAGCAATTCCTTCGTGTCTTTCCTACTTGCTTTGGCCACTTTTCACTGATCTCAGCAAGTGACACATGGTGTTTTCTACTTTGAGAGTCTTGCTAAAGATGACACATGGCAGCTTCTACCAAGCTCCTAGAAACATTGTAGAATATTTGAGACTCATTTGGATTCACGCAGATGCCGACACTTAGTGCGCTTTGCTGAGTTACAATGGGACACATGGCATATTCCACTTATTTTAGCAATCACACAGATGATGACACTTGGCAGCTTTTGCTCTTGGGCTTTTTCCTTTCAGGCATTCCTTTCCTTAGCTGCTCATTCCCTTCAATTTCTTCGGGATTTCTTCCTGGGTGAATTCCTTTGGACAAAATGTGCAAAGGATTTTTGCCTTAGTCATTTTCCCATAGAAAACACTTTCGAAAGAATTCTTTTAGACTCTCTTTCTTAGTCATTTTCCTAAAGGATTTCCAACTTTGTCTATTGTTGTTCACTACCCTCCGCAAGGGTATTTGGCCTCAATTCACCACCCTCCATAAGGGCGCTTGTTCCTTTGGCTTTGGGGCAGCCCCTTGAACCTTTTGATTAAATCAACCGATTGAACCAACTTTGGTTCAAGGTTCAATGGTTCAATTGGTTCAATCTCTTTATTTGGCTAAGTCCTTTTGATCTTTTGAACCAAACGTGTTGAACCATTTGGTCATTGAACCCATTAAACTGATGAACCAAAGTGGTTCAAGGTTCAACGGTTCAATGGTTTAAGCCTTTATTTAGAAGCTTGCCGATGGACATTTTTGATTGAACCAATCTTGAAAATGATTAAGTGTTGGAAACTTGCTCTTCTGAAGGAATTTACCTATTAAAGCCATTGAACCTACTGAAACTACTAATTTTAAGCATGTTGAGTCCATAAAAACATATCTACAGAGTTCGGATATTTAAGCAAAAGCCTTGAAAAATGAAGAACTTGAATGCTCAGAACAATTTTTGAAAAGGGGAGAGAGGATTTTGGTATGTTGAACTAAAATAGTTCATAGGTTGTCCCAAAAATGAGTGACATTTTTGGGGACAACAAATATCTTCCTTTTTTATTACATAGACATGTATCTACCTACTTCTTACACCCATCTAAAATAATATACTTCTCCTATCTATCATAATCCAATTTAAAACTTGGTGATGTACAAGCTAAAGATATCCTATTAAAAAAATCCTTTTTATCCATTTCTTCATTCAACCTTGAGTTGTCCTGAGCTGAGTCAAAAAGAGATTCTTTTACTAGTGAAAAAATTGTCAGGGAAACATATCCAACTTTGCCTTCCTCCAAATTTTCCAAACATTGGAAAAGATTACAAACCACTGGAGAAGCAAAATTGGTAGAGGCATCTTCATTATTTTTAAACTTTGTAATCTCCTTATCTATGTCATTAACTCTGTATTGCCTTTATTCTAGAATTCTACTTGATAAAAGAGTATTTTATCTTCTTTGAAACACTTATTTAGAATCTAATTGTACTACCTTATTATCCTTTGAATATTTGACAATATTTATTGTTAATGTTTATGCTAAAGCTGGCACATTACCTGATGTAAAAGCATCCAAGATCCCCATAGAAATTGGAATGTTTTCCTTTAGAGGAAAGTGTGTCTGAATGAGAGGATGAGACTTTAATTGAATATCTTCTAAATTGATATTTTATTCCCTCATCCATGTATTTTTATCCTTTTTTAAAACAAAAGCATTACCATTTTTTATAAATGAGGGGAAATTTCTTGTCATATGTCCCAATTTCCTGCATCCTTCACTTTTTAGTAATGAGTATTCATAATCAATCCTTTCTCCACTTGAGGAATTAATAATAAAAAAGGGGGTAATTCTTGATCCATTCTTGAATTCACATAGAAATGGGCTTGCACCATGTGGGTTATTGATTTTTTAGCAAAATCAAAGGCAATAAGATTGATAAATGTTTTTACTATACTGATAAATAAATCTCTTCTTCCTAATATTCAAGAGGAAGCCCATGAAGCTTCATCCAAATGGGCATCTTATGAATATATTCCTATTTAAGATCAAAGATTGATTTTAATTTTTTTTAAAAAGTCCAAATTTTCCCATAAACTAAGCCCCCTACTAAGATATGCACACTATCTTCATCATTGGTACATTTGATTAGGAAAATATCATTGCTAAGATCAAAGATATCCAAATATCCTCTTAACTTCTAATGGATCCTAGCCCAGGCCTTGAAATGCTCTATATTAGGTTAGAACCCCAGAAATTTACCCACCAAACAAGAAGACCACCATAAAGATGTCTTATTTTTCAATTCATCCAACACTGTAATATGAAAACCTCTGATATATTTTGAAATGGGCAAATTTATACCTACAAAAACCTCCTTGTATTCACCAATATTTCCCTTGAGCTTATTAACCTAAGAAATTTTATTGGGGCTTACCAAATGGTTAGAAAAGGTCGATCATTTTAGTTAATTCCCCACTTGAGAATATTTGATAAGCAACTAAGCATGATAGATCTTACCATTTGGAGAGATGCACTTATTTACCAAGGGATTAGTAAGAGAAAGCACATTTTTCAAGATCTCTAATGCTACACCTCTAACCCACCTGGGTCCCCCTCACTATCGCCTACCACTTCATGCTCCATCAAAACCTAAATGCTTCAATCTGCATGCTTTTCCTCAATCCACTTTTCCTCGAGCTCAATAAGTTCATGTTTTTATTCTAAACCTAAACTTGATGTTATACTTGCCTTTTGTATATAAAATTTAAGGTTAATAATAGATCTAAAATAATTTTCATATATTTATTTATTTATATTGGAATCATGTAATATATTCAATAATTATAGATAAAAATTGTATGCTTGCTTAAAATGGTGCATTGAAATGGATCATGCCCTTAGAAAAAGAGTCTCCAATGTTGTATGTACTGAAATATGTCTCACACCAAACCCTAGATCAAGAGAATATAAATGAAGATATACCCTACAGAGTTAATAATGGTTATTTGAATCAAAATAATGTATATTAACCTTATAGAGGTCCCCTTTCATGCTTAATATTTTTTTTTCCAAACTTTCTTTTGATACCATTACTCTAATTAATTATTACCTTATTGATGCTTATTTTTAAAATGGTTTCCTTGTTTCTAAATGTATTTTCATACTCCACTTATTTCTTCTCAAACCCTTCAACCATCTCAAAATGATTCCCATCATTATTTCTTATTCATAGTTTTTTTCAATGATCTTATTTATAATGGTTGTAGTCCAATTGGTGAGGATGATGGTTGTTTATATCCATCCACCAAGGTACAAAGCCATCTAGATACCTGCCATGGAGTCAAGTAATTAAGGCTAGGATCTTTCTCTAGATGATTTTGATGACGTGGATGCCCCTTATTCATGGTTGCTTAGACAAGGATCTTACTGATTTAGATGTATGCTTACTCATCATTATAATCTACTTTATGTTTACTCTTGAAATATGGGTAAATATTCTGACATTCTATGTAATTAAGTGATTCCTTATAATGCTTAGGCATTCAATAGAAAAAAAGATTCCTTAATACATATTACACAACCACATCTTTACCAAACCTTGTAATTACCACTCTCATGTAAAATTTGTGTGATGTTCAACAAACAAAATGATTGTCTTCTTCAGGACCTAAAAGTTAAGAATTAGGGTCACTTCATATGATATTTTTCACTCTTGGATTATGAAGTTATTTCTTACTCTTTCTCCATAGATTTTTCCACTCCAAAATTTTAATTATTCAATGGTAAAGGAGATCTTTCTCATTATAATAAATCATCCTATATTTCTTTTCTAGATTTTGTAATGATAAATTGTTGACTAAGTTATTTCTTATAAGTTTTAAAGATAATGTTATTGATTGTTTATGATTTTCCATATGGATCTACGTTTTTTTTAACTCCTTTAATTGATAATTTACAAACTCATTTTTTTAGTTATATTATCATGGAGGTTGCATTTTCATAAATTTCTCAACAATAATAAGGACCTAATTAAAATATAAATGAATATCTACTTAGATTCAAGGAAATGATTAATAAAATGTCTCATTAATAAGCTAATTGTTAATTACAAAGTATATTTACTCAAATTTTCATCTATCCATTAAAGATAAATTGATCTTCAAAAACTAGCCATCTTTCAGTGATATTTTTCATGTGATTATAAACTATGAAATCATTATTTGAGAGGCCAATATGCTTAAATATGGGACTAATTCCACTAGATAGTGGAGCCAAATTATAAGGTAAATCAAAATTCAATGTTAAGGTTAATGGAAATGCTTTTCAACCTAATAATGAGGCCAAGATTGTAGTGAATGTGGCGGATCAACCAACTAATAGACTAGTCTTATCACAATATTAAGAAATAAGACAATTTAATACTGAGTTAAAGTCCTCAAAATGTGCCTGAATGAGTATTTTATTGTAATATTATTAATTTACCTCCTATTAGAGAGTTGGATCCATATAAGCATTTTCCATAAGAGTTATGATGCTAGTGAAGTCTATGATTATCATAGAATCACATGAAACTCTTCAAACAAATACTTTACTTTGAAACATAAGATCCAATATATAATTGATAAAAACTGAATTCATGTAGAGTTTTTTAGTAATACTTTAAATGAATCAATGGCTCAACTAAATCAACATCTAAAAATATTTTTAATTCTCTTCCAAATCACATCAATCAATCAAAATAAAAAAGGTAATGTTAATATGATAGATCAAATACAACCACCATAATTTTATAAAGTTTACCCCTTGGCAGATTCTATTGGCCCCAATTTTGGCTAAGTATATAGATTTTTCAAGGTTTTTAGTAGTTATGAATAATATTTCAACATGTATTAGTTGTGAATGAGAGAACATCACACATGGAAGAAAATGGTGAAGGATTTCAAAATGCACACATTACCATCAATCCAGTTAAAAGGTTTTTTGTTGAATCCCAACAAATTGTAAAAGTATGTAAAATAAAACCACTTCATAAAAAAATTAGAGACCCTAGGAATGTAGGAAGCATAAGGGTGACCAATGGGAATCTTAGTGTGCAATTTATGGTAGATTAGCTAGCATATTTTATGAGATATAATGATTTGGAAACCAGTTGCAAGAGTCATAGATTACAATAATTTGAGCACAAATCAAATGGGATCTAGGATGAATACATTTTATTCATGTAGAATCATATATATTTTAGGAAATCCATTGATTGTAATAACTCAAAAAAAAAATTTGGGATGGTTGGAGTGAATCTAGGGTTATTTCTAGGTAGGACATTTAATGAGAAATGGTTATGCTTAACCTTATTTAGAAATCTATAATACTATTTTAGAAGGACATAACCACACAATATAAAGATAAGGAGGTGACTTTTGTCTATAAGATCCCACCTCATATCAAATTTTAGGGTTCATAAACACACACACACACACACACACACACACACACACACACACACACACACACACACACACACACACACACACACACACACACACACACACACACACACACACACACACACACACACACACACACACACACACACACAAACAAACACACACACACACACACACACACACACACACACACACACACACACACACACAGAGGAGAAAAAGATAAATGTGGATACTAATTAGATAAATTGAACCTCATGTGATGTTATTTTTATCATTATGTATTTAACATTTATTGAATGTAAAATTAAAATGTGACATTAATAGATGCTTGATAGATAATATTGGTAATATTTATATTTTTAGACACATAAAATTCATATTTAAGCTAAAATCATGCACTTGTGACCACTCTTTTACACACTTAGCTCTAGACCTATCTTAGGGCCCCTTTTGATCACTTTAAACCACCTTTCACACTCTTCTAGGATAATATATGACCCCTAAATGAACTTAAACCTATCCATATCAACCTTAGACACCTTTTAGGCCATACCTAACCCTCATCATGGTAAAATGGTCCATTGGATAGAAGTGATTTAGAGGATAGGAGTGTACTGCTCTAGTGTCCTTTCCCCCTCGCATAACTTCCTACCAAATAACAACTAATTTTACAAATTCATATTTATAAGAAGGTCATACCATGTTCCTAATGAGACCCATTTTAAGGATTTTCAATGATATGACTATATAAACACTTTTAAAACCATTTTTCATAGAGGAGGGTTTCCACATCACAAATCACCAGAATCACACTTGCACATTGAGAGAAAAATACCTATTTCTCCTAATTCTAATTGCATCCATCCCTAGTAGACATAGTTCAAGTATGAATACATTTTATAGGTCAAAATTCATGGTTAAGGCACTTAATTACATTAATATTACACTGGCATCTAGCATATTGCACCAATTATTCACACACCACTATAACATGGGAGAACTACATGAAGTTTTATCCCTCTTTGGAGGATTGGTTTATGGGAAGCACTCAACACATGGGGTGTTGAGGTCTCACCCAAATTCATCCACTAAATCATTTTTTACCCATTGATTTTCATTGCTATTCACATAATAAATAAATAGGGTTTTGGAAGAAAATTAGTTACACAAGTGATCGTAAGTTCCTATACCAGATACAAACTCTATAGATGAAGGAATAAAAAACCTAAAAACTTTGATTTCTTCACTGAAAGTGGACTAGAACACCCTAGGTTAGATAAGATAACCAACCCTATAGTATCCTCTTCCTAGTGATGTTGTCTAGGCCTAGATTTAGTTCCAAATTCTTCATTCTAGTCACTAGAATTCTCTACATAACAAATTTCAAACCCTGATTCCTTTTGGAGGCATAATTTGTAGTTAAGTCTTTATTTTTCCTCACACTTTTGCTCTTTTTAGTAAAATTATAAAATATAGTAGTTCTAAATCAGTGAATTTTATCATTTTTATATTATTCTCTTAATTTTGCATAGTAGTGTTGTCATTTAAGGTTTTTACACAAATCCTAAATTTGATAAAACATATTAGTGAAACCGTTTATTATTCAAATATCAAAAAACCCTAATCATAGATGTTGCTAGGGTTTGTATCATTATTAATATTTTTTCCACTTTATATTATTATATTTAATAAATTTTATAACAATAGAAAATTTCTAAGCTTTCATATCATATTATATGCAATCTATTAAAAAAATGTCTACTCTTTTAATAAGAAGTGCTAGATTGGGTCGCATCCTAATTTAGAATTATAAAATTTAAATCAACCCTAATATGGATAAGAAAAAATGTGAATCAACACCTTTAAAGGTGCCTACACCTATCAAATATGTGGACTTTAATGATACTAATTCTGAACATGAGCAATATGGTCAAGATAATATGGATCCTCAATATGAACATCATAATGTACTCCACCTTCTAAATGAGGAACAAATTGAATTCAACAAAGAGGATGTTATGAAAAGTTTTAGAAAAATACTTCATGAGAAACCCATTAAACATGATACCAGTCTAAAAACTTTGTTGGATATCATAAATGCCAACATGGTTCAATCTTCTCAGATTCATCCTCCTCTAGATATAAATTTTGTACCACCTATCACAATGGGGGTAACTTAGGGGACTCAACATATTACCATGCCAATTATTACTCCATAATTGGGAACACCACATTTTATTATCACATAGTCCTATTCTCATGATGTATAATTACTTATGCAAGATATTTAATATCTATAAAATAAGGTGTTACATATGAAGCAAGGTGTTTTGAAACCTAATCAGGAACTAGATTCTCATGTTTTAATGTACAATCCATTAGCACAACATAAATTTGTATATAATTTACCTAAAAGTTTTATGTCACCCAATATTACACTATATGATGGAAAGGTTGACCCCAAACAACATCTTAGAGCATTTCACGTAGCATGTTTGGACTACATGTCTAATCATAGATTATTAACTAAGTTATTCTTGATAAGTCTCAAGGAATATGCATTACACTGGTTCTATTATTTATCACACCAATTAATGCATGAATTAAAACCCTTAGATGATATGTTTCTTGTGCATTTCTCAATCAACATTAGCGAGAATGATTTATATGCTCAAATAGCCTTACTCAGATAGAAATCCAATGAGCCTATCATAATATAAATTTTAAGATACAAGACTATGTTATCCAAAATGACAAATCCTATGGTAGATAGAGAATTAAAATATGTATTTAAACAAAGTTTGCTTCCATCTCCGCATGAATCCATTATGTTCAAAAATTTCAACTCATTTATATATTTGTGCCATATAATAAAGGAAAGATAAGTCAACCTATTGGAAATGAAAAATATTAAATACACAAGTAATTAAAATTATATCACTAAGAGTTCAAGAAATCCACCATACAAGGTAAGGTAAAATGATAACAAAAATGATCAAAAAGTAATAATACATGCAATTACATAACCTAATCCACTCATTGTCTTATCATCTCTTCCATGAAAGCAATTCAAGAGGTCCATATAAGGTTCTCAAAACACTATTAGAATACAATATCATATCTCTCACTCTCATGATAGATGTTGATATGAATCTAACTCTTCCAAAAGGTTTTGACCATAATGCCTTTTGTGACTATCACAAAGCACTAGACAATACTACTAATAGATGTATCAATTTAAGACACAAGATTCATGATTTGATAGAAGCAAACATCATTTATATGGGCATGTCAATATAAATTACAACATTAAAAAAAAATGGCATTAAATTAATGTAATTCTTAAATGATCATTCTACTAAGCACATAACTATTAATACATCAAGCGTACATAATGCATATAATGTGCACCCTCAACTGGTTTCTTACCATTCTCATGAAAAGGAATAACACCCTTTAAATGGTATAATAGGTTATTATCATACATTAGTGTCATCTATGCCATTTATCACAATTTTATAACATGATATAATTAATGATGACTCAAATTTATACTATTTATTTGTTTGTGCACACATTGATCACCAACCTATTCAAAATTTCATGATTGATAACGGTTCAAGGGTGAACATGGTATAAATACAATAATTTATCATCTTGGGTACATATATTTGGATATGCTTCCCACCAAAATTGTCATCAAATGATTTAATGGTCACATTTAAAGATCCATTGGTGAGATTACTTTACCATTATACTCTAATCTTGTATATATGGCCACTAGATTCACAAGAATTCCTAGTTTGAGGGTCTTTGACATTTTATTAGGACACCCTTGGATTTAGTATATTTGTGAAGTTACTTTTACCATTAATAGATGATTGAAATACATATATGCTAATGAAGTCATTACATTTTTAGGTATCCCTTAAGATTACCCTCTACCATAGAAATATTTAACTACCATACAACAAAATTCAATTGAGCCACCTAAAAAGGCACAAGCTACTAATATATTTTCATAGTAGAGATCTACACTTCCATGGAGGCCTATCCTAGAGAGGACCCTTCATTAGAGATTTATCACAGACTCTAGAGAGATACTCTCTACTTCGACACATCCTCGATTGGTATTATAAAGTATCAGAGGCACTTCACACATAAGGCACTAGCAAGCTTCACCTACTTAGATATGGGATCCAAAAATCCCAATAATTAAACATAATCAACATGGAAATGATAATTATAACACAATTCATGTCCATATTTAGAATCTCCATTGAGATCAAATCAATCACCACAACACACACCTTTCCCTTCATGAAAGGTCATAATTCATTTTTTGGACATAGGGCCAATTGATTGTGAGTCCCTTGCATGACTCATTGGTGAGTATAATATCACCTATTATGTATCATACTTACATTCATATATATGATTAAAAAATACAAAAATATTATAGAAAATAAAAAAAATTAGGACCTATACATGCTTATATTTACTTTGTCATATATCAGTTAAGTTTTGCATAGTATTATATATATGTTTAGACATATTTATATCATACATGCTTCACCAATGTATATGATTGATTGTAGATTATGTAGGACATCATTTACAAAAATAGTTATAGGTGAGTTTATTATTACACACTCAAAAACTATATCTATATAGGAGCACGATAGAGGATAGGGGTGTAATTTTCTAGTATCCTTTACCTTTTTATTGTCCTAGTGAGCTCATACTATCACTAATCAATACCAGACTTCACATAGGCTTTCGACAACATGTAAATTCATCATTTATCTCACTAGAAACATGGTAAACATAGGTTTTATCCTTATTTACCCACATTATCTTACTCACATGCTCAATACTTTACATTATATTACATCCTATGATATTACTCACTCACTAGAACTGTGATATACCATTTCCCATCTTAGTTACTAAATATTGATTAGATTACAACTTAGATTTTTTTGAATAATCATACATAATCATTTAGGCTTTTGATATTTCTTTTCCTAGCTTCATATCTTGTATGCACTACTTTATTTGATTTGAGGACATTGAATATGTCATTGCCAAGTGGATCTAATCCTTTATATCTCTAATTATATGTATGTGAGGACATTTAAACATGTCCTTGTGTGTGTATTTTATTTATGCAAGTGGACATTTGAACATATCCTTATATGTGGCTCTAATCCTCCATTATTTCCTTGTATGTATGTGAGGGAATTTAAACATGATTTTGTATGAGTCTTCTATTTGATTGAGTAACATTTGAACATGTCCCTTATTTGTGGCCCCTTGGCCTTCTATTAAGTGTTTTATGTTTTGTATGTTGTGCTTACTTATTTGCTTAGATTTGGATGCCATGATGGACATCATGAACCCAAACCCTTATAATTCCATGATGGACATCATGCACCCAATTCATTCTATGCCATGATGGACATCATGTATTCCTTCCTATTTAGTTCTATTTAAAATTCTATACTCAATTGATGAAATTATAAACATCCTTAATTATCACATATATCTAGACACATGTATTTTGAGTGCTTATTTTCACATGCATTTTACATTATTACTATGTTTAATTTACATACACAATGATGCCATGATTTTTCATGATGTCATTACTACTCATATTTAAATTTTTTACATCATAAAAACCTACTGCATAACCTTTTCTTTTGATTTAAGTTTTTGTGTAGGCTCAGTAACCCACATCAAAATAGGGGAAATTCATAGAGGTTTTTATTAGAGACTTAATCCTCCCAGATCAATACATAGATAGGATTTAATAATGGTTACATAGTTGACATAGTTTTAGAATGATAAAACACACAAAAAGTCAATTTGGATAGGAACACCACATTGGATAGGAGATCATCACTCTAGTGTCCTTCTCAACACTATTATTTAAATGCATAAAAAATAGGTATTTATATAATTTATTAAAACCTCATATTACTTAGAATAGTAATAAATAGTTTCATAGTCTTAGTTCCCACAATTACATAGTTTATCTTAGATTTTCTTAGTTTCAGGACAATCATGTGCAACATGTTGTTCTAATTTGGCACACATGATTCTTCTCAAAATAACAATTTATTGACATAGTCTCAAAATATATATGCATGAAATATTATTTGGGGGAATGTGCATGGCACATTATTTCCTCTTTGCACCAAGTTTTGGACAAGTTTCATAGATGGAATGATAATTCATGTCATTCTCCACATTGTATATACTAGACCCAAATTCTACTTAGTATTTACACTAGTTTTGTACCAAAATTGAACTTTATTCCATTTGAAGTGGTTGGTTTTCTATTTGCACTAGTATCTACACTAATTTTTACACTAGTATCTAAAATGATATTTTTACCAGTATCTAAACCAATTTTTACACCATATATATATATTCATACAGGGATCCCAAATGACTCCACTACTCTGGGATGATGATGATGGATATAATCACACTTTGAGTTATTTATCACACCCAATTATAAATGATGATTGGGGCATTCATATTCCAATCCAAGCTATTTAGTGTTAATACAAATGCACAACATGCCATAATCACTAGAAAAGGTACAATAGTTTGCATACTCAATCAAGTGTATTAGTTCCTTATCACTCTATAACTATTTTATTTTACTTATTTATATTAATATTAATTAAATATTAATATTACATATACTTCATTTCAAGTTTAGATGGAGCACAATTTAGCATTGTAGCCTACAACTAAGACTCCTTCCCATAGGTAAGTTCAAGTACACACTCTTTTTCCTTTTAATCTAACACTTTCACTTTTTTACATTACTAGAATAAAATGGGGAAAAATATAGACATGTAAATTTAAATTTTTATCTAAAATCATGCACTTGTGACTACTCTTTTACACACTTATCTCTAGACCTATCTTAGGGCCCTTTTTGATCACTTTTGACCACCTTACACACTCTTCTAAGATAATATATGACCCATGAATGAAATTAATAATATTCTTATCAACCTTAGATATATTTTAAAATATACCTAACCCTGTACATGGTAAAATGACCCATTGGATAATATCTCCATACGGGATAGGAGTGCATTGCTCTAGTGTCCTTCCCCCTATCATGTCTTACCACTAAATAAAAACTAATTTTCTAAATTCAAAGCTATATGAAGGTTGGACCATGCCCCTAATGAGATCCATTCAAATGATTTTAAATGATATGACTATATAAACAATTTTAAAACCATTTTTAATAAAGAGGGATTCCACACTGAAAATCACTAGAATTACACTTGCACATTGAGAGCAGAATACATATTTCTCTCAATTCTCATTGCATACAACCCTAGTAGCCTAGAGATCAAGTATAAATAAATTTTAAAGGTCAAAAGTCATGGTTAAGATACTTAATAACATTATTATTTCACTATCATATATAATATTGAACCATTTATTCACACACCACCATAGCATGGGAAAAATAGATAAAATTGGATACCTCTTCTGAGTATTCGTATGTAGGCAACACTCAACACATGGAATATTGAGATCTTGTAAAACTTCAACCACTAAATCTTTTTTCCCCATTGATTTGAATTATTTTTCACATTTTATGGATATAATGTTTTGGAAGAAAATTAGCTATATAGTAGTTTCTATAAGTAATTTCAAGCTCTCACCCCAGATATAGGCTCTATAAATAAAGGCATAAAGAATTGAAAATCCCTAATGTTAGACAAGATCATCACCCCTATAGTTTCATATTCCAAAATATAGTCTCTAATCCCATATTTGGTTCCAAATTCTTGATTCTAGTCACTAGACTTATCTACACAACAATTTTTAGACCCTGCTTCCTCTTAGAGGCACAATTTCCAATTAAGTCTTTATTTTTTCCTTACACTTTTGATATTTTTAGTAAGTTTACAAAATTAAATGTTTAATAATTTTGAGTTTTATCATTATTATATTATTATCCTAGTTTTGTGAAGTAGTGTTATCATCTAGGGTTTTCACATAAATCCCATATTTGATAAAAATAATATTCAATAATATAGTCATGTTATTAGATTATTTATGTGTGTAATTACTCTAAAATATTTTAATTCATAATTAGTGATTCATTATGCTAGTACCCACTAATTAATTAATGGAAAACTTAGATAAATCATCTTATGCTACTACCCTAAACATCCCTTGGTTTGCTCTCTTTGCACCTCAAGTGAATTCCCAAGCTCTCTTGTGTGATATATTAGATCAATGATGATTATATGTTCGAGTAAGAATGGTTCCAAACATGTATTTTTAGGTTCATATGAAAATACCCTAGAGTTTTGGTTATGTTTCTATGAAATTATTAATCTAGTTACATAATATGATGTTTAATGATAATTCATAATAATTATTCAAAGAACATTGAAAGGTGGTTGGAGGATTAGAGGTGAATTTTATAAAAAACCACCCAAGTTTAGAAAAATTGTCTCCAAATAAATTTGTGGAGTATTTATATGATTTTATACTTAAATCATTTTTTATGAGTTACCTGAGCATTTGTACACATGGGTGCCCATATATATTATGAGCCAAAGTATAAATTTTGGTATAAAACATTCATAGACAAAGGCCCTAATTTGAAAATTATATTAATATGATTAATTTTAGACCATATTAGTTGATTGAAAATTTACATTTTGGATTTTTCTAGTCTCCATATATTGTTACTTAGAAGAAATAGAATACCAATTTTAACACAAATAAAGAGGCTCTTTTATTACATTTTAACCTTGAATATTAAAACAATGATGGTAGACTATGATATTGAATATCTTCCCATGAAGTCCTAAATAACTCATATACATTGTCCAATTATATGGTATAAGGATTGTGGGTATGGTTTTCATATATCATTGATAAAAGGTAAAATTCTAAGGAATTTCTGAATTGAAAATTTAGAGGTTCATGAGCTCAAGTGGTGCAAGGATGATGAAGGCTAGTAATGTTTATTTACACCATAGACCCTAGGAAGGGGGGAGAGGTGATTCAATAACATTTTGTGAGTACATGTATAGGACATGAATGGAATGAGTATAACTCCAATGCTGAGGAAAGGTGATCTAATGATATGGAGGCATGTGTCATTGAGCAGGAAACACTCTAGCAGGGACAATCAAGGGAATTACTTTGAAACCTTTAAACATTTAGACCATGTGATAATTGAGTTAATTCCCACCCATAATCGACCCAAAGTGTTAACCTATATGATTCTTACTCAATGGAATAAAACCAATAATATAATATGGAGTGGTTTGAGATAGTGGAATTTAGAAGGAAGAGACCCATAATACTATTTTGTAAAAAATAATACCATACCAATAGATAGGACCAATGATAACCCCATAGCAATACCAAAGAGACTAATAATATTTATCATGATAAAAACTAGAGGCAAAAATTATATCATTTCAAATAGTACCAATATAATAAGACGAGTAATAGTTTTGGGCTTAACACCTATTAATTAAAGAGCACAATAATGTTTAACATGATACAAACTAGAGGCAATAATTATATTGTTTAGACTAGTAGCAATGCAATAAGATGAGTAATAATTTTGGGCTTAGCACCTATTAATCAAAAGTGAATATATCCCCTACACTACCCAACTTAAGAATTGGGAGGGACTACACCACCTACTAATGGAAATATTAGAAAATCAATTGAAAGTAACCTCAAAGGAAGTTTGGTTTTGGGTGCTCAACAAATACTAGTGCATAAAAAATGTAGGTTCCTTTTTACCAACATTTCATTTATGAAATGTCTATAAAGCTACTTGAGTACCAAAGAGTGGAAAATTCCATAATGCATATCCAAAAATGTGAAATAATATGGTGCACCAAAGGCATCATTGTGAAATATAGGAATATAATTTAGTTCATGACAACCCTTGTATATCATGTATACACTTTATACCAAAAATTTAATCCACAATAGGATATTATAGATTATCAAATTTTGAATACCACATTCCTAATATAATTTTATATTTTAGAGTTAAAGCAAATGATCTTATTAACACTCAAACAGTTCAATCAGGATTAATTAATAGTGGTTGAGCATACAATGAAAGGTTTAAAAAATTGATCTCTAAACCCTCATATGAGATATATCCCTATAACCTGCTTAATGATTTTATAGGGTCTTTGATCCTACCTTTCAAATTTGCATTATTGATGAACACTTTCACAAAACTAAAAGAAGCATTAGAATCAATTTTGAGGGCTAAAGTGGTGGGAAGTGTGGACATGAGGATTAACACCTTTAGGGAAGCAAAAATCATGATTATGGCCCCTTAACTCCAAAATTTTACTAGCACAAACATTCATGATACCTCTAATGGACTATGGTGTAGTGATTATGAAACCAAAGGCCACAACAATAAAAATTATCTAAGGTGAAATGTCAAAGCACTTCTAAAGTCTAATTTTTTTTTCTAAAGGATTATGGTGTGGGATATTTCCCAATGTTTAAAAGGGTGATGGAAGGAAAGGTGTCATTGTAATGTATTATGTATGACTCCTCTATGCACAACACTAAAAATTATTAGGTGATCGATGATATCGATGAAGTATGTAAATAATAAACATGAAAATCAAATATGAGGCCTCTGAATAAAGGAAACCATGAGCAAGAAAGATATGGTGGTAATCACTCATATAGAAGAAGAGGTAAAAGAATATTCCCTCTATGCACCTATTAAAAATGTGGCTCACCCAATAATTATCAAATAGATTACAACATGTTCTCTATTTTTGGATATTTTTGAGGAGAATGCAAGATTGAGGAATATCTCAACTTATATAAAAAAATCCTCTGAAAGGAAAGTGTATGAAATGGTAATGGGAAGATCATGATTACGACACCAAGAGATCAATGGGTACCAAAGGATGGTGAGACAAACTAATTCTAGGACCAAATTTCAACATCAAAATGTGCAATGGTACTAAAACTTAGTCACAATTGATAAAAATTCTAAAAGATTAATTCCAACATGCACAACCCTCTCTAATAATCAATAATCCTAATGACATAACCTAGAAATTAGTTTTGGAGGAAGTGACAAACATGATAAGGAACCTCTAATGTGAGCTTCAATATACACAATATATAGAGGTTAGAGTAAAATAAAATCTCCTAAAAGGACCTACTGCAAAAGAGGTTGAATAAATCTTATGTCTTTACCTCTTATGATCAGGAGTCATCCCACTCTTATAAATTTAGTTGGATCATAATGTTGTAAGAACAATGGAAGATCAACTAATTAGGGTTTGATATATAATAATTACATGAAATGTTAATTATAATCAATAATTATTGATTAATGATACCATTATTTGATGTGTAGTGTGTGACATTTTGATTGAAACTAGAGTAAAATCAAACATCCTCACCAAATAAGGGTAGTTAGAAATGGGGATCCATTTATTAAATCCCTCTCCACATTTCTTATTTATGGATAACAATATGCAAACTCTTTAGATTTTAAAGAATGCCTTTGTGGACATTATGGATCAAATATCAATGGTGATTTTGAGGTTATGTAAATAATGTTGATATGCACTCTAATACTAAATTTATTTGCTTTGAGAATGGTGAGCAATAAGTGGTCATTCCAATAGATAACAATCATGGATGTATGTATGTGGAAAGATTGGATATGTATGAAGAGATTAACCATATATAATATCAATCCATAAAAGGTAAAACATTTGAATCCTCAAGATGATAATGTTCTCATTTGGGAAGATATAATCTTAGTATCTAACACCACAAGCATTATGCATGACTTATGTATCTAGGATTCCTACAAATTTAATGTGATAAAATGTGGAAAGGTGAATATAGGACCTAGATGTTCCATTGGGTGCCTATAAGTGAGGATGACTAAAGTGAACATTGTCTAAAAACTTAGCTTAAATATATGGGTACTGCATAACAATTTGAAAGTGAAAATAAAGTTTTGATTTAGTGAGCATAAGATTTATAAGATTCCTTAATATGATGATTCAATGTGTGTAATACCACATGTAAATGAATTTGAAGGATGCCTACATAAATAAAATGAACGTTTGCCTTCCTTGGACTATATTCTAAAAATTAGTATTATGTACTAGTCGATGACATATTATCCCTCATTACCTACCTAGGATATTTTTAAATAGGTATTTGTAATATATTTGAGTGAAATAACATTAAATGAATATTTTTCAATTATGGAAAATATTTTCCACTAAAAAAATGATTTGTGAGCTTATGAAGAAATCTAGGTAGGTAATGCACATTGTCTACTAATTTGCCCTTGAGTTTGTGTTTTTATGGCATTCTAAAAACTTGGGCATGTGTGGTGTATGATTAGTGAAACTATAAGAGATACAAATAAGTGGGAGATGTCAAAGGCACATTTCTTCCACACCTTTTCTTTTGCATCTCCCTAGCCTAAGTTTTTTAGATGACTGCAATGGATTTACAAGTCTATTATGGAGGATAATGTATAGAAATAAAAGTATATCTGAACTATTAATTAATATTAGTTTAGAGAAGATAAATCATACTTACACTTCCATTTATTGATACATTATATATTCAGGTTCATGACCAAGATGGATCTGCTAGACCTAACCAAGGGATATCTTACTATAATAACATCACTAGAGAGAGTTACAAAGCCTCTAATCAAGCAAAACCATGCAATATCTCTAGATAGGCCCTATGTTTTCATATTCACTAAGTAAATGACAAGAAAATTAAAATATAATCTAGTGCTCACCAAAGCTTATGGAAAAAAGTGGGGGTAATAAACATAAAAAGTAAACATACATAGAAGATCTATACTCAAGTCAAGTTATAGAAAATAATAATGCATGGGAGAGTAGTACAAATTTTAACCTATCTACTCTTATAAAGGAGTAACAAAGTTATAAATAATTACCTTTGAAGGCAAACCCATAAAGCCTCAATATTTCCCTTGGCCAAGGTGCTTTACAAGAGGTTGTTGTGGTATGTAAGGATAATAAAGATAATTCAGCTCTAGGATACATAAATTCTCTATGCATCTAAAAGACTTCTTCAAAAGATAATATTTGTATCTCTAAAGAAATTATTGAAACCCTAAGTAATGCTCCTTTAGTAGAATGGTGAATAAGAAGATGAGCAATACAATATTCTTATTCTTCTCTTTTCTTTTATATATGATATAAATGGATGTGTATATATAACTGAATCTAACCCTAAACCTTTATGAAAGTTTAGCCAATAGGGTTATCCCAATTTGAATATATACCATTAATTGATAAAATCAAGTTAGATCCTAGTCTAAGTTGGATAAGGCTAATCTAGACTCATAACATGTAGATATCAATAAGAATTCAGGGTTAGCCTAGGCCAACAATGTAGGTTAAATGTCAAAAAGAGGTTTTAGGCTTAGGAAGGGGATAAATAAGGTGGTGAATTACTTGGAGTGAATACTTGGAGGAGTATGTAATATAGGATGCAAAGGTTAAGGAAGTATATAGGAGAAGGTTGTGTAGATGGAAAGTGGTGGTATAGGGGAAAACAATCTTATAAAACACCAATGGTCTACCCACCCCTTTCTTGGTGCACCCTTTAAGGCATGCACTTGGAGAGATTGATACTTGATAGGTTATTACAATAGAGAAAGCATCAATAATTGATAAAGTTTGAAAATATTATGTTTATACATTTGCCCTACTCGAATCTCATCACATGTCACATAGGTACAATTGGGGATGGTGCTTTGGGAAAATAATATAGCAACACACAATGCTGAAGCTAAATAAATTTTAGTAAGAATAAAATGATATAAATGAAAAGATGAAATTAAAAAACACATACCTTTACTTACCTTAATGTTGTAGATAATATAATTAAATAAAATAAATGTGAAGGTGTCCAATGTAGGGAACATTAGGTAAAACTATAGAAATTAGCAAAAAAGAGTGAAAATCATTTTTTTTGCAAAAAATACATTTTTTATGTGAAAAGATTCTCTACAATGTCAAGATTCTAGAACATCTTCTGGTTAGAAAAAAGAGCAAGTAGAAATAAAGATATGATTGAAAGATAAAATTTGGTTGTAAATATTTAACAGGTAAATAATTGTGCATAGTATATACAAATAAGGTGAAAAACAATTTATTTTTTATTTTTTAAATTTTGAGAAAACATTTCTCTAGAGAATGACCATGGTGAGGTGAAGACAGATATGATGTGGATGCATAGTGGCTACAACTAGTATAGCATAGGTAAGAGAAGTATGAATTTCACAATTTTGAACAATTTTATTTGAAATTAAGATAATATATAAAATTGAATGGTAGGAAAAATATAGACACCAAAACTATCCCTAAGAAATTTTTAGGTAGACTAGGGGAAAAAGAAGGTACTAGGTAGGAAAAGATCAGACTAATAAATGCCTAAGGTATTTATGGTAAATGGTCAAAAAGTCATTGCAGACAAATAATAGATTCAACCCTATCGAATTAGTTCATAAGGTGAGAGAGAAATAGGGGCCAACTATGTAGCAATGGGCCAACATAATATTACTAAGGGTGGTTGAATACATAGTAGTAGGATGACATAGTTTGGAATGGGAAGATAGCTGACATAATACCCTTTGGTTGATGTAATTGGTAATATGTGATTGATTTAATTTTCTAAAGGTGGTCGACTGTATACTAGAGGGCTAATGTAGTATGCTAAAGCTAGAAAAGGAAATGATTTAATATTAAATAGGCTGACACATTCTAAAATAAAAGGGTTGAATACATGCTAGTGGGCTGATGCAGAATAATATGATTATAATAGCACTGTTTTAGTATAAAATGGGCTAATGGTGTATAAAAATAGAAAGACTAGAAAAATAAATTAAATAAGTTAAATTAATTAATTTCTAATTTTTTAGAATGTTTGAGAATATATTTTAATCATTATTACATCGAGATATAATATGTCCTTTATTTTTTGATATTTTGTAGAGATGCTAGAGATTTGGGTGCCTAACGGATGCATCATGGCTACCAAATCTATTGGAGTGATTAGCTAACATGAATAGGGCTCAACTAGTCACCTTGGGCTTTAGCAACATTATGAAGATGAGATAGATCCCTTTGAGTTTTTATCTCATTGTCATGTTCCTAAGAGTATGGGAATGCTTGACCAACACTTTTCAATGGTAGGTAAAAGGGGACATCATCGAGGTGGATATCACTTTAGAGGATGCCCATGTATTGTTTAGACTTTTGATAGGTGGGACACTGGTGATCATTGATACACTAAAGTTTGAGGATGAGAGATGAGCCTTAGTTTAGTGGGATATAGGCTTAGATAGGATCTACCTTGGATTATGGGTGAGTTTGTTCGATGTATATTTTTTATCCATTCTAGACATCTAGAAGGATGTGATAGGACTTGTGATAACATGAGTGCTATGTCATAATTTGGATGACAAGGTGCCATTGTATGTGATAGCCTTGTGCCAGTTGATTTTGGATTAGGGAGCACTTTATGATTTTGGTTCTATTATTTGGGTTTATCTCATGTATGATATATATGGTATGTTGTCTAGGGGACAAAATATGATGAGACCTATTATACTTCTGAGTGCTTGGATATATGAGAGGTTCCCTATGTATTATCCAACTAGGTTTCCCCATATAATCAATGATATCTTACCTCAAGTCATTTTATGGAGGTAAGACCATGTAGCATGGGCCATGCCCCACATTATATCTTTTTAGACTATCACATAAGGGTAGATACTATAACAACCATATACTACATAGATGCCATATGGCCTGGTTGGTCTACCATTGCTTTAGGTTTAGCATATGTATGGATCATGAACCACTACACTTCATGGGTAGATCCTTATCTAGTGGATAACATACTTGGATAGTTGGTACTTCCCTATCTATTGGACCCTATAGTAGTGCCTACTTAATGGGCATAAAATGCTAGAGAGTTGAGAAGGAGAGGAGCTAAAGGGGTACCTATAAAGATACTAATGATTAAGCCTCGCTAAGCTAGACCATAAGATAATCAAGTAGGATAGTATGAGGAATTAGGGGTAGGAAAAGATGACATAGATGTGGATGCATAGGAAGAGGGAGTAAAATAGGCACCATAGTAGAGGTGGTAATGACCACTATGAGCTCATCAGAGATGGAGACACCATCAATGCAAAGAAACATAGGCACTAGTTATCATGTAGGGGGATCTTATAGTAGCTCTATGACATAGTTGGTCTATAGAGGGACCACTAAGGAGAGGCCCATGATGGGATCATATGGTGACTTCTAAATTTTCATTAGTGTAGAGGTAATTGATGGAGAAGGTGCTTGATGGGTGAGCAAATGGTGAGAATGTGATCGATGAAACCAACACTGGTGAGAAATGTTTTAATTTGATATAGGCTATTTAGTTTTTGGTTTTGTAAATACTATGATAGAGGAGGTCAGATGGGGAGCCTTGGTTATGGATGCATATCATGAAATTTTAGATGGGGTGCTGGTATTTATGACCCTACCACATTAGATGATCATGTAGTTTTTTTTGCCCAGCTTATGTAGTCTAGTTTAGACTGGTGGGAGAGGTTGTGAGACAATTACAAGCATAGGGTGATGGCCCATATCCACCATCAAGGGTTAGAATCGAGAAACATAGGCCTGATAGGACCTAGCATAAGAGTAAGCCATACACATGGTGACTACCATCTAGATAGGACATGTACAAGCCTAGGTGGCCAATCTACAGGGATAGGTTGCTGGTTTGATGTCTTAGACTACCTATTTACAATGCACTATTGAGAGGGGTTAGTCATGGGCATCTATGGGTTATTGTAGATAATCCATAGGAAAAACATGATTTAGCTTAGCCTTAGTGCTATAGCTATTGTATTTTGTAATTTTATTGTATCAAACACATGATTATATATATTGATGTTGATAGTTTTATTGATCTAATGAGTTTTACTTATATTTGGATGTGGATTCATGGATATGTTTCCTTTCTAGCACATGCATTTAGCTTTTTTTGTATATGCTATGGGAAATATGTGATTTATGTTTTCTTTTACAGAAATATATGAGACACATGCATGGTTGAAAATATAAAAGGCAAAAATATTTGGAAAATTATAAGTAATCAAAACAAATGTAATACATAGTATATCATGATGGGAAATGTGTAAAAATAAAAGATGGAGAAATATAATAAACCAAAGATGCTAAAAAGGATAACAAATGTTTTCAAACCATGTAAAGATTTTCACTAAATTCAAATGAGTGAAAATCACACTATATCACATTGGTAAGTATGAAAATATTATAATAAAATGGAAGACACATGAAGAACTAATAGTATGAAAATAAAAAAAATTAAGTCAATTAATATACTAAATCAAGCTAGGAAGTATAAAAAGAAAGATAAAATGTAAAATGAAATTAAATCAATCACACTAATTCAAGCTGGGAAGTATGCAAAATTTAATAAAATGGTTGTAAGCATACATGCAATTAGGATATAAGAAGATAAAAGTGAAAGACTTATGAAGTAAGTATAAAACATACTAAATCAATATGGGAAGTATGTTAATGATGTGTAACTAATAATGGAACACTACTTATCTCAAATTTGACACATATAATTTCATTGTGACTTGATTATAGTAGGAGTTGGGTATTAGAATATTTTGTGAAGAGGTCCTGGTCCTATCCATAGTCATACACTGCAACTCTTAAAGGGAACACCAATGAAGTGGAAACAACTATACAAATGATTTTAAAAGATGTTATTAATGTGGTAATTTGTGAGGAGGGTCTAGTCCTATCTATGGTCTTACACTGCAACTCACAAGGGGAACACCAATGAGGTGAATGGTAATAAAGAAATGTTTTATTATGGTAATTTGTGAGGAGAGCCTAGTCCTATCCATGGTATTACACTAAAACTCACAAAGGGAAACCCTAGGGGGAATGATCAGTTAAAAAAAATATATTTCTCAAAGGGAAATATTAGGAATGTTTAAATTAAAGAGGGAGTGTAAAAATCATGACATATGCATCTATGAGAAGACCTCAAGAAACATGAGGCATGATAGGTATAAAAGTGAGACACTAAGAGTCTATTAACCATCAAAATACAAAGGATACATGTTCACAATAAGCATAAATTTATATAGGTAAATAGGTGAGATAATAAGATTAACTCATGCTAGTTATATGAACAAGAAAAATAAAATGGACCTACCTTCCCAGAACATGTTCCCTATTCCTCAGGACCTCTTACAGAGTCATCGATCTACTACAAATATTTGGTACTTGTGTGATAAATTAGGTAGCACTAAAAGTTTTTTTATTATCCTTTCCCAATATATTGACCTATTACACCCAAATAAACCTCGACTCTATCATAAGGTCAACTATGGAATTTGAGCTTTGATTAGAAATAGGAGATGTGCTATGAATCACATCTTTTAGTGTGATTTGACTTGTTAATTTATATGTTTCCTTTTGTATTATTGCCTTTTATTTAAATGATTTGGATTTTAAATTTTTTAAATGGATTTTGTGATTCCTACTCCATAAAAATTTTGAATAACCAACATGAGTAATAGAAGTGATACACATGAATGAGGTTTAGACTTTGATTAAAGGAAGCTAAGTATCCAAAGATATGACTAAATAAACACTTAGGCTTAGCTATGAACTAGTATGTAATCTCAATTTTTAAATATATGTATGCTTAGTATGTGAAAATAATATAAAGGAATAAAGGGAGATCTAAAGTAGATCATTAAATTGAAGTACAATGAGACATCTTATTTTCTAACTGATGATATGATAGAAAAAGATTATGAAGGGGAACAAGGATTGTATAATCAAGTCACAATAATAATTATCTAAGTTTTAATTGAGATACAATAACAAAAAATCATTGTAAGAGAAAAAGAATCCATGAAATAAATGAAATATTAAACATAAGTGTGCAATCATAAAAATAATGATAAACAACCATGAGAAAGAGGAAAGTAAATGAAACCATATAAAATACATAAATAATAATATAAAGATCCATGTGAAATAGATAAGTGAAACCAAATTTGACACATAATCAAATGTATAAGATATATAAAAGTGGATCACAAATCCAATTCAAAACCATAATGAAGAATAACAAAAATAACACCATGCCATGTTCATAAATACTGATAAATTTGCCCATAAATATTATCTATGACATCTAAAACATCTCTATAAATTTGGATCCTAATGGCAACTAAAGTCTCATCAATCCTCATGAAAAGGTATGCAAAAATTCTCTCAAAATCTCCTAAAAATAAAAAAATAGGTGTAGCTAAAGGATAATGATAATGAGGGATCTCCTATGTAGAAAGCTCAAGGAGAGGAATAAGTTCCTGAATAGGAATGATATCTATAGGATGATAAGGAGGCACCATCGATGGAGAATAAGGATCCATGGGTGGAGAAGGAATTGACATCGGTGAAGAAGGAAAAACCTTCTTGCATGGGTGACTTATGGAAGGAGGAATAGATGGTGAAGGTATTGATTGGGGTGATCATGAAGGTGCTGCAAGAGAATATGGAAATGATCAGTATGATGGGTACTACACTGGTGCCAAAGATAATATACCTCCCCATATTTGGGGATATACTCAGATAACACCTTAGGAGGAGTTATATCATTATCTTTGGGTTGAGAAATGGTGGGATGCAATGTGTAAATATATCACCAAAGCTTATAATAATGAGTGGAAAAATTATTATCTATCCCATGGAATCAATAAATACATTTGTTAGTAGACTTTGGGGGCATACTAATAGGAGATGTATAACGAGATGTTGGGGGTGGATAATATAACTGGAAGTCTTAGGTATAATGATTAACAACTCTATGGATATCATAATAAGGTTAATCAATCCATTGGGTGGGCATGGTATCAAGCTATGGCAAAGGAAGGACTCCATCTCCAAGGAAAGGTTGGCTTGAAGCAAAAATCAGACTAGGATCATCTAAAGGTAAATCATGAGTAAAAACATGAGGCTTAACTGAAGGTAGAGTGGGAATAGGAACTAGACTAGGCTTAGCTAAAGGTGAGGTTAGTCACATGAAAGGATCAAGAATAATAGCTAGCATCTATAGGGGAAGTCAACTATAAGGATCCTGGTATCTATTAAAATGGTAAGGACTAGTCATGGCATGATCCATGAGCATGTTTCTTAGAGGCTCTATTAAAATTGGAGGGTACCTTATGATCACTCCATCTTTACCTTATGAAAAATAAGAAGAAGACTATAATTAGGCACTAGGATGGAACGAATGCTAAAAGATGAATGAAAATACTAAAGTAAAGAATTATGATATCAATGAATCTCAACATTCATAACTTGGATAAGCGATCCTAAAAATAGGTCATCCAAAGCATAACCATCATCATAGTCAGGTGTATGCAAGTTGATGGTACATGTAAGTATGACCTTATCATTGGAGGTTACATTATGGATAAAATGTCTAGTCTTGGTTAAGATGATAGGTATATCATTGATAAGAGGTTGATGGGATCAAGGTTTCAAAGAGGGAGGAAGTTGGGTGATGATATGAGGATATAGATTAGAATTTTAGATCTTGAGGCTAATCTCATCTAGCTCATCATCATCAAAATCTAGGAGGTTAGGTGGTATGTTCCCAATGAGTTCAGGGTGACTATTATAGCATCAGGTCAAATTGATAGGATAATTGAAGATTTGATATTCCCAAAATGGGATACTAGGTAAAGGTTCAAGGGTAGGAATTTTTAAGACACCACATTCTTGGAATTGTTTGAAATTCCAAGGGTTTGTGTCTCCTTGAATCTTGTAAATAGCACCATTACAAGGGAATTTATCACATTAGCATATGGATGAGGTGACTTCCCTCATATGATGATTCTAAGGTCTACCAAGCAAAATGTTATAATAGGGGAAAGTTAAAGATCATAAATTTCATGTAGATAGTGACAAGAGGAATAATAATGGGAAGCCCCTTGTAACCTAGAGGAGACATTTGCCTTCAATCGTATCCTTAACATGTGATACATTTGGAATTGAGATTGAATTCAAAATATCCAAGTCTTTTAATTAAATTAATGGAGGTAATTCAAATAGTTTAACCCTCATCAATTAAGTCACACTTAACTTTGATATCACCTATTTGGTCATTAATAAAAAGAGGAGGATCATCCACACAAAGTATAATCTCATCTAGAATCATGGAAGTGATAGGAAACTTAAGGGAAATAGAAGTGTCCACTATTTCATCAACATATATGGACATATCTTCACATTTATAAAGAATACTATTTTTAGATCCAAACAAGGTAGCTTCGTGTCCTTGCAGTGGATGATGATTGATGATCATCTCAAACAAAAATTACACTAGATAATTTCAATGATGGGGGGAAGTTTACATTAATTTGAGGAAAGGTATTTAAAATGGGAGATGAGAAAGTTCCACAATGAGGTCCCATTCATCATATCCCATGGGGGGATTGCTAGATATAAGCACATAATGTTTCAAGAGCTCCCATGAAGGAGGGTTAGAATTGTAATTAAAATTGTGTTGGTAAGGTGTAGATGGTTTGGGTTAATGAGGAGAAATAGGTTAACTTACTTTAGGTGGTGGGATGGTTGATTGAGGTATTTCTTATGGTTAGATTAAATAAATACTATCAAAAGTTTGGGAAATGTTATCTAGATGTGTAGATAGTGTGAGAGGTATGATCATGTTGAGTTGTTGAGAGTGGTTCTTGGAAGGCTATAAGGTCCTCTTGCCCCAAATCCATGAGATGAGATGGGGAAGTGTTTTAAATGACACAGAACATTTGAGAGGTTTTTTGCATGGGCGTTATATTAGTATCGATAAATGCAACTACTCTTTGCATGTTAGTCATATTGACCACATTTTATTCATTAGTAGTGATGTCTATAAAAATTTCAACATTATTTTTAGGAGTAGAATTTTTAGTGTTATCTTGATGGTTGGGAAGAGGATCTTTGTATATAAAAAGATGAGCATTAGCTTGATTTAAAGCTTTATTTTTATTTTGAATTTTATGGGATTTAAAATCTATGTCATATGATTCTATATATGCTTTTGAATGAGTGATTCATGATCAAAATTTGGGCCAAGAATGAAATCCATAGATATATTATGTAATTGTCTACAAGTCTCGTGTGAGTGACACCAACTTGCATGAAACCAACAAAATTTGTTTGGAACATACCATGATTTCATTAGATAAGTGGGGTCAAAATCTCATGGTCGAGGCCTTAGAAGATGATTTGGAAGCTCGACCAAGGAAAATGGTTTGTGGACATTAGTTTTTTTTGTTTGTGAATATCTAAGATTAAGGTGTTGTTTGGAAGGGGAACACGCTCAATAATGTTGTTTGGAGCAAATACTTGAATGTTGTGAATAGTATCATATGTATAAGTAATGCCATCATTAGTTATATGATGTTTTTTGTTTTTTATGAGCATACTAGTGCTTATAGTAGGTTGAGATGGTTCAAATTAGCACATGAGAAAGTCTTATCTCTTAGCTTGGTCAAGGGATTCTTATAAAGTTCTTGGAGAGAAAATCCTAACCTAATATTGTAACTTGGGATAGAGAGAATTAGTGAATAGGTGTAAGAGGTTGTCATCCAAAATATTATGCTCACATTTGTTAGAGAAGTTCTTCCATTATTTGATGAAAGCTTATTTCATTTCAATTTCAAATTGTTTACAATTTATGAAGTGAGATAAGTTATTCTTAGGTAGATCACTAGTTTGAAATTATTATACTAGTGAGTTAACCATGTCTTCAAGGCTAGTGATAAAATGGATTTTGAGTTTATTTTACTAATATAAATCATCTATTGAGAGTGTTTTAAATAATATATTGGTACCAATAAAGGTATTAACTTTGAACCAATCTTTATAAAGGTTACCAAATGTCTTTAAGTGCAATGTGGGATCGGTGGACCCATTATAGGTGATGGTAGATGTGATATATCCTATGTTAATATTAGAAATTTGAGGTATAAAAGGTTCATTTTGGATATGTTTTATTTTTTTATTAATGAGGGGTGGTTGAAGAATAAGGTTACCATGAGAATACCTAAGGGGGGATGGGGGAATTCAGATTTTGTGCTCCCCATGAAACTTGTTGGGGTTGATTTTAAATGTTAATGACATAGTTTTGCATCTACATAATTTGATTCATGTTATTAATTTGAAAAGTATGCATTTTATAGAGTGTTTTTAATAAAATTTGGTGAGTTTGGGTAGTATTTTGACTAGTTTGCATAGCATGTGATGCATTGGTATTGGTATTAGTGGCTTGAGTTGTACTATGAGTAGTAACATGTACTGAATTAGTGGTGTGAAAAGCATTGGTATAAAAATAAGCACTAGTAACATGGTTAACATTGGTATCAAAATATTCACTAGTGGAATGATTAGCATTGGATGCACTAGTAGCATGATTAGCATTGGTAGTAAAAGATGCACTAGTGGCATGATTAAAGAGAAGGGTATTTAGAAAAGGCCCACTAGAAGTTGAACCTACCATATTTGTAGAGATACTTGGCATGGAGGTTTAAAAAGTCATAGAAGAAGATGTCATGGTGTGTGAAGGAGACATAATAGAAGGAAAATGTTGAGAAGCAAAGAAAGTGTTTCCCCTAAATCCATGAGAGAAAGTAGGGGAGGGTGAAAGAGGTTCTTCTACTTAAGAACCTATCAATATTATAAATGGTTGAAGGGTCCTTTCCTCTATGTTGAGGAAATTTATTAATGAATAATAATATTTTAGTTATGTACTCTAAATCAAGCTCATATTATAATGAGAATAAAGTATTATGAATTGAGGATGAATGAGGAGGAGTCCCATAATTGGTTATGTGAGTGGCAATGTGAACATTGCTTTCATCCAAGGTAGGATCCACAAGTTGTGTTTTGGGAAATCTATTAGGATTGGCAAGAATAATCATGTTAATCAGATTTAACTCTATATTATCCTCAAATAGGAAAGTCATTATGAAGGAAAGAGGCTAAAAATTTGATATAAATAAGAACCAATTGATAGGATTCAAAATCTAATAGATGGATGGTGTTCTATAAAATAGGTAATAAAATAGGGAATAAGAGGACATAGTCATACGAGTCAACCATGTATTTATAGATAGGAAAAAAAATATGATTATAAGATATACATTTAGACAAGTCAATTATGTATACTATAGGGAAAATCTGAATAGGCTGACAAAGATACACAACCAAATAGGGCAGCTGTGTATTGAAGGTAAATAAGATAAATAATTTGTAAGAGACTGTGTTGACAAAGATGATAATGTTTAGAAAATAGAGATTTTTTTTCAATATAATATCTAAGAAAATAAATTGAAGCACACAAGCAATGGGATCAATGTGATAGATACAATTGGAATAAATAACGTAAACCTTGCACTAACACTACCTAATGCAAGTTTTACATACAAAATACAATGACCAAAGAGAAATCAACAACTTGAATTTAAATGTTAACTAATTAGTCATTCTTAAATGTTGTTAAGTTATAATAAAATTTAAAATTAATGTGATGGGGAGTTAGCTATAAGAAGGAACTAGAAATCAATTTATAGATAGTTTTAAGTAATTTAGGCTTCTATATTGGTGATGGTACTTGGTTGGTATTGGGGCCTACCCCCTCACTTCACAATCCCATAGTGATAAGGGTGTTGAGTGATTTAACAATATATACCATGAACCACATGTTTACACTTAACCAAAAAATCAAGTTGGCTTCCCCCTTGGTGATGAAATCCAAGTAGGTAGACCCTGGGAAAAAATGTTTAATGTTTTATGTAAAGTGAGTTGGAAGTATGTGAAAAAGATAAAAATAGTGTGACTAGATTGGTAAATTAAAAAAACACCTAATTAATCTCTATTTGTTAGTCTAAGCAGGCAAGAAAATAAAATGAAAAGTGAATTAATTACTATAAAAAATAGGTTAATTTCCTTGACTATGAAGAGTAGAGAGTCAATTCAAGCAAAACTATATGAAAACAATATAGAATAGAGTTGATAGGGTCACTACTCTTTTGTAGAAGCAATATTTGGAGGAACACAGTTAAACAGGTCGACTATGTCTTCTAGATAGAGGATAGGCTATAGAACTGTGTCGATCTAGTTGACCCTGTTCATTGTAGGGATATAGTTTTATAGACTACAAACTTATGAAAAATAATACTATAAATGAAAAACTAAAATGAAAAATAGGGTAAGAATAAACCTTGGCGGTTTTAAAGATGCTTAGTTTGTAAAATTTTATGCTATGATTATCAAGTTCTGATTTAAATATTTTATAAATAGACTCGACTAGCTTGATGGAGTTTGTAGAAATTGTATGCTGAAAAGAATCTATGAGAAGAGTTGACTAGCTTGGCTATGTATGCAAACTTGTATGCTAAAAAATAAGAACTATGAATGTAGTCAACTAGCTCGACTATGTATGCAATTTATAACAATAGAAGGAGACTATGTCAAACTGATTGATCTAATCACCTATGTTTGGAGAAGACCTAAAAAAAAAAAAGTCATTCTGGGGTGACTATGTGTTAAAATTGTGCACAAACTGTTAGAACTATATCAACAAATTTGATATAGTATTACCAAAAATTAAAATATAATATGATGATAAAATTAATGCATGAAAGAAAACCTATAATGGTTTCATTCACGTCTGGTTCACTAGAATGTATATAAAGGAAAATGTAGCTAATGTATTAATAAATCTTACCTCGATAAAGATAAATCCTACTTAGACTTCCATTTGTTGATACATTAGATAATCAAGGTCATGACTAGGATGGATCCACTAGACATAATCAAGAGATGTCTTATCATAATAACATCACTAAAAAGAGTTACAAATACTATAGTCAAGAATCACCATGCAATAACCCTAGCTAGGTACTATGTTTTCATATTCACTAAGTAAATGACAAGTAAAGTAAAATCTAATCTAGTTCTCACCAAATCTTGTATCATAAAGTGGGGGTAATAAACATAAAAATTGAACATGTATAGAAGATATATACTCAAGTCAATGTATAGGAAATCCTAATGCATGGGAGATAAGTACAAATACTAATCTATCTACTCTTACAAAGAAGGGAAAAAGTTGAGAATACTTACCTTTGAAGACAAACCCGCTAAGCCTCAATATCTCCCTTGGCCAAGGTGCTTCACAAGAGGTTGTTGTGATCTGTAAGGATAAAAAAGATAAGTCAACTCTAGGCTACACAAATTCTCTATGCATCCAAAATACTTCTCCATAAGACAAGATTCACATCTCTAAAGAAAGTATTAAAAACCTAAGCAATGCTCCTCTAGTAGAAAGGTGGATAAGTAGACATGAAATATAATTTTCTTCTCATTCTCTTATATTTTATAAATGATATAAATGTATGTGTATATATATTTTAATCTAACCCTAAACCTTTTCAAAATTTTATTTGACAATCTAACCCTAAACCCAAATTGAATAAGAGGATAATCTCATAACTATATTTTTAATGTAATGGGGGTCATTCTCATACAATTTAATTCTCTTTAGGATAAATAATTTACTAAAGGTATTTTTTAAAATTATGGTCACAACCCTCAAAGACTTCATTCATAATTTCCTAAAAGTTTATATTGATAATTGGACCATTTATGGGTTGATGAAAAATTAATCGAAGAATTTAAAGTTATTTTTTTAAAGGTGTTGGAATAAATGCATCTTCATCATACCCTTTGGTTCATTTTTGGGGCATGTTGTGTGTAAGGAAGGGATACTTGTTGATATCGTGAAGACCTTCATCTAGATAGGTAAGCAATAAGAGGCATTTGACATAGTAAAATAAAAGCTAGTAAGCATGTTAATTTTTAAATTCCTTGACTTAAGGACACCATTATATGTCTACATTTATGTATCTAGGTTGGCCATTGGTGCTATCCTTATGTATCTAGGGGATTATAAGGTTGGCCACCACCTTTAATTTTCTAGGAAAAACTCTCACTAGTCAATTCAAACTATAGTACCACTACTTAGAGGTGTTGGCCATAATCTACATGCTTTATAAGTTCAAAAATACTTAGTCACCATCTCATTCATGTTTTTCATAAACCATAAGACATTGAATTATCTTTTTATCAAGATATTATTGCAAGGGAAAATTTGTAGATGGATAGTATTAATTTAGGAATAATAGCTCTCTATGGTTTTTCAAACCTAGAAAACATGTTATGGGTTGGACTACTTATCTTGGATAGACATAGGTGAAAATATGAAAAATATATAGGATGTAATTATTGATTACATGAATTTAGGATCTAATGATTACCTAAGTACTTGGATAATATTGTATCTTTTCTTACTTTGTGGGTCACTCCAAGTGGTTAAAAGACTGAGGAAAAGAAGCAAGTAGAAATCTATGTCACCATTGGTGATGAATTATACAATCTTGGGCATAATGAGGAATTTTATTAATTTTTAAAGTAAAATGAGCAATAAAATGTATATAAATATGGTCACAAGGGAATTTTAAGCACTCACTATACTAGTGAAGCTGTATCATGCTAGAATTTATTTTTCAAACTCTAATGGATAACGATCTATAAGGATGCTAAAGAGTTCACACATAAATTAAAACATTGTTATCACTTTTAGAAACCCAATATAAGAGATCAAATTTAATTTATTTCAATAATTACACAAGATCCATTTAAGAAGTGGGATATTGATTTCATTAGACCTAGATCCCTTCCTACATGTATAACTAGTGCTTGGTATATTATAAAAACTATGGATTATCTTCCTAAGTGGGTAGAAACATCCCTAAAAATGATTGTACCACATTTTTAACTAGATTTTTAATGGGAAAAATTCATAATTATATATGGGTGTTTTTTGAGTCTCATAGATGATCAGAGTACTCATTTTTTTTTAGAAAATTTGCATATTACTAGTTAAATTTCATGTGGTACATCGTAAAACTACTCCATACCAGCCTCAAGAAAATAGAATGATGGAATCCTTTAAGAAAATTATGGGCATAACTATACTCAATATTTATGATGTAGGGTGCAAGGATTGGCATGATTAGGTATTAACATTAGTTTGGGCGTATATACCAACATTCCACTTCAAATTATATTTGGTAAGGAATTCATTTTGTCAATAGAATTTATAGTACCTTCCCTAAACATTTCACACATTGAGTAATTGGATGATAAATAATATCTAGATGAACAAATTGAGGAGATAATGAATTTATATGAAAAGTGTGTCTTATAAATGGAGTCGATTGATAGAGAAATCAAGAGAAAAGGAGTTCCATAATAAACACATCAAATATAAAATCTACATAAGGATGCTCATGTTCTACTCTATGACTTGAAACATGTAAATTATCTATGAAAACTTCACATTTAATGGATGGGTCCTTACATTATACATGATGTACCAGAAATAGGTGTATGTAAATTATGCACATTAGATGGAGAAGTTATTCAAAGGAAATTAATTTGGAGCTAGATAAAGACTTTTCATTTGTAATGATTTATTGAATACTCATAATAAGTCATATTCTATGTTTTAGTACAAAAATTATTTTTATTTTCTAGTTTATTTTTTTATTTGTTTTTGCTTTGTATAAATAAGCATTAGCATTCCCATAAATCTAGTCGAGCAAGGAATCCTTCTAATATCATATTGCATATGTCTAAATAGTTATAAGAGTAATTATTTGAACTAAGTAAGACATAAATGAAGTGGATATTCTTATAAATTTAGTTAGGAAAATTTATTATGGAACCCCTCAAGATTATTATGCCAAACTTCTAAGTAGGTCTAGGAGGGAATTTTCACATAGTTTGTATCATGATTATATTCAATCTCTTTTATTATTAATAAAATATCTTATTTTGTCATATTGTGGTTTGAAATTAATTTTTTCCAATGTTGTTTAATTATATGACTTACATAATGGTCTATATATATTTTCATGCGTTCATATGGAAAGTTTTAAATTATAGAACTTGCAATTACTCACGCAACATGAACATAAAAGAACTAAGATTATGCATGGATTGGTTATAAATACATAAAACATATTAATAATTTTAAATCATGTATTAGATTTAAAATAAACTTTATATTGTCATGAGGAATAATTATTGCATTGGAGAACCATGTGTACGATTAGTGTGCAAAAATATGGAAATGATGGCTAGCATCATCTAGAGAATTTGGAGACATGTGCATATAAATGAATAAGTATCTAGATAAAATAGGTTTATAGGGAATTGGGGTGTAGACACATTAATTAAACCACTCTAATTTTATCATCCTAACTAACTTGTACTAGCATCACCACATTAATCAATTAATTACACCAAGACCCCATTTAATCCCACTAATTACACCCCATAATTATTTAATTAATCCCTAATTAATTTCATGCAAACATAATTAATTAAATTATTATCCTCACCCATGTTTTACTCCATGTCATCACTTAGTCATCACCTTGATCAAAATGGAAACTTGTCCAAGCCAATCTCCATCAATTAGATAACTCCATCTAATGGAAATTAATCAGCTAACTCTATCAATAAATATAAAATAAATCATTTAAATCCATCAAATAGAAAAATAAGTTAACTCTTCCATCAAATGGAAATTAATCAATTAACTTATTGATCAAGTCTCATCCAAACTTGAAGTTTTCAAATCTGATCAAGTGAATATCAATCATTTATCCTCCCATCTAAAAATCTATAAATGTACCCTTCATTTATTCATTCAAGATCATGGATCTAAATAAAAATTGAATAAAAAAATATTGATCATATTTATAATAAAACAATCATAGGTACATTCTACCTAAATATTACATGAATATTTAGGCAACCACATTCCATTACAACACATGGGAAAATCCATTCTACAAGGGAGATCATAACTTGGTAAGTGAAAGTATCATTTTTTGCTTTTATTTTTCTCAATCTAAGGTTGTGTTTGGTTTAAAGTAGGAACTATTTATTTATTTATTTAGAATATTTAGATTTTCATGTAAACATTTCTATCATGCCTAATTGGAACCACCTTTTATTTAGTGTACCTTTTTTACTTGCTTTGAATATATTTTTGTTGTTATCTCCAAGCCCCTTTGTTCATGAAATTCCCATGGGATTGGGCATTCCATAAAAGGGAAGGTGGGGAAAACTATTGAATTTCATCCTCTATTTAAGGATTGATCTGGGACTAACCTAGGGTAGGACTACAGGTATTTAACTTTAAAAAATAAAGTCTATGTGAATAGTCTCTAAGAGATGCACTATTACCACTTAAATTTTAGTCTATAATTCATACACATAGGTCAAAAATTATTATGAAAATTTAAGTATTATGCTTTCTATTTCTAAACATAAGGGGAAAGGGTAGTTCAATTGTAAGGAACAAACACAAAAGAAAGGGAAGAGTAAGGATGACAAGGGAACTTCTAGATCTAGAATGAACTCAATGCATTGATCATTGAACTAAGTGATTCTTCCACAATTATACCATTATACATTGAGTTTCACTAAAGTTGTACCTCCAAGAAAATATAGTGGGAAGAGTATGAGGGAATTGGGAGTATGCCTTCCATATGATCTCTCACTAAAGATGAGTACTAGGATTTTATAGTAAATTACACATAAACACCATATGGTAATTTGTATATTAACACAAAAATTAATAGTACTAAAAAAGGGAAATGAGAGAACTCACACAATGATTATAGTATCTAACCACATCATAACCATAACACACAAAAGTAATAAAGTAATAATCTAATAAATATAGCATTGAAAATCATTCAAAAAATAGATAGGAAAGAGAATTGAGACACGAAACAAACCTTATGAAGAAATATGAATTATATTAATTAAAGTGTTGTTACAATAATTGATATGGAATAGATTTACAATCTAGAGAGATGAAGGAAAACCTAGGTGAAATCCTAGCTATAATCTGATAGCACTTTGGAGTAATTTTAGTCAATCCTTATATTACATTATTGTTTTTATTTATATAGATAAGGATGGGTATTACCTCCAAATGGAATGAGGATCTCATCGTAGGCCATGATGGGCACTCATTATAGATACAAATGTTGGATGATGGAGCTTGATCTTATTATAATGCCCAGTTCTCGACAGGGGGTGTGGGGGGGGTAATGCCTCTCCACTATGGTTGCTGTGGTGAGTAATTCTATCTTTGGTTCAAACACTTTAAAGTTTTATGATGTTATTAGTGTTATTCTTAGTGAGGAAATGTGATGAAAAAACATAGGTGAGACATCGAGTAATGCTTTGACTATGGAGAATATGGGAAGAAAAAAAGACAAAGGAAAGGGCCCATGGAGTCATGGTAAGTCTAAAAAGGGTAGATCTAAATCCAAAGGATTGTTGGTGTGCTAAATTTATGGGAAGAAAGGACACCTGAAGAAAGATTATTTGTTTTGAAAAGGAAATCAAGGAGATGGATAACAAGATAAAATTTAGGAAGTAAATGTAGTATGTGATGTGTTAAGAGATGCTTTAATCATTTCTTTGGATAACATTAATGATTATTGGGTGTTAGATTCAGGGGCTTCATTTCATGCTACAACCCATAAATTTTTTTTTCAAGACTATGTTTAAGGTGATTTTATACAAGTTTATTTGGGTGATGGTGAACCCTATAAAATTATAGGAAAGGGTAAGATATAGATAAAATTATAGATTTAAAACAAATGGTTATTGAAAGAGGTGAGGCATGTTCCTGAGTTGAGAAGAAATCTAATTTCAGAAGGGTAGTTGGGAAGTGACAATTACACAATTACATTGGTAAAAAATTTGTGGAAGGTCACTAAAGGATCATTGGTAATAGAAAAAGGAGACAAGGTAAGTATATCATATTTATTTAATGGTAATGTTGACTCTTCTATTGATTTAGCTTATATAGAAGTGGATAAAAAATTATGGCACTACATACTTGGGTACATGAGTGAGAAGGGAATGCAATTTCTCCACTCAAATAATTTGTTGCCATATTTGAAGAAGGTAGATTTAGAATTCTATGAGTATTGTGTGTATAGAAAATAGAAGAAAGTCAAATTTCTCAAAGTTGGGAAGATAAAGAAGGATGAAAAGTTAGAGCTTGTGCATACAGATGTATGGGGATTAGCTCAAGTATCATCTCTTGATAGATCTTATTATTATGTTACTTTTATTGATGATGCAACTAAAAAAACTTGGGTTTATTACATATGAAAAAAATATGATGTTTTTGATACTTTTAAGCAATGGAAAGCTTTGGTCGAGAATGAGACAAGAAATAAGTTGAAGTGTGTTAGATTAGATAATAGAGGTGAAGACTACAACAAAGAATTTTATAATTACTATTCATCTTATAGGATTTGTAGAGAGAAGATTATTCCAAGAACACCATAATAAAATGGTGTGTTAGAAAGGATGAATAGGAAAATCATGGAGCATGCAAGCAACATGAGATTACATATAGGATTGCCCTTACAATTTTGGGTAGATGTTTTAGATACTAATATTTACTTAATAAATAGAGGGCCTTCAAGTACTTTAGATGGTGCCATTCTAAATAATCATGGATAGGTAAAAATGTATATTATTCCTTCTTAAAGGATTTTAGTTGTGAAGCATTTATCCATATTGATAGAGAAAATAGAATCAAGCTTGAAGTGAAATCCAAAAAATGTAATTTTATTAGATATGTAGTTAATGATTTTGGTTACCATTTATGGGATTTTGAAAATCGCAAAATCATTAGGAGTAGAAATGTGATCTTTAATAAGAAGGTCATGTACATAAATTAGCTGTAGAGAAATAAATAAGAAAATCCAAATATAGAATATGCAGTACTTGATAAAATCATAGGAAATGAAATTTCAAAAGTGCCAAAAAATTAGAATGTGCAATAATTACAACAACAACAACAAGTACCTAAAAATCATAAAAGTGTAGTTATAAGTTCTACCAGAATAAGTAGACTTCATGAATAATACTCTCCTTCACTCTATTATTTATTATTGTCTAATGGTGGTGAGCCAAAAAGCTATGAAGAAGCAATGTAGGTAGAAACCAAAAAGAAGTGGGATCAAGGCATGAAAAAGGAGATGGAATACTTAATACATAACCAAACATGGGATTTGGTTTAATTTCCTATAGGTAAAAGAGCATTGCAAAATAAATGGGTTTATAGGTTGAAGGAAGAAGATGGAGGCAAAAAGAGGTAAAAGGATAGACTTGTTGCAAAGGGGTTTGCACAAAATAAAGGTATTTATTTTGATGAAATATTTTCTCCAGTTATAAAAATGACTTCTATAAGAACTATTTTAAGTTTGGTAGCAATAGAATATTTGCACCTTGAACAGTTAGATGTGAAGACTGCTTTCCTTCATGGTGATTTGGAGGAGGAAATATATATGTAGCAGCCATAGGCATATAAATTAAAAGGTAAGGAAAAAATGGTGTGCAGATTGAAGAAGATTTTGTATGGTCTGAAGCAAGCTCTAAGATAGTGGTATTTTAAATTTGACATGTTTATGATAGAACAAGGTTATAGTAGATGCCATTCTAACCACTGTGTTTACTTTAAGAGATTAGATAATGAGAAATATATTATATTTTTACTATATGTAGATGACATGCTTGTTGTAGGGTCTAACATGCAAGATATAAATGATCTCAAAAGAAAATTAGAAAATTCATTTGCAATGAAGGATTTGGGTGTTGCAAAGCAAATCCTTGGTATGAGAATAACAATAGATAGGAAAAATATAAAATTGACATTGTATCAAGAAGAGTACATCAAGAAGATGTTAGTCAAGTTCAATATGGAAGATGAAAAACCTGTATGTACACCTTTGGGAGGGCACTTCAAATTAAGCAAGGAAAAATGTCCTAAAACTTAAGAAGAAATCAATTACATGTTTAAAGTTCCATATGCTTTAGTAGTTAAAAGTTTAATGTATGATATGGTGTGCATGAGACCAAATATTGCTCATGTAGTGGGAGTTGTCAACAAGTTTATGAATAATCCATGAAAAGAGCACTAAGATGCAGTCAAGTGGATTCTTAGGTACTTGAGAGGGACCACTGATAGATAATTATGCTATGAAGGTTCAAATGTTACCTTACAAGGATATGTTGATGCATATATGGCTAGAGATTTAGATGGTAGGAGGAGCACCATAGGTTATGTATTCATTATTGGTGACACAACAGTTAGTTAGATTTCAAAATTTTAGAAGATAGTTGTTTCTCAACTACATAGGAAAAATATGTTACATCTACAGAAGAAAGCAAGGAGATGATATGCATGCAATGGTTCATGGAAGAGTTTATGTAGAAGCAAGAAGATTGTAGGTTTTATAGTGATAGCTAGATTCATTTAGCAAAGAACTCAACATTACACTCAAGAACCAAATATATACAACTTAGGTATCACTTCATTTGTTTAGTTTTAGAGGATGGTCAACTAAAGTTGGAAAAGATCCATATGAGTTAGAATCCTATATATATGCTAACAAAGGCAGTCAGTGAAGAGAAGCTAGAGAGTTATTCAGCTTTAATAGGTCTTCAAAGATAACAAGGAAGATGAGAAACATGCTAGGGTAAAATTTTAAAGAAAAGTCTAGGGAAGATTTATAGTGGTGGAGTTGCAGCAATCAATCTCCAAGTGGGAGATTGTTGGATGGTGGAGCTTGATTTTATTATAATGCTCAGTTCTTGATAGGGGGTGTGGGGTGGGGACACCCCCCCACTATGGTCATCATGGGGTTCTAGAGGGGATGGTGACCTACTTGGAATCCCCCTTGGTAGGGCTTTAGGGGAAACACCCTCAAAGCAAAATTTTGTTAAACATACATTGCAAAATATTGTAATTTCATAATAAATCTAGACTGTTCACTATTAGGTTACAGATCTAATGGTAGAAATCATGTTTTTTAATTTTTGACCTAATATGTAACCCTCATTTTGATATGAGGGCATTGTAATCATGGTGGCATATGGTATGTGAATAAAGAGGATATAATAGTAGATGTATTATAGATTTTATTGCTTCAGCTTGTTGGACTAAATAAAGAGAACTAGCTATTTTTATGTGGATGAAGCCCATATTGGGTGAACCACGTTAAATTTGTGTCTATTTTATGTTGTGTTTTTTACATTTTAATTTCATATTTATTTCATTAATATTGATATATGTTATATTTTCCTAACAACAACCATAATTCAAAATTAAAAAAAAATTCCCTTCAAACCCATAAAATATCTGTGGGAGACCACTTAATTGATATGAAGAGGTGACTGAGAAAGTCCAACTCCAAACAAATTTGATCTATCATCCCTATCTTCTAACATGGTGACCACAAGGTCATACTCATCCATCTTGGCAAGGTTTATTGGGGGCTCCCTAAAGATCACCTCGACTTGAGTCAAAAGTCTCTAGTAGACTTTGAAGGGTGATTCCATTAGCATTTTAACCCCATGGACCTAGTTGATGCTCACAATGGATTGAATTTATAGATCTAGCACACCCTAGACCCCTTCTTAGTTTTCTTTGGTGACCTTCTCCCTCATGACCTAGTCAGATTAACCCAAGTGGATTCTAAATTCCATTTAGTCAAGCAGGGTTCCATCTGGGTGAAATAACACAAAGATATTGACCCTTTTGAAGTAGGTCAATATCTTCTTATTTCCTTCTTCTAAGGGTCTAATTGAAGTATGAGCCATGACCAACCATTCCTCTATATAAATCCTCATGTTTTGGATGCATGTATGGTACAAACCCAAGTCTAAGGTCAATATTAGTTTTAGCTCTAAGAACATCTCTTTGTTGCTTACCACTTATAACTTCTTGCACTTGTCATCAATATCTGCAATCCTCTCTATGTATGCTTAGGTCTACTAGATAAGTATGTTGGTATTATCAAAATACTCTACTACTGTCCCAAGAATTAAGAAAAGTAGTAAGAGGGCTTCCTTGACCTACCTAGTTAGTACGATGGGAAAAGTGCTTTTCACTTGGGGTTTTAAGGTTTAGACCAAGTTTTGTATGTATTCGATGAGTTTTTTATACATATTATGAGTTGACCAGAGAATAAAAAGGGAGCCCTTAGCCATTATTTCTTCCCTAATGGAAGTCCTCACCTTGGTGAGGGAGAACAAATCCTAATGGGTCTACCAAACCACCAGGTTCTCCACCTAGATAAACCTCAACATCAATGTCTTCTTCATGCTTATATAGGCTTAGTCAAAGCTTCATTATAAATTTGAGTTAGCCTAGGTAGTCATCTTTATCCCCTACAACCTTGAGACCATTTCTTTGGTTGTGGGAGGCATAGGAGGGGTGGATGAAATGGTGGTTAATGGTAGAGGATGATATGGAAGGGAGATGAAGGAAGTGGATGGGGTGAACAAGGAGATGAGTAGAGGTGGAGAGGGCATGGGAGTGAAAATAGGAAGGATAAAAGGGGAGGACCATGGGAAAATATGTGCCCTCCATTATTCCTAGGTCAAATTCATCTAAGGGGGAATTACCCTAGAGAAATGGTCATTAAAAATAAGGGAAGAGATGGGTTGGTTTAAGGCCAATCCCCTGGTGCCTTGGGTAATAAAAAGAGGGTGATGGGAAGTAAGGTGTTGAAGTGTTTTAACTGGAGATGAAATAACTATTGAGGCTTAAAAAGGAGGTTATACTAGATTAGGAGGCCTTTGAGATGGAGCCAAAGTGTGAGTTGATTTTTGCTTCTTCTTTGGTCTCTTACCTGGGTCATATCTAGAAATAGTAGTGGAAAGACTTGTATGAATATTTAAAACCATAGGGGCTAATGGTAGGGGATTAAAAAATACTAAGGAATACATTAGGATGATTGAAGTGTGCATTAAGATGGTTCCTACTATTGGCAGTATGCTCTCAATAATCATAGCTATGTTTATTAATAAAGGCACACCCAAGGAAAGCCCCTAAAAGATTATGGGTTACAAGATGGATAGATTAGAGGGGAATGAAGAGGAAAGTAAACTCGAGAGGATTAAAGCCAAAGGTAATTTTGAAAATGATAGAGGGGATACAATGGGAAAAATAGGAAGCACCACTTTGGGGGATTATGAGAGCAAATCAAAACTGGTGGGTGCCGAGACTAGGAGTTGGAAAGTGGAAGGAATGAGGGGTGGAAGGGAAACAAAATAAACTAGAGGTGTGAGAGGGGAAATGTAAATGGGTTCCTTTTCACTCTAGGATCACTCTCAGATTTTTATAAACGTCAAATCTTAGGGTATGTGCATCCTAGAGTTAAGGCACCAATGGTTGAGTTGCCTATGCCTGGGATACCTAATATAGAGTAGCTTGGGTTTGGATCCATCATGGCTAGAATAATGGAGTTGATGGAGGAGGTGAGACACAATGAGTTATTGGAGGATGTAAAAAAGGAGCTAGGTCACAAGGAGGATAATGTGGTGGGATGCCCTGCAAGATACTCTATGAGATAGTAGGAAGAATTAGAGATGGATCTTCTATGGGTTGAGTAGGAGCTAGAGGGGGAGAAAAGGGGACCATCTAAACCTTATTCCATTTATTATTCTTCTTTTCCATGGTTTGGGAGAACACATATTGATCATCAATGGCATCTAATAGAGTTCATCATCATCCTTTGCCAGATGACCATAGTTGATATTGAGGTGGGTTAAATACCATGCCAGATGAACTCTAATTATCTTCATGGGTCCTAATTCTGAATATTGTCTCTTGTTAGGGTGAAATAGTCCCACTTGGATGCTATCTTCTAAATTAGAGGGAAGGCCTTACAGACATGGTGTTTGATTATGATTGAGAATGGTGGGAACACCTTCTTCTAAAGCTATATATAGAACCTAAAGATGCCCTCTATAGATGATAGGAAATATCTTGCTCTGCTAAATAGTTTAGGATGACATATGATAAGCAGAGGGGATCTTTAAGGAGCCTCACAATATAGATCATGGTGACCTCCCTATATAGATAGTAGTCCTTGATGGTGGTGATATAATCCCTAATTACTTGTGATAGTCAAGGCATTAGGGCCTTATTGATCACTTAGTAGGTCACTAGGTAGAAATAATCACATATGTCCCAAATGTAATTATGGAATTAGTGGCCATATATCTTATATAAGACCACATAGAATGTTGAACCCCTAAGAACCCATGCAAGAAAATATGAAGGCTTGAAAGAGAACATCTTGTAAATCACATCCATGAGGTAGCTCATCATTTATAAATTGGATCCAACTCAAGTGTCTACAATGTCATTGACCAACTTGAATTTGATAAATCCTCCCATGTTCAGGACTTTTGAATGTGTGAGGATCATATGGAGAAGGAGTACTAATAGCTCACTGACATGAAAGTAATCTTAGGTCTTGAATAGTTGGTTTAATAAGATCATGCATACCTAGACTTCCTCTTAGAGGTGCAAACTATATACACATTAATATCCTCATTGTTAACCCATTTAACATCCATGTTCTAAGCCTAGTCATAGAGGATGTCATATATTTGGTAGGTCCCCATTTAGATTATCACCACTATCACATTATAAGAGAAGGTGTAGTCTAGGAAGAAGTAGTATAACATGTAGGCCTTCCTATAGATATCAATAATCTGGTGCTAAGAGTTAGTTAAATACACCCAGTCATCGATCCCATCCTAGACATGGATGGAATTATGAAGGATGTTGCCAAACAAGTCAACATAGGGGATTGCCTTTAGATTGACAACAAATTTATGAATTTCAAACTTATTTGAGAATCTAAGGGCATCCACAAACTCTACCTATTGGTCATCATCAAAGTTTTAATCCTTGAGGACTTGATCAACCACTTTGAATAAGTCATTGTAGTTCTTGAATTTGTTTAAGCCAGCTGAGAATGTGGTATCCTAGTACTTAGGTTCAACCTTTGGGTTTAAAGAAGATGTGGCCAGTGTGGTAGGATAGAGGGGAAATATGGAATCTTTGAGAATTAGAGGCACAAAATACAGGGGTGCTTTATGAGAATTGGAAAGATATGAGTTAGAGTGTTTTAGAAGGTAATAATGGTAATTGTTAGTGATATTTCCTTAAGATTTTATAAATGCATGCATACAACCCCCTGTATTAATCGTGTTTGGCATCTCACTTTCTTCAAATTCAAATTTGAGTTGAATTTGGAGCCCATGATCCTCTACCACCAATTGGATATTAAAATTACAATGGGATATTTAAAAACTATCCAATCAAAACCAGATTCCTATTTTGTTAATTCCTAATGCATGGTAGGCATGTTGTCACATCCCTTAGAGGATTCTCAATTAAATCCTACTTTCTAACATGTGTTTTCTATTAGTAATATTGAATGCAAAACAATATTAATGAAATAAAGATGGAAATAAAATGTAAAACATACAAAATAATAGAGACATATATTTAATGTGGTTCACCTATTATGGGCTACATCCAAACAAAAATAACCAGTTATTCTCTTATTCAGTCCAACAAATGAAGCAAAAAAACCTATAATACATCCACTGCAATATCATATTCAATGGCATAAAATGTTCCACCATGATTATAATTTCCTCATATCAAAGGAGGGTTACATATTAAGGAAAAAATGCACCAACATAATTTATACCATTACATCTATGACCTAATAGTGAATGGTCCAAATTTACTATGAAATTACAATATTTTATAATGCATTTTTAACAAAGGTTTGCTTCGAGGGTGCTTCCCCCAATCCCCTACCAAGGGATCCAAGTATGGTCACCACCCCCTAGACCCCCATGGAGACCCTAGTGGGGGGGGGGGATAATTACCCCCCACACCCCCTATTAAAAATTGGGCATTATAATAAGATCGAGCTCCACCATCCAATAATATAATGGAATGACATAGAGTATGAAGGCATTCCTAGGTGCTAATCATTAGTAAGACTAATGAATAGATGACACATATTATAAAGTGGGATTTAATTAAGAAGCTTCTAAGGGATGTGACCACATGCCTACCACACATTGGGAATTAACAAAATAAGAAGTTGGGCCTGATTGGATAGTTTTAAAACATCCCATTGTCATTGTTATATCTAATTGGTGGTAACTATTAGTGAAATTTCCTTAGGATTTTATAAATTCATGCATACAATCCCCTATATTAATGGTGTTTGGTATCTAATTTAATTTAAATTTAAATTTGAGTTAAATTTGGAGCCCATTATCCTCTGCCACCAATTGGATATAGCAATGGTAATGGGATGTTTTAAAACTATCCAATCAGGCCCAACTTCCTATTTTATTAATTCCCAATTTAAGGTAGGCACACAATCACATCCCTTAGAGGGTTATTAGTTAAATCCCACATTATAACATGCGTTGTCTACTCATTGGTCCTCTTAATAATGATTAACACCTAGGAATGGATTCATACTCTATGTCATTACCTATTCTGATGGTTGGTGATGGGGACCTTTCTCATTGGATCAGGCTCTCTGAGGATCTAACATCTCTAATAGGTCTAGGGATTGGCCATTCTAACACTTAATGATGTGGCACCTTCTCATTCAATAAATATTTCCTAGGCTCTAACATCTATGATAGGTTTGGAGATTGGCCATTCTAAAACTTGGTGATGTGGCTCCTTCTAATTCAGCTTGACTCTCTTAAGATTTGACATCTATGATAGGTCTACAGATTGGCCATTCTAACACTTGGTGACTTGATGCCTTTTAATTCATTTAGGCTCTCATAGGCTCTAATATGTTTGAAATTTCCAGGGACTGGCCTCTACAAAATCCACAAAAAGGCTAAGTAAGATGTGAAAAGATATGTAATTCATTTAATACTTACTCATCCCTTATTAACACTTTAATTTTCCATAAAGGGTGATGGTTTTTTTTCTCTAGGAAAGGACTGAGACTCCAAGAATTTTTCTTGAAATTAAACCTACAATAGTAGCATCTTAATTCATAAAATAACTAGTCCACCTTAGTTATAAAAAATAAATGAGTCCTATTGCCACTTGGTGAAATTATGGTAACACATATTCCAAGGATTTAAGCAAACACTATTGACAAGGAGAAAATAAAGGATCATGAAGCTCTAGTTCATGATATTTTTAGAGGGTTCCCCCATTTGGAAGAAAAATGAGCATGTTGGCCACAACAAATCATGATTTCTACAGGGAAAGTGATGATAATCACTTATAACCTAACCAATTTATTCTCCTTTCCTTACTCAACACAAAGATTGTAAGAGGGCTATTTATTTACAATATAAAATATTAGGTACTAAAGTATCACAATATCAAGTGGCATAATGAGCTTTCAAATTACAGATGACCACCAATGTGTGTAAGGAACAATTTTCATTTTCCATTTAATCCTAGATTTTATTCAAGTAATCAAGTTTGGACTAGTTATTAGGATTCATCTAAGGCATTGATGGTTTGATGTCTTAGAGGGGATATGGATAGGGAATTTTTTTGATACTAGATAGGCATCCATACCCCTAAAAATGATACCTCTAGTCATATTCATGGGCTTGTTTCACTTCCAACCAAGCCATAAAGCCTGGGGTGGAGATTGTTTGTATAGCCATTTCAAGGTAGACTCATAATTTAGATTCTGCATGTTTTCCTTATTATTTTCCAAGATTATTCATGAAAATAATATGATTTATTAGTATTATCTATTGAGGGTTTGGTACCAAGTCAAAATTGAATATTTGATTAGCTCAAATAATCCAGTATTTTCTCGAGATGTTATATTAAGTGTAACTTGGTAGCTCTATTATGATGTGGATTATTCTAAAATCCATTTGTTTCTTTTATAATCATTGGTCTCTTAGATCTATAATGTCAAAAGTTTCAATTACCATCCCAAAATTGCTCAAATCAAAGGATTTAACTTGGGTCTTCTTGCTTCTCAACAATCCTTCAAGGCTTTAGCCTTCACCTAGAGTAGTTAATAATAAGGGTCAGGTGTCAAAGGAACATCAAAAAATAAAGAGGGATACAGAGGGGAAACAACACAAAGAAATAAAATCACATAGTTAAAGAAAACACACAAAATAAACCTATATAATATATACATTACCACCCCTGTTCGAGTTACTCAAAAACTACACTGGAGGGGATAGTCAAGAAATAGAGCTTTAGGAACTACCCATTTATTGAAAGTGGTATCTCATTTCCCTAGATATCTTTGAGATATAAGATGTTATTAATGAGTCTGGTTCAGATTTTCATATGACTAACACGTATAAAATGGAGTCAAATACATAGAATAATTAAAAATAAATTATATTTCTCACACCATAATTATTTTCTATATTATATTCATTCAGGACATTACATATATATAAGAAACTATTCCTATAATCATGGAGAACATATCTCCACTAATATCTCACCCAAATCCCTATAAATACTCAATCTCTTATATGAGTAGTATTGTTGTAACATATAACAATATATCGCAACTGATTATATTCTAATCTATATTCATAATATTATTGTAACAATATTATGACAACCAAATATAACACCCAATGAATTATTACTCATGTAATAATTCACTTTAAAATATTTATAAATTAATGTGAGAACTAAAATTTTCCTAACACTCCCCCCTTAGGCCTTACATGGTAATTTGTGCTTCACAAGACTTAATGAAAGTAACGAAGGAACATATATTCTTATCAACCATTGACTATTGAGAACACATTAGTCAAATTAGTCTGGGAACTTCAAATAGGAACATCTATCATCAATAAAGAAATGGTAACACTATCAACTAATCATGGGAACCTCCTCCATGGTGGGAACATGTATCAACCATGATCCATATAAAGGGAACTGCATCAACCAAATTTGGGAACTTACCAGTAGGAACCATCTATTCAAATTTCTTTCTCGTGTCTCCAAGAAATGGCTTGAATAAGATTATATGCCAATGCATACTCTTAGGTCTAGATACTAATGTTTGAATCTTGATTCACATGACCACTACTATGCAAATAATACATCTCACATTTACTCCATGTGAACGTAGTAAATGTTTCACTGGTCAATCATCTTCATAAAGAAGTAAGGTAGTCAAAGGATCTTTGTAGTTAGTTGTTCTCCCAATGTTTCCACATTATTTTATATCTTAAACACCTTTTTTATGCAGTAAACTATGTGATAAAATAGAAAATACACCTCTTATTCATCACACATACAAACAAGTGCTGAAAATTAAAAAATTATATATGCACCACTATAGCAAAAGTGCCCCTTCATTAGTGTCTAATGAGAGGCATATAAAGCCTCCATCCTCTAATGTTCTCCAGCCTCCAATAGTTTCTCTACTTAACAAAAGTTTTGATTAAGATCATATTTATGTCACTCTTAATGGAATGGGATCCCCCCCACAAGATTGACACATTAAACATAAAGATGTCGGGGTCACCCAATAGTACATCCATATAATGATTAACATTAAAATGTAAACATTTGATAGAACTTTGACACTTTTGAATTTTTGCACATATAATCTTTTGACTTGAAAATTTTGATAATGCCTTTATACTCTTAAAATACGAAATCAAAACCAAACTAAATATGCTAAAGTTAAAGTTAAAGACATTAAAATACCAAATGACCTTGAAACATAAAGACTTTTTAATATCTATTTGAATTAATTGATGATAATAGACTAAACTTATCAACTCACTAATATCCAGTAAAGAGAAACTACTATATCTGAAAAATGAATGACCTAATACCTTTATGCAACACTTTGCATGGAATGAAAAATAATAGGTATGACTAGTAAAATCTATCAATTTAATGTCAGTGTACATAATTTGAGAAAGTTAGGAATGAAATGGAAGTCTTTTGGAGTTAATGTAATTAGCACCAAAAGTGGATTCATTAAGTTGAGGAGATGTGAGTCAATTCAGACACATAATGAAGAATTCATGCATCTCGAGGAAGGATTAAATCAAGATCCAAAATACTAGGAACTTGATTTTATAACAAAAATGACCTTAAGACAAATAGATTTCTTCACATCACACAACCATAACTAGTTAGCCATTAAAGAGATTAGCCATAATCAATGTGAGGTAATCGAGCATATGATGGCATGCATTCACCATAAATTGAAAGTCCATTATGAGGTATTGAATGCTATAAATAATGTGGAATGTGAAGTCCAAGACACCAACTAAATGATATAGGCTTGATGCTAATTTTTGATGTGCAAATTAAATAGCCTCTTGTAGCTTCCCATTGCACACACACTCAATTAATCTATGCTATTGTAAATGGAAATGCAATTGGAGATTCATGTCCAAAATCTTTAGATTCGAGTCATTAACCTTATCAATAATAACTTCATTATTACCATGTTAGATAGATGTAAGCATTACTACTTGATCTATTCTCATTCTAAGATCCATATCTTATTTTTTGCATTAGTGAGCCTAATGCAATCTTGAATGCATATGATTAAAATGTCATGGAAAGTATCCTTTAAACTAGATCATGGATGCATGTCCAAGTTTTAAGACCAACAATCAATTCTTGGAATTGTATGGAGAAGAGTGCATGAGACTGCATAGAAGTTATCATATGATGAACTTAGGAATCGATGACAAAGATCTACAAACTGACTCACATAAGATAGATGAATGCCTAGATTACTTAGGACCTAGAAGTTGTGTTAATTAAATCATCGATAATTATATTTACATTACAAAAGTGTTTTCATAGATGTAAAAGACATACTGAAGGATATGGATCTAAAAATCACACAGGGAGAAAAAATATTCTTAGGCCTACAACAAATCATATGGTGCCTTCTCTTCATTTAATAGCTAACACTACTCTAAACTCTTATGAGGTACTTTCCTACAAACAATATTAATACATAAATTCACACAAGTTTTTCATAGAATATTATTCTCTCATTCATGGGGATGAAGCACAACACCTCTACCCCCTTGACACTCATTACTTCATTAAATTATTGAATCACTTACTCTGATACGAGATAATGAGACTGGTTCAAATATACATATGATTAACACATAAATAATGGAGATAAATACATAGAATAATTAAAAACAAATTATATTTCTCATGCCATAATTATTTTCTATATTATATTCATTCGAGACATTACATCTTTATAGGAAACTATTCCTATAGTCATGGAGAACATATCTCCATTAATATCTCACCCAAATCCCTATGAATACTCAATCTCCTATATGAGTAATATTGTTGTAACATATAAAAATATATCACAACCGACTATATTATAATTTATATTCATAATTTTATTGTAACAGTATTATGACAACCAAATATAACACCCAGTGAATTATTACACACATAATAATGCACTTTACAATATTTATAAATTAATGTGAGTACTAAACATTTTGTAACAATTATGGCTCAAGATTTCAACTATTTGGTATGGGCCAATCCAGAGGGGATCAAATTTTGAATGTTAGCCTTTCTTTTTGTGATCCTTATCCCACATTAAAACTAGGTTAGATATTGTGAAGGTCCTAATCCTTGATCCTTATCCCCATGTATCTTGGTGTTTGTTAAAGCTTAACAGTGCTTCATCCTAGGCTTCTTATAATTTAATTAGGTCAAGGATTTTAGAATTCACCTTATCATCCAATTACATAATTTTTCACATGAACTTATAAGTTGGAAGCTTGAGCATGATTGACATGATTAGGTATAATCCATAGACTAGAAGGAAAGGAGAGATATTAAGGGCTTGTTTATACTTAGTGTGGTTTTCCCATAGGGCAAAATTTAACAATGAGTGCCTTTCTTGGGGCTTTTCTCTAGCTGATTTCTTGATGGCATCAATGAAATTCTTATTAGTGGACTCTGTTAATACATTCCCTTACAAGTATTGATTGGATGAGAAATTCAACATGATCCCATTATCATAGGCCCATTATGTGAATTATATAGACTAAAAGGTAGGACCATTATCAAATACTAAATAAATGGGGACCCAAAAATGGGTGGTTATGGTGTTCTCAAGGAACTTGATGGCTTAATTAGTGGTGTTTCTTTTAGTTGAAAATACCTTAGACCACTTGGTGTAATAGTTTGTGCCTGTAAGAATGAACTTATGGTTGGATGATGAATTAGGGTTGATGACCCCCATCAAATCTAGTCCTCATTGAGAAAATGGTGTAGATTCCACAACAAGCTATAATGGCATTTCTGCATGTGTTTCTCTCTTAGCAAAGGTTTGACATTGATGGCAAAAGGGGACATGGGCATGAATATATTTAAATAGTGTAAGCTAATAATAGCCTACCTAAATAAATTTTTGGGCCATGGAATTTGCTATTGGGTGGCTAGCTCCCAATATTTCATGGAAACTTGTTATTACTTATTTAGCCTCTTTTTGTGATACACACTAGAGGTAAAATCCTTCATGGTTTCTTCTAAAGATAACTCCCTTATTTAACACATATTTAATGACCATTAATCAAAGGGCCCTCCTTTATGTGTGGTTGAGTCATAGGGGTGCATTTATATAGAGTATAAAGCACATGACTGGGACACATCATTCTAATTATAGTACCCTCTATTGGTCGATTTGATGTACTATAATCTCATAAGGCCTTATCCTATAAGCAATTTTTCTAGATTGATTTCCAAGTCATACTCTTGTAATTTCATCATCCATCAACCTCTTCTTTTGCCTAGCTCATTCTGTCCTAACATTTGTTTTATAATTGGGTCTAGAATAATGGTGTGTGATTTATTTTGGAGGATGAAATGTCTAAATTTCTTCACCACCTTGACTAGGTCATATGCATCCTTGTTTATAGTAGAATATCTAAGTTGGACATCCCTAAGGTTAGTGCTCAAAAAAGCAATGGGGTTATCTTCTCCTTCTAACCTTTAGGGAGGCAAATAATAATGGTGTGCTCTAAAGCAAAGGGATAGATATAGAAATCTGGTGTGTAATTTAGGATGATGAGGACTGGGGCTTGCATGATTATGTCTTTGATATCCTAGAAATCCTTCTTTGAATCCACATGACATTCCAATTTTGAATCCTATTTTAATATTGCATTAAAGGGTTTTACTATTTTAGTAAATCCAAAAATTAATTTGTGTAGAAGGTTGATTTTCCCAAAGAAATATTTTAGTTCCTTCTTGTTGTTAGGTAAAGGTAGTTTATAAATTACATCCTCCCTTTTAGGGTTGATAATAATATCTTATTTTGTGGTAGTGTAACTAATAAGATTACCTTCAGTGACACAAAATGCTCTCTCTTTGGGTTTAAGGAAATTCCATACCTTTTACATGTCTCAAATGCCCTCTCCAAGTGTTTATGTATGTTCTTAGTGTTGGTATTAAGGCATTGTGTTGTCATTGATGTCAAATTTAAGTTGAATATCCTTTATGTCAAAATTTAGAGTTGATGTCATGATTGGTGAAGTGAAGTGTGATAAATAATTTTGGTATTTATGTCAAGATAAATTTTGAAAGCAACCAGGTAATTTTTTTGAGGATTAATGACATGTCAAAGATCATGCTCAAGAAACAAGGGAAGCAGCTTGATTGAACTCTAAGTACTGAAGAGCATATAAGGTAAGCACATGGGTCAAAAAATCTTTATTTTTTATATGATTTATTGGTAAAAGATTATGAAATGATAAATATCATATTTTTTTTGAGAGTATCTTTGTATTCAAATAATCATGTTTGAATAATGACATCATTGAGAGCTAGCTAGTTTGTGCCCAAACTCTAAATACTAAGTATCTTGAGTAACCTAGTCTAGCTCTATGAAGAAGGTGTATACATGATGCATGGTAAAGATTTGTGATTTGGGTTAGTAAGGGCATGATAAATTTTCCTAATATTTTTTAAAAATTAACAAGAGACGAAAATATTATTGATGAGTTGCAATTTCTAGTTTTAAAGCTTAATCTTTACTTGAAAGACCTAGTGAACTGGAATAGGTCTGGTAACATGATGATTTGAGACATTTGAGAACTATGTGAGAAATTTTGGTATTTTATGAGAAATAAATGAGGTCATATGACATGATATTGGAGTGTTTAAGATAATTTAATCTATTTCAAAGCATGATCATAGTCTAAGTATGACTGGTAGTATAAGGCTTAGTATGCAAAGTGATCTATAGTGGCCTAATAAGGGGTAAATATAATTTACAAGGATAATAGAGATATTAAAATAATTTAAAGAGGTGTGAGAGGTCATTTTAAGTGTGTGGACAAATTTTCAAGTTAATACCTAAAGGAGAAATCATGAAAACCTATGATAAGGTTCCTTGTATGCATAAAATGGGGTGTTGTAGACACAAGAAGAGATTTATTATAATAATTGGCATGTGTAAAATTTTCATGAGAGAATAATAAATTCATGGAATTTTATTAATGTCCCTATATTAATTTTTATTGTATTGGTTTGGAAGATGAGGGGAAATCCTTTATGAATGATTACGAAGAAGTAAAACTAGTCAAAACCCTCTCAAAACCTTTATATTGAATTGATAAGAAATATCTAGTTGGATATAGCTCATAATGGTCCTATTGAAATATTTTTATGTTTTTCATATATAAAGGAATCTTAAAGGTTTCCTTAGGTGGTTTTGGTTTGTCATGGCAGTTAGTAGAAGTTACAAGAAACCCCTTATTTCTAGGAATTTTGATGTAGCAGGTACGGTTGACTAGTTCAAAGCATGAAAATGGATAGAGGATGATGTGTAAGACTTATATTTTATGAACATGAAAGTTTTTGATAAGGTTTAAGACCAAAAATGTGCTAAATCTATTATGGAAGTTGGCCTATCATTAAACAGGCCTAATGAGCAAAACAGTGAGAAAACTAGACATGAATGAGATTAGGGATTAGTTGCAGAGGACTAGGGATGGATCATAATACATGGGTATATTATTAATTATATATAAATATTATACCATTAGTGTATAAGTTTTGATGATGCCTATACTCATTAAAAAAGTTGTCATCAAACTGGTCTATCTAACACAGTACAGTCTATGTAGAGTAAAATAATGAGATTGGTCTGTAAGACCAATATTGATATATGACCATGAAATATATATTTTAAAAGATGATCTAACCCATTTTAATATCACATAAGTGTTCCCATAGGTGTTATAATATTTTATTTTCTTCACTGTGTTTGTTACTATAGACAACTTTCTGTGTGTATGTGAAAATGATGTTTTGAGTCATTTTGCACTAAGTTTAAGGATCCAATGATATTTAAGGTGTTATATAGGTATAATAGGATCAGGTTAATGTATTTTTATTGAGATATTTTTGCCTATGTGGTGAAGACCAAATAATTTTTAGAAGTATTTTAAGTCATAAATATCATATTAATATGATTTTATGTGACAAAATTGTGTTTATGGTTCAAATTTACAAGAGAGAATTTTTGGTAGTGAGAAGGCCTATTGGTGAGTAGACATAATTGGATGGTTCAAGGAGTGAAAAGAGACAAATGGTGTTCAGGAAATAATGGGAAATTATTATGTGTTTATTAAAGTGACATATTAAGTGTTTCATCCATTGGTGAAGGCTCCAAGTGTTCAAATTAGGTCTAAGTAAAATGTGTACTTAAGGAAGGCCTAATTGCATTAGGTATCTATTAGGCCTAATGGTGGTTTATCCCTTAAGGGTAATGAATAACCTATTTATTGTTTATTTCACTTGTGAAATGTGTGTATTGATTTATTTCAAGAATAATACAAGTATGGTGAGGTCCTTACCTGACCGATATGGGTATGAGAAAGAATTAAGTATAAAGTCAAGGCCTAATAAGCCTATTTTGACTAGTTGGAGTATTTAAGTGATTGAGAAAAGGATATAGAGTTTTATAGAATAGGGTAAGGGTTTAAATATAATCATAGAGTTGAGATGAATATGCCAATAGTATCTAACTATGTTTATATAGGTGTTGTACAAGGTCATTTGACCTAATTCTACCAAGGGAAAGGGTTAATTGAGCAATAAGGCCTAATAGGTTGTTTGAAAAAGAAAGAAGTGTGAGAAGAGAAAACATAGGAGATCATATTAAATTGAGTAAGAAATAGGTGTCCAAGGGTGATCATAGATTCAAGGTATCTGATTTGGTGCTTGGTTTCCTAGGAGGTTGGAGCCTCCTTGTAGGTTGAAGCTTACTAAAATCACTAGTTGATTTAGTGCTTGACTAGTGAGGGGTTGGTGCTCCTTGTGGAGTTGGTGCCTCACTAAAAGGTTAATTAATTACTTATAAGATATTATTCCAAGTTGTTAATAAGTGGGGTTTATTCCCTTAGAGGTTTTCCCACATATATTTCATGTCCTTATATTGTTTACCTTCATAGATGCTTGTGTATGCATTAATTGATGTATGTAAGTGAATGAATGCTTCATGAATCTTAAGTAAAATTGGAGAACTATTTTAATACAAATGATTTAACTTCCACTCTTAGTATCTATACTTCCAACATTTGGTATTATATTAGGTCCTTTAAGGGAGGTCTTACAACCTAAAAGAAGATTCTGAACAAGCTAAGATGTCTATTCAAGCACAAGGTGGTTTTTCTAAAAACAAATATCCATTGTTTAATGGATCAAATTATGCATTTTGGAGTGTTAGGATGAGGAAATATCTAGTTTATCAAGGTCATGATGTTTGGTAATCAGTATTGGATGGGTATACTTCACCCCTTATTCCTTCTACATATGCAGTAGGTAAGAAGGCTAGTGACAATAATTCAAAAGCAATGAATGGTATTATGTGTGGCCTATCAGAGGAAAAACTTGTGAAGGTAATGCACTATATATCTACTAAATAAATGTGAGATAAGTTGAAAACCATTCATGATGGAGGCTCTAAGGTCAAATTGGCCAAGTTGCAAACACGTAGAAGATAATTTGAAAGTCTAAAAAAGAATCAAGATGAGACCATTGCAACCTAATTTTTGAGGGTTGATGAGGTGGTCAACATCATAAGAGGTCTAAGATAATAATTTAAAGATAATAGTGTTGTTTAAAAGGTTTTAAGGTTTCTAAATCCCAAAATTGATTCCAAGGTATGTGTTGTTAAAGAAATGCAAGATCTAGACAAGCTAGAGATGGATAGACTTCATGAAATCCTAACATCTTATGAGATGAGGACAAGTGAAGGAAGACATGCAAAGAAGGAAAGTACATTCAAGGAAGAAAAAAAGCCAAAATATAATAATTCATAAGATGAGAAAGTCAAAGATAATGATGAATCTAATATTAATGATGATGATTTGATAGCTATGTTTGTAAGAAAGTTGAAGATAGGTTTAGGTAAATACAAGGGCAAGTTGAATTTTAAATGCTTTAATTATGGAGAGGTTGGACACTATTCCAATATATGTCCTTGTAAACACAAGACAAAGGATGATTTAGAACATGATGATGATAAAAAGTCTCATAAATATGATAAGATAAATAAAAACTTTAGAAAATATGCCAACAAGAAAAGGTTTTCAAAAACAAAAAGAGTATTTACACCAAGGAAGATTGTAACTCATCTGATGAAAGTGAGAGAAGTGTTTCAGAGAGTGATCATGAAGGTGATGGTCCTAATGTCAATGAGGTTCTCTTTATGGATGAAAAATCAAGCTACTCAAATATAAAATAATCCATATGGATTGGAGGTACTATTAGTGATTTAGATGAAGAAAGAAATGAGGTAGATCTTGAAGTTGAGTTGATGAATAATCTAGAAGAACTGAAGATGGTAAAGAATAAGAATAGGATGATGAGATATCTTATCAAAAATCATGAATAGAAAATCAACTTATTTGAATCTAGACTAAGCAACCACTCCAAGGAATAAGAAGAAATAGTCAAATAGGTGGAGAGTTAACTTGAAATTGTGACTGCAAGCCTAGAATCAAAAGAAGTAGAATGTGCAAGGTATGTAGCTAAAGTGAACTCTTTTAGAGTTGAATTGAAATAAACATCAAATAAGGTCAAGCTATTTTTAAGGTTTGAAAAGAGTACCAATGATCTAGATAATATTCTAAGTACTCAAAATGATGCTAATGACAAAACATGCCTTATTTTCATTGGAGATCAAGAGAAGGACACTAATGTGATAAAAAAGGTCAAAGAACAACCAAAGAATGAGGGTGCCAAAAGAAAAAAATTTAATACTATCAGGAAATCTAATAAAATATGGTATGCTAATCCTTTCAATGGATATTGTTATTCATGTAGCCAATTTTGTCATAGAGCAAAGCATTGTAGAAGGCACTTCAAGAATGAATTTACAAGGAAATATGAGGAGAACCATTAGCCAAGAGGTATGGGTCATGGTATGTTTTCATCTAGAGGAATAATATGTTTCAATTGTCATAAGGTTGGTCACATTATGAAATAATGTAAGCATGATTTATCAATACAAAATAAAAAATTTGAGGCTTCTAGAATACAAGAAATAAGATAAGACAGTAAGTGGAAACCCAAGATAGCTAAGATTGATGACTAGTTTGTAAGTTCAAGTGGACTATTTACCATGGTGGAGCATAATCAAGGTACAAAAGAATGCCAATTTTTTTCTCTATCAGCTCAGATTGTTAATTAAGGAGTCAATACCCATAAATCAAGCTAAAAGGACTAATAAATCATAAGAGGATCATGAATGAGGTTTAATCTTACAAGGACATGGGGATTTGGGAATATCTTTAATTTATTCTATTCTAGTTCTCTAGAGTAGAGGTGATTCCATTAAGATTCATGAAGACACTCATCTAGTTAACAAGAAACATGAAGGATGATTGATCATAAGGGGAGTTTTGTGGCCTTAAAAGACTCTTAGTTTCAAGGTTCAGTCAAGAAGTCTGCTATAGGTGTGAACAAAAGAGATAAGTCACAAAAAAATTTCATGATGACTTGATCAAACCAAGTCATAGTTTTAAAAATGTCTTAAACTTTCATGAAGACAAAGGGAGTCAATCATGTCTAATAAGTAGGTATGTGTGCCTATTCTAGATAAAATGTTTGATAGAAAGGATTGATGAGTTTGTTTGAGAGAAAAGGTATGTTGCCCCAGGTCCAAGGATAAAATAACTAATAAGAAAATGAACCTTTGTCATTAATGTCAAAGGGGGAGAAAGTTCCTATTTCAAAGATAAAGTATTAAAGAAGATCCAACTTGAAGGAAAGAAATGATCTGCTATGATTAAGAGTGTTTTGCATCAATGACAAAGGGGGATATTGTTGAGGTATGTTCCTAGTGTTGGTATTAAGGCATTGATGTTGTCATTTATGTCAATGTTAAGTTTAATATCATTTATGTCAAAATTTAGAATTGATGTCATGATTTGTGAAGTGAGGTGTGACAAAGAAGATTGGTCTCTCTATTGAGAGAAAATTTGAATTCAACCAAATACTTTTTATGAGGATTAATGACATGTCAAATATCATGCTCAAGAAATAAGGGAAATATATTGATTGAACTCTAAGTACTAAGGAGCATACAAGGTAAGCACATGGGTTAAAAAGTCCTTATTTTCTATATGATTTATTGTTATAAGGTTTTGATGTGATAAATATCATAATTATATTGAGAGTAGATTTATATTTAGAGGATAATGTTTGAAAAATGACATCATTGAGAGTTAGCTTGTTTATGTCCTAACTCTGAAGACTAGGTATCTTGAGTAGCCTAGTCTACCTCTATGAATAAGGTGTATACATGAATCATGGTAAAGATTTTTGATTTGGGTCATTATAGTCATGATAAAGTGTCCTAATATGTGTTAACAAATATTAAGAGATAAAAATCTTATTGATGAGTTTCAAGGTCTAGTTTTGAGGCTTAATCTTTACTTAAAAGACCTAGTGAATTGGCATAGGTCTGGTAGCATGATGAGTTAAGACATTTGAGACATATGTGAGAAATTTTGGTAGTGTATGAATAATATATGAAGTCATATGACATGATGTTGGAGTGTTGAAGATAATTCAATCTATTTCAAGGCATGATCATAGTCAAAGTATGACTGGTAGTATAAGGCCTAATATGCAAAGTGACCTATAGTGGCCTAATGAGGGGTCAAGACCATTTAAAAGGATAAAAAATATATTTAAATAATTTAAAAAGGTGTGATAGGTCATTTTAAGTGTGTGTAAAATGTTTTAATTCAATACTTGAAAGAGAAATAATGAAAACCTTTGATAAGGTTCCTTGTGTTAATAGAATGGGGTGTTGTAGACACAAAAAGAGATTTATTATACTTGTTAGCATGTGAAACCTTTACATGAGATATTTATAACTTCATGGAATTTTTGGAAGGTCCCTAAATTGATTTTACTAGCATTGGTTTTGAAGATGAAGGGCAATCCTTTATGAACGATTGCTAAGAAGTGAAACCAATCAAAACCCTCTCAAAACCCTTATATTAACATGATAAGAAAGATATAGTTGGTTATGGATCATAATGGTCCTATTTACCTATTTTTATTTTTGGAACATATAAATGACTCTTTAAGGTTTCCTTAGTTGGTTTTGGTTCATCATGATAGTGAGTAGAAGCTATAAAAAACCCCTTATTTCTAGGAATTTTGATGTAAAAAGTAGGGTTGACTAGGTCAAAGTATGAAAATGGATGGAGGATGATGTGTAATACTTATAATTTATGACCATTAAATTTTTTTATCAGGATATATACCAAATTTTTTCTAAACTAATCATGGAAGTTGGCCTATTGCTAAATAGGCCTAATGAGTAAAACAGTGAGAAAACTAGGTGAGAATGAGAATGAGATTAGGGATTAGTTGCAGAGGAATATTTATGGATAATAATGTATGAATATATATATATTTTTTGAAATAAATATCATTCTTATCCCATTTGTGTATGTGTTGATTATTCCTATACTCAAGTAAAAAGTTGCCATCAAACTGGTTTGTCTAACACAGTAAAGTCTATGTAGAGTAAAATAGTGAGATTGGTCTATAAGACCAATATTTATATATAAAAATGAAATATATAATTTTTTGTATGATATAATAATTATAAAGGTTCAAAAAAACCAATTGGAATATCACATAAGTGTTCCCACAAGTGTTCTAATATTTGATTTTCTTGACTATGTTTTTGGTACTATAGGCAACTTTCTGTGTGTATGTGAAAATGATGTTTCTAAGTCATTTTGCACTAATTTTAAGGATTAAATGATATTTAATGTATTATAAATGTATAAAAGTCTAATTTTAATGTATCTTTACTCATTTTTATTCCATTTTCAAGTATGGAGAGTCACATGTTTTTGACTGTTTGTTGACAGTGTTTAGTGGTTCTAAGTAAGCTATCTATAGGAATGTTCCTGAGAAATTTTGTCCTATGTGGTGAAGAAAAAATAGTTTAAGTAAGTATTTTAAGTCATAAATATACTATTAATATTATTTTATGAGTAAAATTTTTGTATATGGTTCAAATTTTCAAGACAAACTTTCTGGCAGTGAGAAGGCATATTGGCACGTAGACCTAATTAGATGGTTCATGGAGTGAAAAGAGCCAAATGGTGTTTAAGACATAAGGAGAGATTATGAGGGGTATATTAAAATAAAATTTTAAAATTTTCATCCATTTTTAAGGATAAAAGTGTTCAAAGGAGGTCTAAGTTAAATGTGTGCTTAAGGAAGGCCTAATTGCATTAGGTCTCTATTAGCCCTAATGGTGATTTTAGCCCTTAAGGGTAATGACTAACCTATGTAATGTTTTTTTCACTTGTGAAAATTGTGTAGTGATATATATAAATAATAACCAATTATTTTTAGTTTATTTTCCAACCAATATGGGTATGAGAAATAATCAAGTATAAAGTCAAGGCCTAATAAGCCTATTTTGACTAGTTAGAGTATTTAATCGATTGAGTGAAGGATATAGAGTTTTGGAGAACTGTTTAAGGGATTAAATATAATTATAGAGTTTATATAAATATTAAATGAGTATATAATTATGTTTATTTATGTTTTAAGGTCATTTGACCTAATTCTGCCAAGGAGAGGGCTAATTGAGTGAGAAGGCCTAATAGGCTATTTGAGAGAAAGAAGTGTGAGAAGAGCAAATAGAGGAGATCATCTTCAGTTGAGTAAGAAAAATGTGTCCAAGTATGATCATATATTCAAGGTATCTAAGTTAGTGCTTGGTTTCTTAGGGGTTTGAAGCCTCCTTGTAGGTTAAAGCTTGCTAAAAGCACTAGTTAAGTTGGTGCTTGACTAGTGAGGGGTTAGTTCTCCTTATGGGATTGGTGCCTCAATAAAATGTTGATTCATTACTTATATGATAGTATTAAAAGTTTTTAATTAGTGAGTTTTCTTCCCTTAGATGGTTTCCCACATATATCTCATAGCCTTATATTGTTTTCTTTAATAGATGCTTGTGTATGTATTAATTGATGTATGTAAGTGAATGAATGCTTCATGAATCTTAAGTGAAATTGGAGGAATGTTTTAATACAACTAATTCATCCCACCCTATTAGTATCTATGCTTCCAAAATCAAGTGGTGCACATGTTCAGACCTATATTTTAAAAACATAGTTAGGTCATCCATACATATATATATATATATATATATATATATATATATATATATATATATATATATTATATATTTACCTATCAGTCCTTCAAAATCAAAGTCTATTACCCTTTAGAAAGTGGCACTAACATTGATCAAACTGAAGGTAATTTGTTTATAAGTAATTTTGACCCACTTGGTGGTGAATTTAGTCTTATTTCTATCTTTGGGGTTGACCAAGACCTGGTTGTATCTTGAGAATCCATCTAAAAAGGACATCATTTGAGACCCGATCCCATTTGGATCACCTTATATAGGGAGGGCAATGGGTAATTATCTTTATCTAAGTCTCAGTTCAAGTTATATAAGTACACACACAAGAAAATTGATCAATTATTCATTTGCATTGGGATTAGGTTGGCCACCCAGGTGGAGTGTTAAACCAAGAAAATTATCTTTGCATATAGTAGCTTATGGACTTCCTTGTGTATCAAAGGCTCCAAGATTGGGTTTATCAGCTTCTATCTTTACCTAATAGGTTTTTGGTTGGGTTTCAAGGTGATATTATGAGTGATTAATCTCAATTTAAATACCTTAAGGTATCCATAGGCCTAGGTAGTCATATATTTATATCTCAACAATAACCTTCGTAACTGCTCTAATTTGTGGTCCATCCAATCAGGACCCACATTAACCATCTGGGGATTTTCTATAGGATTGAGATTAATGAGTTGACACTTTTGGTCCTCAAATTAGGTGTTTTCACTTGTAAAATGGGATAAAACATATATAATGCTCTTTTCAATGAGATTATCCCCTTCAATATCTAATTCCCATGAATATTTAGGATCTCATCCTTATCCAACTCAATCTCAAGGGTATCTTTATCTTTCTCATCTATAATTTGGGCCTTAAATATTCCATCATTATTGAGGAAATAGATGATTTTTTGGTCATCCTTGAAGAACTAAAAGTTTGTCATATTGTCTAGGATAGAGGAATATGGGACAAGCTCCACACTGAACTATTGTATCTTAGTGTCATATAAGGAGGTTAATTTTTCTACCATAGATGTTAGTGAGTCTGCTATTTGGTTTTCCTCTTGGGGAATATGGATGATATTAATTGCATTAAACATTTTGATTAGGTCCCAATCACTATGCTTATACCTGTTAAGATGTGATATATTGTATTAAAATTTAGTCTTGATCTAGTTGACCACTAGCTAAAAATCACTAAATACTCTTAGTTCATTTACCTTGTGTTTTAATACAAATTACAATCCCAGGATTAGAGATTCATACCCCACTAGGTTATTTGTGTAGGGAAACTGCAACCTATATGATCATAAATGTTTTATTCCTAGGGGATATATAAGTAGAACATCAACCCCACTAATTTGTTTGGAGTGATCTTCATCTATATAAAAAGACCATATGCCAAGCAGACTTAGGATGTGATTATTTTGATCTTTGGGAGGCTTTGTTCGTAGTGTGTAGAAGCCTAGGTCTGAGTAAACTAGTTTTACCTTCTCATTGATGGAATTATACTTGTTTATCATATGTTTCATATATATTTATATGTCTACCCTTATTTGTTTATCTAATCCTCTCCATATAAACCACATATGGGAGAAATCTATGGCCATATACCCATTCAGGGATTTAGACCAATCTCTCATAAGGAGCATGCCATAGGTTTTAGGGAGATATACCACTTGAATGTATATGAAGTGTCAAAACCTAGGATCAAACTCCAATTAGATGCATTAATTTATTACTTCCCCTATCACTTTCACTTCTAATTGGTCTAGCTAGACCATTACCTTGTCTGGCTTTATGGGAGCCAAATCGAGTTTCTCACATATACTTATTGGCATCACATTGGCTGAGGATCCTAAATCTAATAAATAGTTAAGTAGATTCTTTCTAAAAAACTAGATGGTTAAGAGGAAAGGGGTCACCTCCATATTATTTTTGCGAATGAGCATATTGGTGTGTGCTTCTCTCAGTTTTGGCTTGGCCTATGAGGTCATCTTTTGATTCAAATATTTTTGTAGGAGATCCCATTGCTATATTATTTAAACAAGCTCATGAAGGGTGATGTTCACTTTGATATTTTTCATATCCTCCATTATGTTATAAACTCTCTTACTTTGTACTAGTGGGGTTTTCATATGTGCCTTAGGTTCTTGTTGTCTTGGAGGTGGGGGATCATTCCTAGCATTTTGGTCTGGTGGGGTTGCACCATTATTAATGGGTGTTGAGGTTGCAAATTTTTGAGGGTGTAGTTACTTCTTTAGAATTTTTAAAATTATTGAACCTCAATAATATCCCTCTTATAGATTATTTTCTTCATGGTTATGGAAATACATGGTCTCTAACACCATAATAGTACTAGGGTTTTCACCCAAATCAAAAATTAAATATGATTAGGGACCACCTCATATTCTTCCATTTCCTTGTAGATGATTTAAAAAGTAGAACTAAACTTCATGCAATCTAGTTATCCATGTTCTATCATGCTATGTACTTGACACCAATTAGGTGAGGTAATCTCAAAGATATTGATTTTGGGAAACATATTGGGTGAAGGTTGTGGGGGGTTGTTAGGAAAATTATAGTTCCTATTTAGTCTTTGATATGTGAAGTTTTTGTTGGAACATTCTACATTAGAGTTTCTTACCTACATTTGTATCCCTAGGAAGTCAGTTTTGAGTTTTCATACCATCTATAAAATGGCATATAACTTAGTATTGGTGGACTCTTGAGGTGTGGTTTGGGTATTGCTAGCTATAGCCAACACTACTTGATGCTAGGTCTAGGGGATTAGTTCATTGTTTCTTGGGTTTAATAAACCTAGTTGTTGGTTTAAAGTGGGGTGACCCAATGCAAGTTGATGTTGACCAAGAGTGGTTAAAGCATCATGAAATTTTGATTAACATTTGGAAATAATTTTAATGTAGTCATCTATGGTAGCACACTAAGAATGGGGGTAATTATGTGACCTTAGGGGTTTAGTTGATTATCTACTTTGATGTCTTCTACATAAGTTGAATATAGGTATGATATGGATACATCCATATATAGTAACATGGTTATCTAAGGGTTTAACACATTCTTATACATTTGAAGTGATTTTTTAGGGTTAGGTTGATAAAACATGGTGACCCAACTATACATCTTCTAAAACCTATCTTTGAAATTCCTAATGGGCTCCCTTTTAATATAGAAAAACTACTGATACAGGACATTGAGGTCTATCACTTGTCCAAATTGGTTAAGGAAAGTAGTACTAAAATGGTCCTTACTTTGGATAGTCTCTTCAGGAAGGTTGAGAAATAAATCATATGCTGATTCCATTAGGGTAAAGGGGAAAATCCTGCATGCCACATCCTCAGTTTTTACATTTAGAAACCTTATGGAAATTTTGTAGGATGTTATGTGTACCTCTATGTTTCTTCCCACACCATGGGTGAAATGGGGAAGATACCTCTCAATGTTCTTAGGTAAATCATGAATGACTCCCATGATGTTAATGATAGATCCAACTAACTAGGTCATCTTGAGCTATAAATTTGGGATAGGTTATGGGGATGAGTTGGTGGGAATAATGGTATGTTTAATTTGGTTGAGCCTACGATTTATATGGAAAAGAAGGGGGGAAATTACAAATCAGCCTTAGTGGGACCTAGCCCTAGTAATAGGTGAACTAGTCTCTAGGATGATTCATAATCAAATAATAGTTAGCACATTATTACCAATAAGCCAATATCAACATACTCATAAAGCAATATCAATGACAAGTGTGAATTATTTTAATAAGATCCCTCCTTCTAGTTCTAGCTATTGTTAGCTCCAATATCTTATGTTCATGAAATTCCCATGAGATTGGGTATTCCTTAAAAGGGAAGGTGGGGATAACTACAAAATTTCATCCTCCATTTTAGGACTGATCTGGGATTAGCCTAGGGCATGAATGTAGGTATTTGACTTCATTAATGTAATTTACATGAATAGTCTCTGATAGATACACTATTACCATTGAAATTTAGTCTATAGTTCATACACACAAGTCAAAGATTATTATGAGAATTTGAGTATTATGCTTTCTATTTATAAACACAAGGGGAAAGGGTAATTAAATTTTTAATAACAAATACAAAAGAGAGGGAATATTAAGGCAAAAAAGGGAACCTCTAGATCTATAATGAACTAAATGCATTGATCATTCAACCAAGTGACTCTATCATAGTTATACCACTATAGATTGAGTTTTACTTAAGTTCTACCTCTAATAACATAAATTGGGAAGAGTATAAGAGAACCATGAGTATGCCTTCCATATGAGCTCTCACTAAATATGAGTACTATGAGTTTACATTAAAGTACACATAAACACCATATGGTAATTTGTACATTAACACACAAATTAATAGTAATACAAAATGGAAATGAGAGACTCACATAGTGATTATAGTAGCTAAGAACATCACAACCAAAGCACACATAAAGTAGCACAATATTAATCCAATTAACCTAACATTAACAATCATTTAAAAAATGGAGATGAAAGAGAATTTAGACATAAAATAAACCCTCTGCAAAAAATAAAAATTAAATTCATTAAAATAAGTAAGTGATTTTATAATAAATGATCTAGGCCAACTTTATAGTCTAGATAAATGAAGGAAAAAACAAGTGAAATCTTGGCTATAATCTAAGTGAAATTTCAAGTAATTTTACTCAAACCTTATATTATAATATAGTTTTTCATTATATAGATAAGGATGGGGCTTAGGATACCATCTTGGGACATGATGTCTACTCACTATAGTTACCATCATAATTCAAGATCTAAAATAAAAAAATCCCTTCAAATTTTTAAAATATCTATAAGGGACCACTTAACTGATATGAAGAGGTAGATGTGAAGGTTTGGATCCTAACTAATTTGATTTGGCATTCCTATATTCCAACATAGTGACCATGAGGTTAAAATAATTATCTATATTATAAAGGTTTATTGGGGGCTTCTTAAAGATCACCCTGGCTTGAGTCACTAGTCTTTGGTAGACTTGAAAGGGTGTTTCTATTGACACTTGGAATTTATGGTCCTAGTTGATGCTCATAATGGATTATGTTGATATATAAAACATCACTTAGGCCCCTTATTGGTTTTATTTGGTGACATTTTCCCTCATTAATTTGTTTAATTAACCTAGGTGGACTTTGAATTCCCCTTGTTTAAGTAGGGTGTCATCTAGGTGGAATACCAAAAAGATATTGACTTCCTTGAAGTAGATCAATATCTTCTTCTTTCCCTCTTCTAAGGGTCTAGTTACAATGTGAGATATGGCCTAACATTCCTTCATATTATACCTCATGTTCCTAAGATACATCTAATACAACCCTAAGTCTAAGGTTGACATTTTTTTTAGATTTGGGAACATCTTTTTGTCACTCAAAACTTGTAGTTTCCTGCACTTTCCATCAACTTTGTAATCCTCTTCATGTAGGCCTAGGTCTACTAGATAAGTTTGTTGGTCTCATTTAGAGTCTCAACTACTTTCCCAATAACTAAAAAAATTATTAAGATGACATCCTTAACTCGCCCAATCATCTTGATGGGAAAAGTGATTTTCACTTGGGTTTTTAAAGTTTAGACTTGGATTTGCATGTCTTCAAAGAGATTTTCAAACATATTGTGAGTTTTTGGGAGAATGGATAGGGGATCATTAGCCATAATTTATTCCCTAATGGAAGTCCTCACCTTAGTGAGGGAGAATAGATCATGATGGGTCTACCAAACTACTAGGTTCCACTCTTGGACAAACCTCTACATTAGTGTCCTTTTTATTATTTTAGAGGCTTGATCAAAGCTCCATTGTACATTCGAGTTACCTTGGGTAGTCATATCTAGAACTTATGACCTTGGGACCATTCCAAAAGTTATGGGAGGTGTAGAAAGGGTGGATAAAATGGTGGTGAATGGTAGCAGATGAAGTGAGGGGAGATGGAGGAAGTGGATGGGGTAAACCAGGAAAGCAGTGAAGGTGGAGGAGGCATGGGAGTAAAATAAGGAAGTATGAAAGGGGAGGCCCATGGGAAAATCTACACTCACCACTATTCTTGGGTCAAATTCACTTGATGGGGAATTGTCCCTAGGAAAAGGTTGTTGAATAGAAGGGAAGAGATGGGTTGGTTGAAGGCCAATCCCATGGAACTTTGAGTAATGGAAAGAAGGGGTCCCAGAGAAAGGTGTCAAGGTGATATGACTAGGGATAAAATAATTATTAAGGATTATGAAGGAGGTTGGACTAGAGTGGGAGACCTTCGAGTTGGCATCAAAGTATGATTTTCATTTTATTTCTTCTTTAGTCTCTTACCTAGGTTGGTTCTAAACATAATAGTAAAAGGACTGGTATAAATAGAAATAACCATAAGGGATAATGATGGGGGATTCAGAACTATTTATGAGGGTACTAGGATGACTAGAATGGCCACAAGGAAGGTTTCTTCTAATAGCAGTATGTTGCTAATAGTTGTAGTTATGATCATTGATAGTGGCATGCCCAAGGAAGGCATTGGGAGGATTCTAAGTTGTGATATGGATGGAGCAGAGGGGAATAAAGAGGCAAGGATACTTAGGAGGACCAAAGCTAAAGGTAATTGAAAAAATGATCGAGGGGGTATAATGGGTATAAGAGGAGGCACCACTTAGGGTCTTATGAAAGTGGAATAGAATTGGTGGGTACCAAGACTAAGAATTAAAAAGTGTCAGGAGTGAGGGGTGGAAGTGAAATAAAATAAATTAGAGGTGTGAGAGTGGGAACCTAAAAGGGTGCTTATTGGGATCCTTACTCTAGGACCACCCTCAGACTATCATCCACATCAAACCTCAAGCTCTATATAGCCTAGGGTTAAGATGTTGGTGGTTACATCTAGACTATCTGACATTGAGTAGCCTGGGTCTAGCTCTATCATAGATAAACTAATAGAACTATTTAAGGAGGTAGAGGTGGAGTTAAGGTAAAATAAATGACTGGAGGAGGTATAGGTGGAGTTAAGGTACAATAAATGACTAGAGGAGGTAGAGTATGATCTAAGACATGAGGAGGAGAAGGTGGAGAGATGCCCTATAAGATCCTCTGGGAGATAGTAGGAGTCAAAGTTGGATCTTTTATGGGTTGATCAAGAGCTAGAGGGGGCATAAAGGGGCCTACTTGAGCCTTCTTCATTTTCTTATTTTTCTTTGACATAATTTAAGACACCACTTCCTAGTCATCAGTGGCATCTAGGTAGAGCTCACCATCATCCTCTACTTGATGACCATAGTTGATATTGAGGTGGGTTTAATACCATGCTAAATGAGCTCTCATTATCCCCTTAGGGTCTAATGTTGGATCTTTTCTCTTTATAGGGAGAATGAGTCCCACCTAACTACCATCTTTTGAATTAGAGGGAAGGCCTTATAGAAGTCGTTCCTAATTATGATTGGGATTGGTGAGCATGCCTTCTATTGATACTATATATATATAACTTGAATATTCCCTCCATTAGCTTATAAATAATCTCCTACTCTAATATATGGTCCAATATGAAATATAATAGTCAGAAGGGATTTTTGAGGAACCCAACAATCTGTATCATGATGTTCTCCTTGTAGATATAGTAGTTCTTGATGGTGGTGATGAAATCCCTAATTATTTATATATCTAGGGAATTGGGGCCTAATTTATTGATTGATAGACCATCATGTATAAATAATCACATATGTCCTAGATGTGGTTTTATAAATAATGGCCATACAAAGTTTATAATACCACATGGACCACCAAGCCCTAGGGAACCCACATAAGAAAAGCTAAAGGCTTGAAAGAGAACATCCTATAGACTGCATCCATGAGGTATCTGATCATATAAAAATTAGATCTAGTTCAAGCATCTGAAATGACATTTAACAACTTAAATTTGATCAATACTCCCATGTCCAAGACTTCTAAGTGTGTGAGGATCATATGGAAGAGGGGCACCCATAACTCATTGATTTTCAAGTAGTTTTAGGATATGAACACTTGGTTTAGAAAGATCATGCCTACTTGAACTTCCTCCTAGAAGGTGTAGACTATGTATGTATTAATATCCTCCTTGTTAACCCATTTAACATATGGGTTCTCAACCCAGTCATGGAATACATTGTATATTTGGTAGGTCCCCATATAGACCATCACTACTATCCAATTGTAAGAGAATGTGTAGTTTGGGAGGGAGTATTACACCTTGTAATAGATCTCAAACATATTAATAATTTGGTACCAAGAGTTAAGTAAACACACCTAGTCATGGACCCCATATTTTATGTAGATGGCATTGTGAAAGAGGTTTCCAAATTAGTCAATGCAAGGGAATGCCTCTAGCTTGATAGTGGTTCTATGAAGTTCACACTTCTTGTAAGATTGAATGGTATCCTCAAACTCTACCTATTGGTTTTTTTAGATCCTGACTCCCTACAGACTTAATTGACCACTTTGAATAAGTTATTGTAGTGCTTGAATTTGGTCAAGACAATTGGGAATGAGGTATCCCAATACTCAGCTTTGACATTTGGGTTTGAAGAGGATACAACCATTCTAGTAGGATGGAGAGGTAATAAGGATATCTAAACATCAAAGGCACATAATACATGGGTTCTCTATGAGAATTATATATCTAAGAGTTGGAGTGTTTTTGAAAGTAGTAGTGGTAACCATTAGTGAGCTTTACTTAGGCTTTTAAAATACATGCATGCAATCCCTTTTATTAATGGTGTTTTACAGCTCACTTGATTTGAATTCAAATTTTATTTGGTCATTATATTCTCTCTCTTTAATTTTAAATATAGAGTTTAATTTAGATCCATTGATCCTCCATCACTGGTTAGATATAATAATGGTGATGGGATGTTTTAAAATTATCCAATCGGGCCAAAATTCTTATTTTATTAATTCCCAATGCATGGTAGGCATGCAGTCACATCTATTAGATGATTATTAATTAACTCCCATTTTTAAAATGTGTCATTTGATCATTGGTCCTCTTATTAATGGCCAATAGCTAGGCATGGATTTGTACTCCATGTCATTCCTTTAGGAAGGGTGATGTGTCACCTACAGTCACATGGCACATCTTGATTGGTTTTTTGACATCATCTATATCTTATTCTAACCTTTTTAGGACATTAGTTGGCCACCAGTTCATCTTCCTTATTGGGTGACATGGTGTTTCCTGATTCATTTTGTCTCTCCTAAGCTCTAACATGTTTGACAGGTCTAGGGACTAGTCATTTAGGCAACTAGGTGACATGGAATTTTATCATTCAACCAGGATCTCCTAGGCTCTGACATCTTTGATAGGTCTAGGGATTAACCATTCTAACATGTGTCACTTTATCCAAGCTCTCCTAAGCTCTAATACCTTTCATAGGATTGGGGATTGTCCAATCTAACACTTGGCAATACAATGCGTTCTCATTCAGTCAAGCTCTCTCGAGCTCTGACATCTCTGACAAGTTTGGGGATTAGCCATTATGACCCATGGTAACAAGACACCTTCTCATTTAGTCAAGATCTTCTAGGATTTGACATATTTTATAGGTCTATAAATTAGCCATTATAACACTTGGTGACATGGTGCTTTCTCATTTAATTGGGATATCCTAAGCTCTAACATCTATGATAGGTTTAAGGACTGGTCATTTTCACACTTGGTAATGTAGAACTTTCTCATTTGGTTGAACTCTCTTGGGTTCTAACATCTATGATAGGTCTATATACTAGCCATTCTAACACTTGGTGATGTGGTACTTTCTAATTTTGATGGGCTCTCTTGGGCTAAAACATCTCTGACAAGTTTTTTGATTGGCCATTTTAACACTTGGTGATGTGACACCTTCTCATTTGGCTAGGCTCTAACATTTTTGATAGGTTTAGGGACTAGCCTGTGCAAAATCCAAAAAAAAATAAGATGTGAAAATATGCACAATTCATTTAATACTTGTCCCATATTAAGACTTTGATTTACAATGAAGGGTGATGGGTTTATTATTCCAAGAAAGGAAAGCATCTCTGGGAATTTCGATCAAAAGTAGACCTACAATGTTAACATCTTAATTCATGAAAGAACTAGTCTACCTTAATTATGAAAAATAAATGAGGCTTGTTATTACTCAAGGAAATCAAGGTGACATATATTCCAAGGATTTAAATAGGCACTACTGATAAGAACAAAATAAAGGATCCTAAAGCTTTGGTTCATGAGATTTTTAGAGGGGTACCCCATTTTGAAGAAAAGGGAGCATGTTGGCCACAACAATTTCCTAAAGGGTTTTTTTTGTCTAGTTGGTATGTAAATATTCATAAATAATTTGAGTCCTCTTGGTTTTAAATCTATATTTTTTTTGTTGTTTTAAGCGTTCATTTCTATTTTTTGAACAATAACTTTTTTGTTTTATACTATGGCATTCCTGCTTTCGAGAACAATGTTTATGTATCATATTGTAATGTTTTTATTCTTTATGAAATTTTAATTTGAGTTATTTCCTATCATTTGTGTTATTGTCTCAAGTATTAACATTTTGTCTTAGATATTTATGTTTATATCATAAATGTTGGAAATTCTAGCATCAGAGTTTTTATCTCAAAAATTAATATTTATGCTCTATGATTAATGTTTTTGTTATGCTGATTAAGATTTTTATTTTGTAATCTCTTTTTTTAGATTTATTAATTCTTGAACATCAGTTTTATAACTCATAGGTATTTTTATTGTTATCTTATCTACTAATTTTCTTTGATTGTAATAAACATTGTGTGATGAAGACCTTGACATCAAAACTAATAACTCCAAGTTATGCAGATACATTGAAATAAGACAAATTAAACACATAAACATTAAAAGATAAATGAAAAAATTATTTTTCTTGTTTATTTTTTATTTTATCTATGGCTTAACCCATGTATGCTCTTATCTTTCACCTTATGACAATCTTGAGAATTAGAAATGGGTTAGTCACTTGTGTATCCTTAGGTAAACATGAGTATGATCATTCCTCACATTATAAGGTGATCTTGGAAATTAGAAATGGTTTATACCCTTCTTTTTATTTTTTGGTGGTTTGGTGACTTACATTTCATCACAAAACACTAGCCAAATTCCATGTTTCAATGGACTATAAATATTCCTTGGAATTTTTGTCTTCAATGGGTAAGCTTTATTAACCAAAATGTGAAGTGAGGTGGATTTATCTACCAATACCCAAGACTTATATAACACCCTTATATCACATATTTGGGCCTTATGTACTGCAATTTATAAAAAGGACTCCCCTAGTAAGCTTATATAAACTTATCTTAAGAGTCATTCAAACATAATCATTTAGCAGTGTTAGGAAAATAGCCTTCCCTAAGATTACCCACTCTTACCCTTGAGGTATCTTTGTGGGCCACTATATGTTTATACACATATTTAAATAGAACAGGTTGTTATTATGTGTGTCACTATTTTCTCCATTATGTAAAACTAGTATATAACCAAGCCCAAGAAAAATCAATGGCACATAAAATGAGATATCAAACCAAATAGGACAAAAACCCTAATACTAAAAACCCTTTTAAATATTTTCTTTTTTGGTGGGACATTCAATCAAGTCCAAATTTGTTTTGAAAATAATGATCCTTTCAAATCAAAGTGAATACAATGATGATTCCAATGCTTTGTTTAAAACATAACAAGGTATAGCCCAAGTAGATCAATTCATGTTTGAATACAAAGATGACATCCTCATGTAACTCATATAAATAGGATCTAAGCTTCCCACATAGTATAATACTAAAAACTTGAGTAACATAATAAGAATGAAATATAAAACCCCTCCAAACCATGAACATGCTACTTCTAACAATCCCACAAGCTAAAATAAAATAAATCTAGAGTCAACCAGTGAAAACCCCAATCCAAATTTCTTTCATGTCAACATTGGAATGGGATAAATAGTTATAGCACAAAAAGACCCTCAAGACCAAAATCAAATTATGTTTCACCAACTTCAAAAACTAATCCAATAATTGGCAAAATTATCCTCCCATATAAGTCCTTCAATATCAAAAATTTTACAGCATAATCAACAATCCAATAATCAATAATCTAATACCATTCAAGTCCTTAACCCCCAAAACCATACTTTATCTTACCCCCATCATCACCACTCAAAGGTAGTCCATTTTACCAAGAATGAAAAGATATGAAGGATGTTTTTAGAGGACTACAAGAAGGAACCTATAATAAAAATAAGATGTACTAATTTAAGGATTTATGCCCCATCCCTTTGATATAGAAATGTTATGATTATCCATTCCCACTTACCTTGAACTGCCAAAGTTTGAAAAATGCAAGTGAAATGGTGATCCAAGAGAGCATGTAAAAGACTTATTATGTCTTACCAAAAGGATGCATACAATGACAACTACATAATCATATTATTCCTTCAAGTCTATGGGGTATGTTTTGAATGGTTCTTACATATTCCTAAGGGATCCATCACAACCTTTGTATATCTAGTAAAAATATTTGTCAAACACTTCTCCTAAAATTTTGAATATGAGATTAATATTATCACACTAATTACACACTTTAGGGGTTTTTTAAAGCCTCCTCATTTAGATGATATCATGGAGACACCTTTAAGTTGTGGGTGGCCTAATAAATGAGGTGAATCTCTAGACAGGGATAACTCCCTTGATGTATCACCTAAAATCATTATTAAACCTAATACTTGCAAGGGAAAGGGATTGAGAAAGAAAGTAAATATAATAATGAGGTGATGCAACAAATTAATACCCTCCACCTACCTACACTACACCAAGAACATGAATAAGGAATGAAATATATTACACTAACTCAACAAGAGTCACCAAACATTAGAATTTCAACATAAAGGTGAAGATCAAGACAATAACTAAGAGAGGATAACCAAGAGGTCTCATAAGATACACTAATGAATTATTATCCACACTTACCCAATGTAAGAACTTATACTACACTCCATATGACCTGTTAACATGACTAATAATGTGAAATTAGGTAATGAGATAGGACAAATGAAAGAGAGATATGACACTACTACTAACATTCATCAACCACCATGAATATACACTATTTGTAGTATTAATAAGTCTAGAAATAAACTTGTATTCATCTCAAAGGTAAGTAAAAGTTTTTACATGAGCAAGGCTTCACCATACTCAAGTTGAGAATCCTTTACAATGGCAAACAAGGTAGTACATATAGGATAATGAAGAAGAGAGAGATAAAAAAGGTGTCAAAAACCAATGATGGATATGAAACACTCATAGAACCAATTATAAACAATAAAACCTCCAAATAAATAGTCCTAAAATCTATCTTAAACATGTGTGAACTTAGGTTGATGATGGTTTCATCAAAGTGGCATAGGAGCTTTTGTCATGCTTAATGACTCATCAAGTCTTCTTGAAATTGCTACCTTATTATTTATTGGTAAGTGACAAATCATCTTATTGGGGTCTAACTCATAATTTTTTTGGACACTTATTGAAGACATATAACCCACCTTCTCTCCACCTCTACTCTTTAATCTCATTCATAACTTTCACACTTGCTCTCTTTAAGGCATATTTTTTGTAGCCCTATTTTGACACAAAGCTACTAGGTTTGAATTATTTATAGATATAATAGGAAATATAAAGACATGTTTGGGCACCTTTTATCCTATTTTAACTTCACCTAAAATTTATTGACTCCAATCCTAATGCAAACCTACTAACTCAACACCTTCCTTCATAATTAGGCCTTTTTAGGCATAAAGCAAACACACAATACAAGAGACCACACTATACTATTACAAAGACACAAAAATATTATAAAGAACATTAAATAAGGTGATATACATGAAATTACAAGGGTTGAACCTTAATTTATGTAAAATTCAAGATTCAAACCCTAGGTTGGTCTTAACACAGGGCTGTGTAGGTTGAGAGAGAAAATAAGGGGATAAAAAGATTTTTAAATAAATTTTAAATATTTATGAGACTTATTTGAGTTTTTACCCAACTAACATAAACTCTTATAATAGTTATTTACCTTTGAATAATCTTCATACCTCTCTAACATGCTAAGATTCAAAATTTTGCATGCAGTTTTGGATTGTAAAGTGGGTTGTGGGTTTTCTTCCTTTGTATCAATCTCTAAAATCTTAAACATCTTCCTAGGGTCTCTAATGAATCCCACACACTTTATTTAACCATCTATACCTCAATACTCAATAAAAATCACATATTCCCCTTATATCTTGAAAGCATACCTATATATCTCTTAATGGGCCTGTAGGTGTATAACTAGGCCCAATGTACCTTATTTAAGGGGTTTTTACTTTATAAGGTGATCTCTTCTTATGAAAATAATTCTGACTCTGCTTTCCAACCATCTCAAGGTCATCTTCATATTTTTTGATCTTTCAAATGCCATGAATAACATCAAGACACTTACATTTTAATGTTATTGAGGGTAAACTTTTAACTCCCTTTTAGACCTATCACCCTACTTAAAGTTTGAGATTGATCATTATTGAAAATCTTTATATGATTTCATTATGCCTCTTATGACTTATATGCTCCTCAAATCCTATTCTCAATGAAAAACATACATATTTTTTCATCCTTGTAGGTGTCTATCTCAGATTTAGAACCATTATAGACCTACTAATTAAATCCTTGAGGACCATCAAACCTTATTTAAGGGGTTTTTACTTTATAAGGTGATCTCTTCCTATGACAATAAGTCTGAATCTACTTTCCAACTATCTCAAGGTCATCTTTTTATTTTTTTATCTTTCAAATTCCATGAATAACATCAAGACACTCTTACATTTTAATGTTATTGAGGGAAAACTTTCAACTCCATTTTAGACCTATCACCCTACTTAAAGTTTGAGATTGATCATTATTGAAAAGGTTTATATGATTTCATTATTCCTCTTATGACTTATATGCTCCTCAAATCTTATTCTCAATGAAAAACATGCATATTTTTGCATCCTTGTAGGCGTCTATCTCAGGTTTAGAACCATTATAGACCTACTAATTAAATCCTTGAGGACTATTAAATCACCATGGAAGTTAGTGAGAGATCGATAAAGGGTAATTTTATCTCTCCTTATGTCTAGAGACTCCTAAACTGATCTTGAGACTTTTCAAACATCTAAATAAAGATTAAACATTTAGTCCTTCTACTCAGACCTATAGGTGCATACTTACCCTATTTTTAAATTCTCTCTCCATGGATGATCTTGTATAAACTGGGAAGAGTTTGATTAATATATGATAATTGACATAAACTTATCTAAGTGCATTAAAATTCACTTTTCATTCATAGGTTGTATGTTTCCTTGTTCACTCTTGAGCCTTGCTCAATAAACTCTCTCTCCATGGCCTTTAGGGCATGCTACCTCATAACTTCCTATCAATAATGATCAAGGAGTATCTACTCACTAGTAGATATTATTCTTTTAAGAGTTACATACTTATTACACCAATGAGAAACTAATCTTCCTTATTGGTTTTTCCAAGATTGGGTGTCCAATATGCTATTATCTTGAGGATTATAACCTTAATTTGGTGCAATAAAGACATCTTGGGGATGAATGTGGGTTTGAATGAGGGTGGAGGATATGTGATATGCTAGTAGAGTTTACTTAAGGACAATTTGAGGTAGGAAAATTCAAACTAGCCACAACCATACCTATAGCCATCCCATATTGGTCTGTAACCTATCATATATAGAGATTATTGCCTTCCCTTGCTTGCATGTGCCAAATAAATGATAAAAAATGGTGTGGGAAGGATAAAATAATCGTACATGACCTCACACAATCCTTTATTCTCATCAAAGAGATCTAAAGTGCTTTGAAATTTATTGAAACTAAGCTTATGGGGTTTTATAAGGGTTTTGGACTACTTATTTTGTTAGTGATGGTTCATAGAGTTTTGACCTTAAATATATAACTAATGCCATGATTTGGAAGGAAACATGGGTTGTTTATTTCCCCTAATTTTATTTGGCTTGGTTCTCTTTCTCTTCCATGAAACAAGCTTATAAATTTAGCCTTTCTTGGTTTGCTAATGACTTGATAGAGCTTATTGAGTGAGAATTACCTTTTTTTGACTTTAAACACATTTTTTAGAATGAATATGACCTTTGGGGGGATATATGATGTTGTGAATAAGATTTACCACCTAGTTGCATGATCTTCTTAGCTAGAAATGTTCTATTATGCATGAAAACCTATAAAAACTCATCTAAATACCTTCTTCTTGAGATGAAGTTTGATTATTTGATTTAGTACCCTATTATATTCTTATAGGAGACCTTCATGGATTCCTTCCTATCAAGAATAATGAAAATGTAACATACAAACTCTTCTTCACCTGCCCTCCTCACCACCACCTCATGTCATGCCATGATTATGGTTGAATCAAGGAGTAAAAGATGTTTCAACTTTGGTATACATTGGAAATGAATGTTTTTCCACATTTTTAATCTTGTACAGACCCTATGAAGTACAAAATCACTTTCCATAAATGACACATGGCCTCAAATTACCTCTATTTATATAGTGTAACTCCTCATGTTTGATGTCTTCTAGATGAAGTTATTTCTAGGTTACAATAGTCAATAGACCAAAAACAAAGACAACCTTAATTTTAAAAACACTACCTTAAATTTTCCAAAATACTTGAAAACCATGTTTTTACCTCATCAAATCTTGATTTGAAGTTCTTCATCTGTTATGAAATGTCATATATCTTGGAAATATCACATCACTATTGCCTTCATAGTGAATCTGCCATGACTTGGCTTCTTGAGAATTACCTTAACCTTTCAAAAATATTTTAAAATTTGGTAAACATCTCATAAAATATCAAGCCATGAAAAACTATTTAATCACTTGAGGACCATGACTGCACAATTTGACTAAACCATCCTATAAGACAATCACTACTAGGATACACATCACATCTTTATCATGACAAGACATACTGTAACCAATACCAAAACCTTTAAGGATATCAACAAAGTTAAACAAGGCCTATATAGTAATTTTTAAATGTTACTTAGATATGGTATCAAATTTTGGCTAACATATTTGGTGACCTCTTAGGATTGCATGCTTGCTATGCATTTAGACTAGTAGCCTCATGCATCTATTGGGTCATGTGGTCACCTCAATTCAACCTTGACTAAAACCTCTTAAGAATGATGAAATAATTAACTTCCCTCTATTGAGTTGTGGATCTAAAAGCTTCACCAGATGAGCAAATGTAGAGGTTGCTGGAGTTACATAGTCACCGACGTCGATCAGGGTTCGACTGGAGGATGCCGGCGTCGGTTATGGATCGACTGACATCGTGTTAAGGTGTGGAGCTAAAAGATTCACTAATGAGTGAATGAAAAGGTTGCTATATTACATAGTCACTGACATTGGTTAGGGATCGACTAAAGGTTATCGATGTCAGTTATGGATCGGTTGACGTCGGTCATATGCAGGCAAATAGGGACCGACGTCGGTCACCTGTACGTTCCAAAATTCTATTTTCGTGGGATGAATGGATTGTTTGCATGATAAGTTGAGCTGTTGGTTGTAAGTCCATGTTTCTATTTTTGGCAGGACTAATTTGGACCTTTGATTAGGAGGTGTATCTAACAGTTGAGAATGCATAGCTCATGATCCCTAATTCTTTATAATAGGGATAGATCTTCATAACTTGTATGATGTAACAGACAATTCAAGTAGTTGAATTGTGTTTGTAATTGTGAGAGAGAACTCTTGAGGGAAAGAGATCTGTACATTTGAGAGGTGTGGAAGAAAGAGAGATTTATTCAATTGTATTTCCTTTTGGAAGAGTTTAATACAAGTTTTCATTGTTTCTTGTATCTCTTGTTCTTTGTTGATTCTAGTTTTTAGTTACTTATTACTTTTGATTAATTCCATGTTTAGTTGCTTGCACAATAGTAATCAATTGTTCTTGTTAGATCCTGACAAGTGGTATCAGAGCTAGGTTGCTAGTTCACCAAGTGATACCAACTGACAAGTGGTATCAGAGCTCAAGTTCACTAACAGGTGGTTCAGATTTGTTTAGTGTGTTTTGATTACAGGTCACTCATAGGGGTTTCTATTTGAGTGGGAGTAAATCAATGGGAGAAGAAAGTAAACTAAGAATGGAGAAGTTTAATGGAAAGAACTATTAATTATGGAGGATACAGATAGAAGATTATCTGTATCAGAAAGATCTATACTTACCATTGGGTGGAGTTTCAAGCAAGCCCACAAATATGGAAGATGAAGAATGGAATGTTCTTGATAGAAAGGCTCTGGGATCTATAAGGTTGAGCCTGGCATCTTCTGTGATTTCCAACTTTTCATAGGCAAAGTCAACGATAGAGTTAACAGATACTTTAGAAAATTTATATGAAAAGCCCTCAGCTTCAAATAAGGTATATCTTATGAAGCAATTATTTAATTTGCATATGCAGGAAGGTGGATTTGAATCTACTCATCTAAATGACTTCCATGCAATAGTAAATCAGTTAAATTCAGTCAAAATAGTGTTTGATGATGAAATTATGGATCTCTTAATTTTATGCTCTTTACCAAAAAGTTGGCATAGTTTGGTAATGGTAGTTAGTAATACTACATCTGCTACAAATATCTTGAAAGTAGATGATGTTAGTGTAATCTTGAATGAAGAAATTCACAGAAAAAGCACAGAGGAGACATCAGGTAATGTTTTAAGTATTGAAATTAGGGGAAGGCAAAAAGAGAGGTGCAAGCAAGGGAGATCAAGGTCTAAGTCAAAGATGAGCAATAGATCCAAATCCAAAAATGGAAAAAGAAAGATAACCTGCTAGAATTGTGGAAAGAAAGGGCATGCAAAGAAAGACTGTTGGTTGAAAGTTAGAGAAAACTATCAGCATGAAGGTAATGAAGAAGCAAAAGTTGTAGGTATCATTGCACAAGATGCTTTTACAGTTTCTTTGGATAATAGAATAGAATCTTGGGTTGTAGATTTTGGTGCTTCTTTCCATGCAACCCCAAATAGAGAATTTTTCAATGATTATGTCTAGGGAGATTTTGAAAAAGTCTATTTGGGGGATGATGAGCCTTGTAAAATTATTGGTAAAGGAAAAGTGTAGCTGAAATTGCAGAATAGAAACACATGGGTGTTGAAAGATGTCATGCATGTACCCATCCTGAAGAGGAATCTAATTTCTATAGAAAAGTTGGGGGATGAGGGTTGCATAGTAACTCTCACAGCTGAATCTTGGAAGGTTTCCAAGGGTTCATTTGTTTTGGCCAGAGGTAAGAGAGTAGGTACTCTCTATTTATGTAATTGTATTATTGATTATTCTCCTTCTGTATTATCTACTTTAGATGTAGATGCAAAGTTGTGGCACTAGAGGCTTGGCCACATGAGTGAGAAGGGAATGAAATCTCTTAAACAAAAGGTAATCTTTCAGATTTGAAAAGCATAGATCTAGATTTTTGTGAGCATTGTATTTTTGAAAAATAGAAGAGAGTGAGATTTCTCAAGAATGGGTCAACAAGGAGGAAGCACAAGTTGGATCTTGTTCACATAGACGTGTGGGGACCAGCTCAGGTAGCTTCAATTGGAGGATCACAATATTATGCTATTTTCATTGATGATGCTACAAGAAAGGTATGGGTCTATTACATAAAGAAGAAATTTGATGTTTTTGACACTTTTAGGAATTGGAAAACTTTGGTTGAGAATGAAACAGGTTTGAGATTGAAGTGCTTTAGATCTGACAATGGTGGTGAGTACTACAGCAATAAGTTTAGAAGTTACTATTCTATGTATGGAATATGCATTGAAAGGATGGTTTCAAGGACACCTCAGCAAAATGGAGTTGCTAAAAAGATGAATAGAACAATATTGGAGTGTGCACGGAGTATGAGGTTGCATGTTGGTTTGCCCTTACAATTTTGGGCAAAAGCTATAGATACTACAGTTTACCTGATTAATAGAGGACCCTCTACTACTCTGGATGGTGGAATTCCAGAAGAGGCTTGGACATGTAAAAAGGTAGATCTTTCATTTCTCAAAGTTTTTGGTTCTGAAGCTTTTATGCACGTTGATAAAGAAAATAGAAAGAAGCTGGATGCTAAGTCTATGAGGTGCACTTTTATTGGTTATGGCTCTAGAGATTTTGGATTTTGATTATGGAATCTAGGAACTAACAAAATTATTAGAAGCCATGATGTTGTTTTCAATGAAAAAGTGATGTACAGTGATCAACTTAAGAAGTTGAACAATTCTGAGTAGGGCAATGGATATTGGACGAGATGATGATCCAAAATGAGCTCGTAGGAAAGAATTTTCACACTAGAAAAACACAGACACCGACGTCGATCAGGTAGGAATTGACGTCGGTCAATAAGAACTGATGTTGGTCAGACAGTAATCGACGTCAGTTAGATAGAAACTAACGTTGGTCGAGAGGAACCGACATCGGTCAGGTATAGACCAGGAGATGACAGAGATCGGTCACTGACAGAGAATTTGGGTGGACAATGAGCTAAAAATGAGTCTCAAACACCCAAGAGGAGGTCAAAAAGGGTAAGTAAACCTCCAATTTGATATTCCCCTTCATTATTCTACTTATTTATCACTGATAGTGGAGAACTAAAGAGTTTTAATGAAGTAATGCAAGTAAAAACCCAGGAATAGTGGGAGCTTGGCATGAATGAGGAGATTGATTTCTTGAAAGAGAACCAAATGTGGGATTTGGTTGAGTTACTAGTGGGTAAGAAAACACTAAAAAAAAATGGGTTTACAAGTTAAAGGAAGGTGAGAATGGATCGATGAGATAGAAGGCCAGGTTGGTAGTAAAGGGATTTGCATAGAAACCAGGTATTGATTTTGGTAAAATTTTTTCTCCTGTAGTAAAAATGACTTCTATTCGGACTGTATTGTCTTTAGTTGCTATTGAGGATTTACATCTTGAGCAGCTTGATGTTAAGACAACATTTTTTCATGGAGATTTGGATGAAGAAATATATATGGATCAGCCAGAGGGTTTTGAGGTCAAGGGTAAGGAGAAGCTTGTGTGCAGGTTGAAGAAAAGCTTATATGGTCTTAAGCAAGCTCCTAGACAATGGTATTTGAAATTTGATAGGTTTATGACTGAGCATGGCTATAGTAGATGCCAATCTAACCATTGTGTGTATTTTAAGAGATTAGATAATGGTTGATATATTATCTTGTTGCTGTATGTAGATGATATGCTGGTTGCAGGTTCACACATGTAGGATATTTCTAAGCTTAAGGTAAAATTATCTCACACATTTGCCATGAAGGATTTGGGAGCAGCAAAGAAAATCCTTGGCAGGAGTATTAAGAGAGACAGGAAAAATCACAGGTTGATTTTGTCTCAAGAGGATTATGTGAACAAGGTGTTGGAGAGGTTCAATATGTAGGATGAAAAACCAGTGAGTACACCTATGGCTGGACATTTCAAGTTGAGCAAAGAACAATGTCCTAATTCACATGATGAGGTAGAGTACATGAGTAGAGATCTATATGCTTCTACAATTGGGAGCTTAATGTATGCAATGATATGTACTAGACCTGATATTGCCCAAGCAGTGGGAATTATCAGTAAGTTTATGGCCAATCCAGGAAAGGAACACTAGAAAGCAGTTTATTGGATTCTCAGATATCTGAGAGGGACCAGCAGTAGGCATTTGTGCTATGGAGGGTCAAATACTTCTCTACATGGATATGTAGATGCGGATATGGTAGGTGACTTAGATGGTAGGAGAAGCACCATAGGATATGTTTTCATTGTTGGTGGAACGACAGTTAGCTAGATTTCAAAGTTGTAGAAGGTTGTTGCCTTGTCTACTACAGAGGCATAATACATTGCAGTCACAGAGGCTAGCAAGGAGATGATATGGATGACATGGTTCATGGAAGAGTTGGGAAAGGAGCAAGAGAGTTGTAGATTATACAGTGATAGTCAGAGTGTAATTCATTTGGCAAAGAATTCAGCCATTTATTCAAGAACCAAACATATACAGCTTAGGTACCACTTCATTAGACAGGTATTGGAGGATGGTGAGCTGAAGCTGGAAAAGATCCATATAGATAAGAACCCCGCTGATATGTTAACAAAGCTGATAACAAAAGAGAAGTTGAATTTTCATTCAACTTTTGTTGGTCTTCAAAATTGAGCTTGAAAATGGAGGAGAAGCCAGAAGATGTTGTTGTACAGGTACAGGTGCAACTGTTTATCTCCAAGTGAGAGATTGTTAAGGTGTGGAGCTAAAAGCTTCACCAATGAGTGAATGCAAAGGTTGTTGTATTACATAGTCACCAAAATCGGTCAAGGATTGACTAAATGCTATCGATGCTGGTTATGGATCAGCCGATGTCGATCATGTGCAGGCAAACAGGGACCGACGTCGGTCACCTGTGTGTTCTAGAATTCTATTTTTGTGGGACGAATGGATTATTTGCATGATAATTTAAGCTGTTGGTTGTAAGTCCATGTTTTTATTTTTGGCAGGACTGATTTGGACCTTTGATTAGGAGGTGTATCTAATGGTTGAAAATGCATAGCTCATGATCCCTAATTCTTTATAATAGGGATAGATCTTCATAGCTTGTATGATGTAACAGACAATTCAAGTAGCTGAATTGTGTTTGTAATTGTGAGAGAGAACTCTTGAGGGAAAGAGATCTATACATCTGAGAGGTGTGGAAGAAAGAGAGATTTCTTCAATTGTATTTCCTTTTAGAAGAGTTTAATACAAGTTTTCATTATTTCTTGTATCTCTTGTTATTTGCTGATTCTAGTTTCTAGTTACTTATTACTTCTGATTAATTCTGTGTTTAGTTGCTTGCACAACAATAATCAATTTTTCTTGTTAGATCCTGACACGTCGATCATATGCAAATAGATAGGGACTAACATCGGTCACTTGTGCATTCTTGAAGTCTATTTTTGAGGAATAATAGATTGTTTGCATGAAAAGATTAACTGTTAGTTTTGAGTCCATGTTTCTATTTTTGGCAGGACATATTTGAACCTTTGATTAAGAGGTGCATTAACGGTGGAGAATGCATAGCTCATGAATCCTAGTATTATATAATAGGGTTAGATCCTCATAGCATTGTAAGCTTGTAAGAAAAAAAAAGTGTAGACAATTCAAGGATTGAATTGGTTGTAATTGAGAGAGAAAGAACTCTTGAGGGAAAGAGATCTGTACATCTGAGAGGTGTGAGAAGAGAGAGACATTTTTTTATTGTATTTCCTTCTGCAAGAGTGTTAATACAAGATTGTGTTGTTTCTTGTATCTCATATTCTTTGCTATTTCTGATTTCTAGTTACTTATTATTTCTGGTTTAATTCCGTGTTTAGTTGCTTATACAAAAGTAATCAATTATGCTGTAAGATCCTAACAAGTGGTATCAGAGCTTGGTTCACTAACAAGGTTCATCAGAGTGGGTTAGTGTTTATTGATTACAGGTTCACTCTCAGGGGTTTTTGATTGAGTGGGAGTAAAGCAATGGCAGAAAAAAGTAAGCTAAGAATGGAGAAATTCAATGGCAAGAATTATCAATTATGGAGGATGCAGATAAAAAATTATTTTTATCAGAAAGATCTGTACTTACCATTGGGTGGGGTTTCAAGCAAGCCCACAGATATGCAAGATGAAGAATGGAATGTTCTTAATAGAAAGGCTCTAAAATCTATAAGGTTGAGCTTGGCATCTTCTGTGATTTCCAACTTATCACAGGCAAAGACAACGGTAGAGTTAATGGATTCTTTGGCAAATTTATATGAAAAGCCCTCAGCTTTGAATAAGGTATATCTTATGAAGCAATTATTTAATTTGAAAATGCAAGAAGGTGGATCAGTATCTAGTCATCTTAATGATTTTCATGCAATAATAAATCAGTTAAATTTAGTCAAAATAGTTTTTGATGATGAAATTAAGGCTCTCTTAATCTTATGCTCTTTACCTGAAAGTTGGCATAGTTTGGTAATGGCAGTTAGTAATACTGCATCTGCTTCAAATATCTTGAAAGGTGATGATGTTGTTAGTGTAATCTTGAATGAAGAAATTCGTAAGAAAAGCACAGAGTAAACATTAGGTAATGCTTTAATTATTGAAAGCAGGGGAAGGCAAAGAGAGAAGGGCAAGCAAGGGAGATCAAGGTCAAAGTCAAATATGAGAAGTAGATCCAAATCTAAAAATTGAAGAAGAATAACTTGTTAGAATTGTGGAAAGAAAGGGCATGTAAAGCAAGATTGCTGGTTGAAAGTTAAAGAAGAAAATCATCATGAAGGTAATGAAGAAGTAAAAGTTGCAGGTATTGTTGCACATGATGCTCTTATATTTTCTTTGGATAATAAAGTAGAATCTTGGGTTTTAGATTCTAGTGCCTCTTTCCATGCAACCCCAAATAGAGAATTTTTCAATGATTATGTCCATGGAGATTTTGGAAAAGTTTATTTAAGGGATGATGAGCCTTGTCAAATTGTTGGCAAAGGAAAAGTGTAGCTGAAATTGCAGAATGGCAACACATGGGTGTTGAAGGATGTCATGCATGTACCCATCCTGAAGAGGAATTTGATTTCTACAAGAAAGTTGGGTGATGAGGGTTGTACATTAACTCTCACATCTGAATCTTGGAAAATTTCCAAGGGTGCACTTGTATTAGCCAGAGGTAAGAGAGTAGGTACACTTTATCTATCTACTTGTATTACTGATCATTCTCCTTCTATTTTATCTAATTCAGATGTAGATGCAAAGTTGTGGCACTGTAGGCTTGGTCACATGAGTGAGAAGGGAATGAATGTTCTTAAGTCAAAAGGTAAGCTTTCAGATTTGAAAAACATAGATCTAGATTTCTGTGAGCATTATATTTTTGGAAAATAGAAGAAAGTGAGGTTTCTCAAAATTGGGTCAACAAAGAAGAAGCACAAGTTGGAGCTTGTTCACACAGACGTGTGGGGACTAGCTCAGGTAGCTTTTATTGGAGGATCACGGTATTATGTTTCTTTCATTGATGATGCTACAAGAAAGGTATGGGTTTATTACATAAAGAAGAAATTTGATGTTTTTGACACATTTAAGAAATGGAAAGCTTTGGTTGAGAATGAAACAGGTTTGAGATTGAAGTGCCTTAGATCTGACAATGGTGGTGAGTAATGTAGCAATAAATTTAATAGTTACTACTCTATGAGTGGAATACACAAGGAAAGGATGGTTCTAAGGACACCTCAGCAAAATGGAGTTGTTGAAAGGATGAATAGAATAATAATGGAGCGTACACGGAGTATGAGGTTGCATGTTGGTTTGCCCTTATAGTTTTAGGTAGAAGCTATAGATACTACAATTTACCTAATTAACAGAGGACCTTCTACTACACTGGATGGTGGAATTGTAGAAGAGGCTTGGATAGGTAAAAAGGTAGATCTTTCATTTCTCAGAGTTTTTAGTTTTGAAGTTTTTATGCACATTGATAAAGAAAATAGAAAGAAGCTGGATGTTAAATCTATGCGGTGCACTTTCATTGGTTATGGTTTTGGATATTTTGAATTCTGGATGTGGAATTTAGAAACTAACAAAATTATTAGAAGCCGTGATGTAGTTTTCAATGAGAAGGTGATGTACAATGATTAACTCAAGAGGCTAAATAATCTCGAGCAGGGCAATCATGATTTGGACGAGGTTATGATTCAAAATGAGCTCGCGGTTAAAAATAATCATACATAGGAAAACATAGACACCGACGTTAGTCAGGAAGGAATCAACGTCGGTCAAGAAGGAACCAATGTTAGTCATATAGAAACTGACATCAGTCAGGTATAGACCCAGAGATGACCGAGATCGGTCACTGACAGAAAGGAATTTGGGCAGACAACAAGCTGTGAATGAGTCTCAAACACCCATAAGGAGGTTTGAAAGGGTAAGTAAACCTCCAATTCATTATTCCCCTTCTTTATACTACTTTTTACTCACTGATAATGGAGAAATAGAAAATTTTGATGAGGTAATGCAGGTAGAATCTAGGAAACAGTGGGAGCATGGCATGAATGAGGAAATTGATTCCTTGGAAGAGAACCAAACGTGGGATTTGGTTGAGTTGCCAGCCAAAAAGAAAGCACTAAAAAACAAATGGGTTTACAGGTTAAAGGAAGGAGAGAATGGATAAATGAGACATAAGGCCAGGTTGGTAGTAAAGGGATTTACACAGAAACCAGGTATTGACTTTGGTTAAATTTTTTCTCCTGTAGTAAAAATGACTTCGATTCAGACTGTACTATCTTTAGTTTCTATTGAAAATTTGCATCTTGAGCAGCTTGATGTTAAGACAACATTTATTCATGGAGATTTGGATGAAGAGATATATATATATGGAATAGCCGGAAGGTTTTGAGGTCAAAGGTAAGGAGAAACTTGTGTGCAGGTTGAAGAAAAGCTTATATGGTCTTAAGCAAGCTCCAAGACAATGGTATTTGAGGTTTGATAGGTTTATGACAGAGCATGGCTTTAGTAAATGTCAATCTGACCATTGTGTTTATTTTAACATATTGGATAATGGTAGTTATATTATCCTGTTACTATATGTAGATGATATGCTTATTGCAGGTTCACACATGTAGGATATTACTGAGCTTAAGATAAAATTAGCTCACACATTTGCCATGAAGGATTTAGGAGTAGCAAAGAAAATCCTTGGCATGAGTATTAAGAGAGACAGGAAAAATCACAATTTGATTTTGTCTCAAGAGGATTATGTGAACAAGGTGTTGGAGATGTTCAATATGCAAGATGTAAAACTGGTAAGCACACCTATGGCTGGACACTTCAAGTTGAGCAAAGAACATTGTCCTAAATCACATGATGAGGTTGAGTAGATGAGTAGAGTTCCATATGCTTCAACAGTTGGGAGCTTGATGTATGCAATGGTATGTACTAGACTTGATATTGCCCAAGTAGTGGGAGTTGTCAGCAAGTTTATGGCCAATCCAGGGAAGGAACACTAGAAAGTAGTTTAGTGGATTCTTAGATATCTGAGAGGGACCAGCAATAGGCATTTATGTTATGGAGGGTTAAACACTTCTCTACATGGGTATGTAGATTTAGATATGGTAGGTGACTTGGATGGTAGGAGCAGCACCACAGGATATGTGTTCACTATTGGTGGAATCATGGTTAGCTAGATTTCAAAGTTGTAGAAGGTTGTTGCCTTGTCTACTTTAGAGGCAGAATACATTGCAATCATAGAGGCTAGCAAGGAAATGATTTGGATGACTCAGTTCATGGAAGAGTTGGGAAAGGAGCAAAAGAGTTGTAGATTATACAGTGATAGTCAAAGTGCAATTCATTTGGCAAAGAATTCAGCCTTTCATTCAAGAACCAAACATATACAGCTTAGGTACCACTTCATTAGACAGGTATTGGAGGATGGACAATTGAAGCTAGAAAAGATCCATACGGATGAAAACCTTGCTGATATGTTAACAAAGCTGGTAACAAAGGAGAAGTTGAATCTTCATTCAACTTTTGTTGGTCTTCAATATTGAACTTGAAGATGGAGAAATAAGCTAGAGGATGTTGTTGTATAGGTACAGGTGTAGCTGTTTATCTCCAAATGGGAGATTATTGAGTTGTGGAGCTAAAAGCTTCAATAGATGAGCAAATGTAGAGGTTGATAGAGTTACATAGTCACTGACATCAATTAGGGTTTGACTGGAGGATACCAACATTAGTTATGGATCAGCTGACATCGGTCATATGCAGATAGACAGGGACTGATGTCGATCACCTGTGCATTCTAGAAGTCAATTTTTGAGGAAGAACATATTGTTTGCATGAAAAGATTAACTGTTAGTTTTGAGTTCACATTTCTATTTTTGGTAGGACAGATATAAACCTTTGATTAAGAGGTGCATCTAAAAATGGAGAATGCATAGCTCATGAATCCTAGTATTATATAATAGGGTTAGATCCTCATAGCATTGTAAGCTTGTAAGAAAAAAAAGTGTAGACAATTCAAGGATTGAATTGGTTGTAATTGAGAGAGAGAGAACTCTTGAGGGAAAGAGATCTATACATCTGAGAGGTGTGAGAAGAGAGAGAGATTTCTTCATTGTATTTCTTTCTAGAAGAGTGTTAATACAAGATTGTGTTGTTTCTTGTATCTCATATTCTTTGCTATTTCTGATTTCTAGTTACTTATTATTTCTGGTTTAATTTCATGTTTAGTTGCTTATACAAAAGTAATCAATTGTGATGTAAGATCCTAACACCATCAACACACAAAATAACCAAGAATAAAACACACCTATAAGATAGCCAAACTAAACAAGACACACATTATGCTAAAAATCACTTAGGGAATCAAAACACAAGAAAGTACTATATACAACTAGCCTCCAATGTCTGATCCTCTTGGATCAAAAGGAAAATTTATGAGAACTCCTCCATGAGACTACTTTGAGTGATGAGAGAGATAATTTTAGAACATTGTGCTTACTCTATGAACCTTTTCCTTGGATGTCAATGTCTCTACCCTATCTTCATGTAGACTAACAATAGTAAACATGTCTCCTATAAAGACAAATTCATCTTATTCCTTTTGAGTAGTATCATATATTTCAAATCTTGATGAAACATGAACTTGAAACTCTTGGTGATGACTTAAAATGTATGTTGACTTGATAAGAGCTTTGTACTTCTCAAAAGCTACATTATGTCCTTCTAGAGGTGTCAACCTATATGTAAAGGGAAATTCCACTGATCTATAAATCAATTATAGCTCAAAAATGATAAATCCTACTTACACTTTTGATTGTTGATACATTAGATATTTAGGGTCATGACCAAGATGGATCCACTAGACCTATATAAGGTATCTTTTACCATAATAATTTCACTATGGAGGGTTCTAAATCCTCCATTCAAGAAAAAATATGCAATAACCCTAACTAGGTCCTATGTTTTCATATTCACTAAGTCTAAATGATAAAAGCAAATGAAATTCTAATATAGTGCTCACCAAATATTATGGCACAAATTAGGGGTAATAAAAATAAAAATTAAACATGCATAAAAGAAATATACTCATGTCAATGTATACAAAATCCTAATGCATGGGAGAGAATTAAAAATGCAAATCTATCTACTCTTATAAAGGAGGAACAAAGTTAGGAATACTTAACTTTGAAGATGAACTAGACAAGCCTCAATATCTCCCTTGGATAAGGTGATTTACAACAGATTATTATGGTATCTAAGGATGATAAGGATAAATCATCTCTAGGTTACACAACCTATATATGCATGCAACAGACTTATCCACAAGATAAGAATTGTATCTCTAAAGAAACTATTAAACCCTAAGCTATGCTCCTCAAGTATAATGGTAGATAATCATATGCATAATATATATCTCTTATTCTTCTCTTCTTAAATAAATTATGAAATATATGTGTATATATAACTGGATCTAACCTTAAACCTTTCCAAAATTTTAGTTGACAGGGTTAGCCTGATCGACTCTATATCATTATTGATAAAATCAAATTAGGTCTTGGTCTAGGTTAGCTAGGATCCAACCTAGACCATAAATGAGTTTTGTAAATTAGATTATAGGTTTGATGGGGCTAACATTATATCATAAACCATTAAAAAAGGAGTTTAGGCTAAGGGATAATAAAGGCATAAAATGACTAAAGGAGGGTGTGAAAGAGGATACAACATTTATGGGATTATTTTTAAGAGATGGTTATGTAGATATTAAGTGGTAGTGAAGGGAAAATAATCCTATGAAACACCAATGGTTTACCCACCCCTTTCTTGGTACACCCCTTAAGGCATGCACTCAGAGAGATTGAGACTTGACAATTCCTACAAAAGAGAAAGCATCATTAATTGATGAATTTTGAAAATATTATGTGTATACATATTACCCACTCGAATCTCATCATGTGTAACAAGTGATGGTGCATCAATAAAGAACATAACAACACATAATTCTGAAGCTAAATAAATTTTAGTAAGGAACCAATAAGATAAGTGAAAGGACAAAATTTAAAAACACATACATTTACTTACCTTAGTGATGTAGATAAAGAAGGAAATGCAAGAAATGTGGTGTCTAATGTAGGGAACAAAATATGAACTTGTAAAAATTAATAGAAAAGACCAAAAAATTGAAATTTTTACAACATGTGTGTGTGTGTGTGTGTGTGTGTGTGTGTGTGTGTGTGTGTGTGTGTGTGTGTGTGTAATAGGTGAAAATATTCTCTATGATGTTAGGATTATAGAACATTTTAAAATTTAGAAATAGAGTTAGTAGAAATAAATATATGGTCAAAATAGGGAATTTGGTGATAAATATTTGAAAGGTACATAATTTTGAATAGTAAATATAAATAGGATGAAAAATAATTAATTTATTATTTTTACTATCTTGAGAAAATAAAGCTCTGAGAGACCTAGTTGGATACTAGAGAGCCATCATGGTGAGGGGGAGATGATAGCTGAGATGGGGAGGATGCATAGTGGCCACAACAAGTGCAACATAGGTAAACAATTGGAAATTTCAAAAATTTGAATATTTTTATTTGAAATTAAGTTAAAAATAGAAAGTTGATGGGTAGGTAAAATATAGGCACTAGAATGAACCCTAGGAAATCTTTAGGTAAACTAGGGGTAAAATGGGGTATTAGGTAGAAAGAAGACAAACTAATAAATGCCTAAGGAATTTATGGTGAATGGTCAAAAAGTTGTTATGAAAGAATAGAGTCAACCTGGTCAACTTAGTCCATAATGTAAGCCAAAAAGATAAGGTTGTATACATAGCAGTGGGTTGATTTAGTATAGTGGTGGGCTGATTTAGTTGGTATGGGAAAAAGGTCAACTGTGTATGACAAGACTGACTTGGTTTATTGGATAGGGATAATGTAGTATCATAAAATGAGGCTAATTATGTATGACAAGGCTGATATAATATCAAAAATCAATAAGATGTCCTATGTAGTATTGAAATTGTTGATCTAGTTAGAAAGAGAAGTGTTTGATTTAGTATCATGAATAAAATATAGGGCTGATTTAATATTGAATAAGCTAATTTTATTTAAAATTGGAAAACTAAATCAAACCAACTGATTTAAGAGGATAATTTGTGAAATTTTAAGAATGTATTTTGATTATTTATGACATGGATATTTGATACATCCTTTATTGTTTGATATTTTATAGATACACTAGAGGTATTAGAGCCTGATAGATGTGTTGTGGCTTCTAGACTTGTTGTATCAATTGACTAATGTGGACAGAGCATGACTAGTCACACTGGGCTTTGGAGGTATCATGGAGATGAGGCAAATCCTACTTATTTTTGATCTCATTGTCATGTTCATTTGAGCATGGGAATGGTTAACCAACACTTTTAGATGGGTAGTGGATGGGGATACCATTGAGGTAGGTATCATACTAGAGGATGTCTACACATTATTGGTACTACTGATAGGAGGGACATTGGTGATAATTAGGATAACATATGATTTTGAGGAGAGTCAACCAATATCCCTGTGGGTGATATGCTCAGATATGATATACCCTGGATTAAGGGTGAGCTTTTTTGATGTATATATTACAAAGATTTTGGACATCTAGAAGGCAATGATAATACTTGTGATAGCATGAGTGTTGTGTCATAAGTTGGATGGAAAGGTACTTCTATACATGATAGCCTTGTGTCAATCTATATTAGATCAAGGAGCACTCTAAACTTTGGGCCTTTCATCTAGGTCCAACTCATGCATGATATGTATGGGATGTTGTTCAGAAGGAAAAAGATCATGGGGCCTATTTTGTTTTTGAGCACTTGGATATATGAGAGGTTCCCCATGTATTATCTAGTTGGGTTTCCCCATGTGGTCAATGTTAGGTTATCTTGGGTCATGTAATGGAGACAAGATCATGTATCTTAGGCTGTACCCCATGTGATAATGTTTTAAACTATCACATGAGGGGAGATCATGTGAAATCCTTACATACACATTGCTATGGTATGGTCTAGTTGGTTGAATATTATGATAGGGTTGACATTGGTATATATTACAAGTCACTACACCTCATGGGTAGAGTCGCATATTATGGCATGCTTGTTAAGGTAGTTTATATTCCCACACCTAGTGACCCCTCTAGTAGTGCATGCATATTAGGCACATCATTCTAGAGAGATAAGGGGGAGAGAAAGAGGAGTGCTAGTGGAGATACTTATGATTAGGATAAAGTATGAAAGACCATGGACTATTCAAGCATGACAATAGGGGGAGAGGACATAGATATGGATGTAAGAACAATAGTAGGTACCATAGTAGTAGTATTAATAGTGACTACCCTAGCCACACCATATAAAAAGGCACCATCGATGAGAGATACAATGCAGGAGGACCCAATAGTCACTTCATGACATAACTAGTCCATAGAGGCACCTCTTAGGAGAGGATCATGATGTGCTTGAGTGGTGACTCTTGGGTTTTCATTGGTGTGGAGGTGACCTATAGAGGAGGTGTTCAATGGAAAAAAATTTGGAGAGACCATGGTCGACAGATAACATATAGGGAGATAGTGGTTGGTGAAACCAACAATAGTGAGAAATGTTATAAGTTGGTTTGAAGCTTTAAGATATGACACTAGTTACATGTGATTATAGTAGATAGATAGATTTTGATGTGTGTGTGTGTGTGTATGTGTGTGTGATATAATGTCTATCTAGTTTTGGTTTTACAAATCTTGCAATGGAGGAGATCATATGGGGATCTCTGGTTATGACTACAAACGATGACATTTTAGATAGGGTGCTATCTCTATATGACCCCACCATGTTGGATGATTTTGTTTTTCCATCTACCCTAGCCTAAGTGGGTTAGTTTAGACTGGTGGGGGAGGATTCAAGGTAGTTGCAAGCACACTGAGATGGATTACAACCACTAGTATGGGTGGGAGAGGGAGAGGAAAAGTCCTAGTAGGCCTTGGTTCAAAAGAGAGTGGCACACATGGCTACCACTATATAGCTTGGATAGGTGTAGGACTAGGTGGCCAATCTATAGGGATAGGTAACAAGTTTGATATTTTATACTACCTCATTACAATGTACCATGTAGAGAGGATGGCCCTAGGCATCTATGGGTAGCATGTCTAGGCCATAGGATAGGCATGATGGAGCTCAACCTTAGAGCTAAACTGATTATATTTTGTACTTTATATCATGTAAAACACATGATATATATATATATATATATATATATATATATATATATATATATATATTGATTTTGATAGTTAGATATGATCTCATGAGTTATATTTGGTTGTGGATGTTGATGCATTGATATATTTCTTTATCACACATTTATTTAGCTTTTATTGTATATTCTATAGGAAATATATGTGTAATGTTTTCTTTTCTAGCATTATGTGATACACATGCATGGTTAAAAATAAAAAGACAAAAATGATGTGGAAAAGTATAAGTAATAAAAAATAAATGTACTACACACTATATCATGATGGAAAATGTGTAAAAACAAAAGATGACTAAATATAATAAACCAAAAATTGTAAAATGGGTAACAAATGTTTTTAAACCATGTAAAATATTTGCACCAAGTTAAAAAAAGTAAAATAACACTATATCACATTGGGAACTATGAAAATAATGTAGTAAAATTTTAAGGCACAAGAAGACCAAATGGTATACAAACAAAAAAATTAAGTCAATTAATCATACTAAATCATGCTAGGAAGTATAAAAGAGAAACACAATTGGAAAAATGAACTTAAATTGATCACACTAATTCAAAATGGAAAGTATGAAAATTCTAAAAAAAATGGTTGTAAGCATACATGCAATCAAAAAATAAGAATACAAAAGTGAAATATCAATGAAGTAAGCATAAACCATACTATATCAAGATGGGAAGCATGTAAAATGATGTGTAACTCATAATCAATTACTACTTATTTCAAATATGACACATGTAATTTCAATGTGACTTGGGTATTGAATTTTTTTCTGAGGAAGGCATGGTCCTATCCATGATCTTACACTGCAACTCATAAAGGGAACACCAATGAGATGGAAATAATGGTGGGAATTATTTTAAAAGGAATGTTTTTAATGTGGTAATTTGTGAGGAATGTTTGGTCTTACACATAGTTTTATAATGTAACTCATAAATGGAATCCCTAACATGAATGATCAGTTAACAAATAATATTTTTCAAGGGGAACTATTAAGAGTGGTGTAAATTAAAGAGGGGATGTACAAATCACAACGTAGGCATCTATGAGAATACCTTAGGAAATATGAGACACACTAAGGACATAAAAAAGACATTAAGTGCTAGTGACCATCAATATACAAAGGATACCCATTCTCAATGAGATCAAATCTATCTATGCAAATAAGTGAGATACTAAGATAGAATCATGTTGGTTGGATGAAAAATAAAATTAAAATGGACCTACCTTCCAACAATGTGTTCCCCATTCCTCAGGAACTCTTACAAAGATGTTGATCTATTACAAATTTTGGGTACTTGTGTGAGAAATTAGGTATAACTAAAAGAAATTTTTTTAATTCTCCTTATCTAATCTACTAGCCTACCACACCCCAATGGACCTTGACTCTATCACGAGGAAAAATGTAGAGTTTGATATTTGAATAGAACAAGGAGATGTGCTTTGAATAACATTTTTTTAATGTGATTTAACTTTTGAAATTTGAATGTTACCTTTTGTATCATTGTCTTTTGTTAAATGATTTGGATTTTAAATCTTTATAACTTTTAAGATTTCTCCTTCATACAAACTTGGAATACCCAACAAATGGAATCCCTAGGGGGAATGATCAGTAAAAAAATAATATTTCTCAAGGGGAAATATTAGGATTGGTGTAAATAAAAGAGGGGATGTAAAAATTATAATGCACGCATCTATGAGAAGACCTTAGGAAATATGTGACACACTAAAGACATAGAAAAGATAATGATAAAATAATTTATTAAAATGTAAGGCACAAGAAAACCAAATGGTATAAAAATAAAAAAAATATAAGTCAATCAATCATACTAAATCAGATTGGGAAGTTTAATAAAAGAGAAACAAAATTGAAAAAATGATCTTAAATTGATCACACTAATTCAAGATGGAAAGCATGAAAATTCTAAGAGAAATAGTTGTAAGCACACATACAATCAGAAAATAAGAAGATAAAAGTGAAAGATCAATTAAGTAAGAATAAAAACATACTACATAAATATGGGAAGCATGTTAAATGACTTGTAACTCATAATCAATCTCTACTTATTCCAAATTTGACACATGTAATTTCATTGTGATTTGGGTATTGAAATTTTTTGTGAGGAAGGCCTGGTCCTATCCATGATCTTACAATACAAATAATAAGGAAAAACCAATGAGGTATAAACAATGGTGGGATTTATTTTAAAAGGAATGCTTATAATGTGTTAATTTATGAGGAAGGTCTGGTCCTACCCATGGTATTATAATGTAACTCAAAAATAGAATCCCTAGGGGGAGTGATTAGTGAACAAACGATATTTATTAAGGGGAAATATTAGGGAGTGGTGTAAATGAAAGAGGGGATGTAAAAATCACAATGTATACATCGATGATAAGAATTTAGGAAATATGAGACACATTAAGGACATAGAAAAGACACTAAGTGGCTAGTAACCATCAATATACAAAGGATACCCATTCTCAATAAGAACAAATCTATATATGAAAATAAGTGATAAAATCATGTTGGTTGGATGAAAAATAAAATTAAAATAGACCTCCTTTCCACAATGTTTTTCTCATTGCTCAGGACCTCTTACAAAGACAACGATCTATTGTGAATATTAGGTACTTGTGTGAGAAAGTAGGTATCACTAAAGAGATTTTTTTTATTCCCCTTGTCCAATCTACTTCCCTACCATACCCCAATGGACCTTGAATTATATCATGAGGCAAAATGTGGAGTTTGATCTTCGATTAGAACAAGTGGATGTGATTTGAATCATGTATTGTTTAATGTGATTTAACTTTTGAAAGTTGAATGTTGCATTTTGTATTATTATCTTTTTTTTAAATGATTTGGATTTTAAATTTTTATGGGATTTTAAAATTATTCCTCCACAAAAAATTGGAATAACCAACATGAGGGACAAATTGATACACATGAATGAGCCTTAGACTATGGATAAAATAAGCTAAGTATCCAAAGACATGAATAACTAAACACTTAGGCTTACCTATGAACCAATATGTTATCTCAAGTTTAAACCATATGTATGCTTAGTTTGTGAAAAAAATAAGGGGAATAAATGGAGATCTAAAGTGGATCAATAAAATAGGATTACAATGATAGGACTTGGTTGCTAACTAATCACATGATAAATAAGGATTTACTAAGGGGAGTAAAGTTTTTATAACCAAATCACAATAATAATTATCCATGTTATGGAGATTAGGTAGAAAAAAACATGAGAAAAGATAAAGACATCCATAGAAAGAAATGAAATCATAAAAAAGAGGCATGCAATCATGAAAAGAATCCATAAAATATCATAAGGAAATAAAATGAAACCATAGACAACACATAATACAAAATATAAATATCCATGTAAGATAGATAAATGAAGAAAATTTTGACATAAAGTCAAATGATATAAAAGTAGATAGATATAAAAGTGGAACACACATCCAATCCAAAACCATAATGAAGAAGCAAGTAAAATAACACCATGTTATGTTTCATAAATATTGACAAATATATCAACAAAAATTATCCGTAAAATTAGATAGATGTTTGTGAAGTTAGATCCTAATTACATCGAGGGTCTCATTAATATTCAATGAAATATATGAAAATACCTCTCATCAAATATCCTCTACAAAAAATGTAGGTATAACTGAAGGATCATGTTCATGAAGACCATCATGCATAGAATAATCTATGGGACAAGAAGGAGCCACTGGTGGAGAAGAGACCACAAGTGGAGGATCCATGAGTGGAGATGGAACCATAGTTGGAGAAGAGTCTATGGGTGGAGGAACCATAGGTGGAGAAGGGACCACAAGTGAAGGAACCATGGGGGAAGAAGGGACAACATGTGGAGGGACCAAGGGGGGAAGAAGGAGGAACATTATTATGTGGGAAACTTGTGGGAGGAGGAATAGTGAACATAGGAATGGTCATTAGGTGATATTGAAGATGCTACTGGAGGATGTGGAAATAATTGGTTTGATGGGTACCACACCAGTGCAATAGATAATATACCTCTCCATATTTAGGAATATACTCAAGTAAAAACTTGGGAGGAGGTATAGCCTTGTTTGTAGGTTGAAGATGGGTATGATGCAATATATCTATATATTATCAAAGTTTTTGACAGTGGGTGGAGTAATGATTATATATGTTGTGGAAGCAAAAAATACACTTGTTAGTAGACTTTATAGGTTTACTAATAGAGGGAGTATAAGTAGGAGCCAGGGAAGGCTAGGATAGTTAGTGGTCTTTAATATAATGATCAAAAACTCTATAAATGTCACAATAAGGCTAATAATCCCATTGGGAGGTTAGGGGATCAAGTTATGGTAAAATAAGTGGGCCATTACCAAGGGGAGGTGACACTAAAGGAGAGACTAGGTGAGGCTCATCTGAAGGAGAAATAAAATAAAATATAGGAAGAGGCTTAGTTAAAGGTAGAGCGGGAGTAGGACCTAGACTAGGCTTAGTTGAGGGAGGATTAAGATGTGCAAAGGGCTTAAGGATGGTAGAAAACATCTTAGGGGGAAGAAAGTTACATGTTTCCTAGTATCTAGAGAAATGATAGGGACCAATCATAACATGATCCATAAGCATACTCCCAAGAGGTTCTTTGGAAACTAGGGGTGTGCCATGTGAACATGCCATCTCTACCCTATAAACAAGAGGAATAATACTTAAATGAGGAACTATATAAGATTAAATATGATTGGATGAACAAAAAGATTGAAATAAAGAAAAATGATAATGAAGTATCTCAACATCTCTAGCCTAGACAAGACCTCCTATAAATTGATCATCTAAAGTATAAACATTGCCATAATCGAGTGTATTAAGGTTGATAGCATAGGCAGGTATGACATTCTCATCAAAAGTTGTGTGATGAATAGAATGCTAAGTTTTCATTAAGACCACATTTATATTGTTGATAGGTGGTAGGTGGGAATGTAACTTAAAAGATGGTGGAAGCTACGTAATGAGATGATGAGAGAGATCTAAGTCTTTATTTTGAGGTTGATCTTGTCTATATCATCCTCATTAGAGTCTAAGAGGTTAGGTGGTATGTTCTTGATGAGTTCGGGGCGACCATGATAAGCTCACATAAAGTTGACAGGGAAATTGAAATGTTGAGATTTTTGGAATGAAACACTTGATAAGGGTTCAAGGCTTGGAATTTTGAATATACCATGGTCTTGGAATTATTCAAAATTCTAAGGGTTGGTGTGTCCTTAAATCCTATAAATATCACCATTGTGGGTAAATTTGACACATTGGCAAGCAAAAGAGGTGACATCCCATATGCTATGAGTCTAAGACTTGCCAAGAAATATATTGTAAGAAAGGGGAAAGTTAAATATCATGACCTTCACTCAAATAGTGATAGGTGAGATGATACTAGGTTTCCACACATAACCTAAAATATGCATTTGCCTTTGATCATAAACTTGACATGTGTTGCATGTGGACTTAAGATTACACTCAAAATATCCAAGGGTTATAATGAAGTCAAGTGAGGCAACACAAGTACCTGAACCTTCATCAAACAAAACATGATTCAATTATATATCACTAATTTGGATGCTTATAAAGAGGGGAGGATCATTTGTGTGAAGTATAATATCATATGGGATCATAGAACCAATAGAAAATTTGAGAGAAAGAGAAGTGTCCATTATTTCATCATGTATAAACATCTCTTTACATTATTTCAAGATACTGTCTTTTGACCCAAACAAGGTAGCTTTACATCCTACCAAGGGAGGATGGGGGATGTTCATTTTGAATAAGAGTTGCATAAGGTGATTGAAATGACATGGAGAAGTCCACATGAGTTCAAGAAAGGAATTTGATATGGGAGATTGGTATGCTTTGTAATATGATCCCATTCATCATAACCCATGGGTGGACTACTAGATAGAGGTGTGTAATGTTGGAGGATCTCCTAGGAAAGAGGATTATAAGTGCATGTAAAATTGATTTGATAAGATGTGGTTAGTTTAGTTTAGGGACAAATCAGTTGATTGTCTTGAGAGGATGGGGTGGTTGATTTAGGTTTATCTTGTGATTGATTTGAAGAAGTGGTATTAAAAGGGTGAAGAATGTTGTTGATGGGTAGATAGGTTGTGGAAATTATATAAATAGTATGAGATGTGTTATCTAATGGAGGTTTTGGAATTGGTTCTTGAAAAGAGATAAAATTATTTTGCCCCAACTCTATTAGGTGAGTTGGGGAAGAATCTTGGATAACACAAAATTTTTGAGATAATGGATGAATGTGTGTAGGATTAGAATTAATTAAAACAAATACCATTGACATATTATTCATATTTACCACATTATTTTTAGGATTTAGCGATATAAGACTTTGAATGTTATTGGTGGAAGGAGTAGACTTGTCATTATTATCGTGATGATTATGAAGAGTGTCTTTGTAGATGGACATATGAGCATTAGCCTAGTTCAAAGATTGATTTTTATTTTGTGTTTTGTGAGATTTGAAGGAAATGTCATAGGATTATTAGAATTTATGAATGAGGGAATCATGATCAAAATTTAGACCAAGGAGGAAATCCATAGTTAACTTGTAATTACCTACAAGTTTGGTGAAAGTGACCCTAATTAGCATGAAACCAATAAAATTTATTTGGATCATACCATGATTTCATAGAGAGAATGGGGTCAATATATCATAGAAGAGGCCTTGGTATATGATTTTTGAGTTATGATAATGATAATGGCTTATGAACATTGATGTTGTTTGTTTGAGAAAATTGAGGATTAGGGTTGTGGTTTAAAGGGGAAATTTGCTCTAGAGTAGGGTAGGGAGAAATAGACTGAATATTGTGAATGGTATCATAGGAATTAGTGACACCATCATTGGTAGCATAATTTTTTTTATTTTTGGTGAATATGCAAGTGCCCACAAGAGGTTGAGATGACTAAAACTGATGCATGAGAAAATTTTGGTGCTTGGCTTAATCGAGTGCATATTCTAAAGTTCATGGAGAGAGAGAGAGAGAGAGAGAGAGAGAGAGAGAGAGAGAGAGAGAGAGAGAGAGAGAGAGAGAGAGAGAGAGAGAGAGAGAGAGAGAGAGAGAGAGAGAGAGAGAGAGTCCTAACTTGATATTGAAACTTGGGATAAAGAGCATTGGTGAATATTTGAAAGAGGTTATCATCTACCATGTTATGCTCACACTTATTTGACAAGGTCTTCCACCATTTGATACAATCTTGGGTAATTTTAGTTTTAATTTTATTACAATTGATAAAATGAGCCAAGGTATTCTCTAAGAGGTATTTAGTTTGAAACTCTTGTAATAGAGTGTTAACTAAATCTTCAAAACTAGTGATATAATTGGACTTAAATTGATTATACCAATCTAAAGTGTCTTTAGAGAGGGTTTTCGCCAAGATCTTGGTAGCAGCAAAAGTGCTTAATTTGACCCAATATTTGTAGAGATTACCAAAAAAATTTAAATTCAAGGTAGGATCAGCTAATCAATTATTAATTGTGGTAGGTGTGATACCTCCCATATCTATATTATAAATTTTACACGTAAGATTTTCATTTTGAAGATGTTTGATTTTTTTGTTAACAAGAGGTGGTTTGGGAATTAGGTTACTATGGGTATCCTTAAGGGAAGTGGGGTGCATTTTGATTTTGCACTCCCCATGGAAATTATTGAGATTGATTTTGAAGATGAATAAGGTGATTCTGCATTTGCATAATTTTATTGGCATTATTAGCTTGAAAATCATTCATTTGATTAAGATTTTACAATAAGAGTTGATGGGTTTGAGTGGTATTTTGACTATTTTTCATAGTATGTGAGGCATTAACATTGGTATTAGTGGTGGCATGCATGACACTATTGGCTTGAGAGGCATTAAGGCACTAGTGACATGATTATCATGTGTAGTGAAAGATGCACTAGTATAAGGATTAAAAGATAAAGAAGCACTAGTGGCATGGTTACTATTGGTAGTAAATGATGCATGATTGAAGGTATTGATAAGGGTGGGTATTAGAAAAGGAAAATTAGATGTTGAACTTTCCATGTTAGTAGAGATACTTGGCATGGAGGTGGAGGAAATCAAGGAAGAAGAGTTCATAGTATGATAAGGAGTCAAAATAGAAGGGAGAGTTTCAGAAGTAAAGAAGGTATTTCCCCCAAATACATGAGAGAATGTGGGAGAAGGTGAATCGAGTTCTTCATCTTGACCAATTATCATGAGATGATAAATAGTTTAAGGGTCTTTTCCCCTATGTTGAAGAAACTCATTAATGAAGAAAAGAATTTTGGAGTATAATATAATTTAGGATGATATTATAAGGATAAAATAGGGTTAAAAACTAAATATGAATGATGAGTCCCATAATTTGTAGTGAGAGTGGCCACATGCACATTACATCTAGAGTGGAAGCCACTAGTTGTTTATGGGGAAACCTATTGGTATTGGTAAATCTCATCATATCTATTGATTTTAAATTTATTATATCCTCAAATAGGAAGTTTATGATGAAATAAGGATGCTAAAATGAAATGATTTTGCAAAGACAAAGTCAAAAAATAGGATATAAAGTCAAACTAGTTGACTGTGTTAAGTAACCCATTGAAGAGAACAAAAATATAAGTATACAAAGTCATTCAGGTTGATTGCATATTAAAAATATAAAGTCTAAACAAGATGATAAGGATACACAAACATGCAAGTCAATTATGTACTACCAAAAAAATAATTGAATAGGGGGATAAGAAGACACAGTCTTGTAGGTCAAATGTGTACTATTGGAAGTAAGGTGAAATAGTTTGTAAGAGACTATATTAGCCAAGATGATAGTGTCTAAAATAGGGGAATTTTTTTTCAATATAATTCAAATCAAGAATGAAATCAAACACACAAATAATTATATCGATGTGGCTGATCCAATTGGAGCACATAACATAAGACTTATACCAATGCTGTCCAATGCAAATTTTTTAAATACAATACATAATGATCAAAGAGAAAATAGTAACTACGAATTAAATACTAACTAATTTTTCAACTTAAGTGTTATTAGGTTATAATAAAGTTTGATTTTAATATGATAAGAAAGTTGGCTGAAATAGGAAACTAGAAAGCAATCTAAGGTTGGTTTTAGGACATTTTGGCTAAAAGATATCTATATTGGCAATGTTATTGGACTAGTATTGGGGCCTAACCAATTAATTCACAATATATTAATGATAAAGTGTTGGGTGATTTTCCAATATATATCATTAACCATGTATTTATACTTGGATAGGAAAACCAAGTTAGCTTCCCCCTTGGTGATAAAATCTAAGTAGGTAGACCTTAGTAAGATAAATGTTTAATGATTTTTGAATGTAAATTGGTTTGGTAGTGTGTGTAAAATATTAAAATAGTGTAAATAAAATTATAATTTTAAAAACCACCTATTTATACTATATGAGTTACTCTAAGAATGCAAATAACTAAAAAGAAAATGTGAATTAATTACTAGTAAATAGATGTTAATTCCTTGATTGAGAATAGTACATAGTTAGTTCAGGATACACTGTATGCAAACAATATAGAATAGAGTAAAATAAATAATTTTTATTTTATAGAAGAAAGGTATTTAATAATAAAGTTGAATAGGTTGACTATGTATCTTAAACATAAGATAAACTATAGAACTAAGTCAAGCATGTTGACCTAGTTAGCTATAGGATTGCAGTTTTGTAGACTACAAACTTGTGAAAAATAGTACTGAAGGAAGAATTAAAATGATAGGTAGAGAAAAGGTAGGAACCCTAATGGGATTGAATATGATTTACATTACAAATTTTTAAATTATGGTGCTTAATTCCTACTTCCAAATTCTACTAACTAGATCAACTGGTTTGACCAAGTTTGTAAGACCCTGTATGCTAAAGAAGAGATAAATGAACAAAATTGACCTATTTGATAGTATTTTTTGACCTATATATTAATAGAATAAAATATAAGATAGATTCAACCTGTGTGACTATGTATGCTAATCTAGAATTGGATAAAAATACTATGTTGAATTGCTCAATCTAGTAACTTATAATTGGCAAAGACTTGAACATATAGAAACAATCATTTTGAAGTGATTGAGTGTTAAACATGTGCATATAAAGTTAGAACTATACCAAATAGTTTTATGTAGTATTAAAAATATATAAAAATATAAATATGAAGATAAAAATGATAGCATGAAATAAAACTTGCAAAGGTTAGGTTCACATTGAGTTCATCATAATGTATGCAAAGGTAAATGCAATTGATCTATAAATCAATCCTAACTTAGAGAAGATAAATCATACTTACACTTTCAATTGTTGATACATTATATATTTGGGTTCATGACCAATATGGATCTACTAAACCTAGACAGAGGATATCTTACCATAATATTATCACTAAGGAGGGTTCTAAAGCCTTCAATCAAGCAAAACTATGAAATAACCCTAACTAGGTCCTATGTTTTCATATTCACTAAGTCTAAATGATAAAAGAAAAGGAAATTCTAATCTAGTTCTAACAAAATCTTGTGGCACAAATTAGGGGTAATAAACATAAAAAGTAAGCATTCATAGAAGACATATACTCACATGAATGTATATAGAATCCTAATACAAGGGAGAGAAGTACAAATATAAATCTATCTACTCTTAAAAAGGAGGAAAAATTTTAGGAATATTTACCTTTGAAGATGAACCAATCGAGCCTCAATATCTCCCTTAGCCAAGGTGATTTGCAATAGGTTGTGGTATGTAAGGATGACAAGGATAAATCAGATCTAGGATACACAACCTATCTATGCATCTAAAATACTTCTCCACAAGATAAGATCCATATCTCTAAAGAAAGTATGAAACCCTAAGTTATGTCCTAAAGTAGAATGGTGGATAAGAAGATGCAAAATATATATCTCTTATTCTTGTATTATTAAATAAATGATGAAATTGATGTATATATAGTTGAATCTAACCTTAAATCTTTCTAAAAGTTTAGTCAACAGGGTTAGACCAATTGACTTTATATCATTATTGACAAAATCAAATTATGTCCTAGTCTAGGTCAGCTAGGAATTGACCTAGACCCTAAATGAGTTTTGTCAATTAGAGTACAAGGTTGATGAGGCTATTATTGTATTATAAACAATTAAAAAAGGAGTTTAGGCTAGGAAAAGGCTAATTAAGGCAAAAAATGACTAGAAGAGGGTGAAAAAGAGGAGTCAAATATTAGGGGAATGTTTGTAGGAGATGGTTGTGTAGATAACAAGTGGTAGTAAAGGGACAATAATCCTATGAATCACTAATGGTCTACTCACCCCTTTTTTGGTACACCCCTTAAGGTGTGTGCTTAGAGAGATTGAGACTTGATGGGTTCATACAATAGATAAAACATCAATAATTGATAAAGTTTTAAAATATTATGTGTACACACAACTTACCAAGATCTTTAAATTATTTAAAAATGTCCAAATAAGACTACCACATGTCATCAAGACCCTCTTGAACTTATTCATGGGATTCAAATAGACTAGAAACCATGATGTTTTATTTAATATCCTTTTTCACTCATGTTTTCATCACGTTCATTATCCAAAATAGCTATCTTAGCATTCTCTTCACAGACTACAGGTTTACTATCCAAGCTTGAGAAAAAAAATCTAATTCCTCCCAAAAGGCAATTTCCTCTTCATCACTTTAAGAGATACCAACTTCAATATCCTCTTTATCTTTCTCTTTAGGGATAGTAGACCTATCCAATGATCTAAAATATTTAATGAAATCATGACATAGTTTCAAGTTTGCTTCTTCAATATCTATCTCTTCCTCACTAGAAGCCACTACAACTTCTTTCAAATATTTATCTTTCTCATGAGGTGCAACAAAGCTAATGACCAAGGTGTCTTCATGAAGATTTCTATTTTACTTAACTAAAACTTGATCAACTACTGCATGATCATCTTAAACCCTTTAATCAAGACTCAATCCATGATAAATAGATTAGTATTCCTCTTCTTCCATGTAGAATGGAAGTTCATCTACCCACTTAAGGTATAATTCATCATGCTTCTCTTGTGCCAAACCTGATTTGTATTCTTCTTGGGGGATACGAATTTTTGAAACTTCATGTTGGGATTTATATTCATGGTTTAGAGGGATCACATGCTTTCCATGAAACTTAACTTATTCCATGAAATTATGGTATATTTTTTGCCATACCTGATCACAATCTTCTTCTTCACACTCCTCAATGGAATCACTTTAAGTAGAGATGGCTACCATATTACCTTGTACTCCCCCATCAAGATAGTTGACTAGCAGCTAATTCATAATTAGATATACTTCTATTGATCAATATGAAAAATGAGAGTTACCATGGACTTGTACTTTCTACCTCATTTAAATGTCAAATTGAGGACATAGAATTGATAGGATGATGTCACTATATATGTACACTCAATCTCTAATTTGACATTTTGCTAATTGTATCTAAGATGCTAAAGTGTAGTAAATGAAATGATTGAAATAAAACATGAATAAAATAATTTGAAATAAGTGATTATGCATTGGAAGATTCCTTAAAAAAATCTAAGTGAGAATGTAAATCACACAATTCCGAATTAAATCACACAATGCATAAAGAAATCAAATAACATGCTTAGTTTATTAAAATGGGTTGGATTGTTTTTTTAAGGATTCCAAAGGAGTTCCTTTCTCTTTACATATTATAGATTCAATTATTCCTCTCAAAACACTTAATTGAACTAAAAAATTCTTGTTCATATTAATCAAAACTGTAGTAATGAATTGCTGCAGGAAGTTACAATAATTACTGCTTGACAAAATGTACTTATGATAATATGTAATCAATATCTACTATATATCAAATCTACTATTACATATTTATATGCCACAAAGGATATTTTTTATGAAAAATAATATATATATATATATATATATATATATTCTAATAAACATTCAATTTAGGATAACCAAAATTGGTTCCTTTCACTAAAGTCATCATTCATGGGAATTATACAATATTGTTGTAGGATAAGCAAGGCTATTTCATTATTCAACTACTTCCTTATTGAGATCCATGGAGGTTAGAGTCATTTATACAAGTTAGTTAGAAGATAATCAAAATTTGTTCATCCATGGCTTTGGTCATGTAATGGCTATAGGATGGTCTGTGTAATGAGATTCCTTTGTTGTAGGACATTCTATGATATATACCTATCTCTCTAAAACATCTTTAAAACACATTATAGAAAAAATGTCCTAAAGAAATATATAACCATCATATATTTAATTCCAATACATCTTCTAACTATTTCAATGAGTATAAAAACATGATGTTATATGGCTTATGAAAGTAGGAAACTATATGGAAAATTATTCAAAATCATGGTTAACAAGCATTAAGAATACAATAGGTGGATAAAAGAATAAGATATTTATGGGGCTCATCACACCTACCAACTTAAGATCTTGATTGACCTCAAGCAACAAAATTATTCATTCCTATTTCACAAAGAACTCTAAAATACATGGGCTCTACAACACCCTCGGTAAGGTGAGCATAAAATCCCCATCTCTATTCAAATAGTTGTCAAATTTTGACTTCTCTAGCTTCATCTACTAGGGATTTATCCTACCAATCTTGAATAAGATACTAGAATAAGGGTGGCTAGAAATTTAGGTTTAGTAATTGGGATCCTATTTCATTTGCAAGAAGAATATATTTAGTGATCCTATCAAATGCTTCTTTCAATTTAAAAGGGGAATTGGGATCCCTCTTTCTTAGTGCTAAGGTGAGCTCATTCCATCATTCAGTGAATGATTTTATTGCAGTGGGACCAATATAATTTCTCAATCCTAAATAAAAATCTTGTACTTCATCACAATTTTTTGTAAACCTAGCTTTTTTATTCAACATGATATTATCTCATTCAGCTAATACAACATCAGGTACCATTGATTCACTCCTGATAAGTAGATGGATTTCATTCTCATTTTCCCTATATTTAGCTACTTCTCTTCCACTTCTTTACTCATTTAATAAATATGATGAAATGACTATAATTGGACATCTCCAACATATAGATTAGGTTTTCACTCTCTATCATATAGAATAACATAATTGTGAAGGTAGAACTTGCATAATTATTCTTGTTCTTTTTAAGAAATTACTTTATATATAAAAAATAAGGAGAGGGGATCAATAACTTCATGGGCCATATCATAATAAATTTTCATAAATCTGAACTTGTGCCATTACTCTTTAAGGTAGATTAAATATACTCTAGCAGGAGCTTTGTAATCCAAGAGCTCTTGGGTAACACCATCCATATCTTAAATTTTATATTTTAGTTTGGTGATGATCTCTTCCTTAAAATTATTCTATTCTTTCAATTTTTTATTTTTTTTCTTAATTTATTTAGAATTTCAAACTGACTATCCATCCAATTCAACAATTTCAAAGATATTACAAATGAAGAGTGATACCTGATTTCTTGGGTAGATTTAGGTTCTTCTTATTGATTTACCTCTACATAAGGTTGTGGAATGTTGACTGTAGAGTGGTCTTTGATAGAGGGAGAGGGTTGTAGCTGATAAGTTGCTACAATAAGTGTATCCAATCCTCCACTAGATTGATCTTGCAGTTGTTTCCTTAGTTTCTTAATTTCTTATAGGCTTGCTCAAGAGTGGAAAATTCCTTTTGTAGAATAGATTACTCTAATTATTCAACTTCTTACATGGGTTCCTCATATAACTCTTCAAAATTATTCTCAACTTGTTCTACTTCTTCCTACATTGGTTCCTCATGTAATTCTTCAAAACTATGCTCTTCCTATTCTACTTCCTAATTGAATTTTGGAGAACATTCTTCCTTATCTATTTTAGTCTCTAGAGATTCATTACTACTAGTTGTTTGTTCTTCTCTAGATTCTTCATTTATTTCAATAATAGAAGAAGGTCTAGTTCTCATTTTTATTCTCAATTTGTGAGATCTATGAGGAGTAGGGGTTACCTTGGCTTTTTTGGGAGAAGGTAGAAGTTCCTCTTTAGACTCATCTAAATCAAGTTAGAGAATGATTTTCTACCTTTTCCTTTTGGATTACCTATCTATGGAAGTCCTTTCTTTTATCTTTGTTATAGGTTCTTATGTTGGTGTAGGAAGACCTTCTTCTACAGGTTTTTATGTGGCTGCAGGAAGGTTTTCTACTACAGGTTCTTATGGATCTACAACAAGGGATTCTTCTAATCTTTGTTCTTCAACATCTAATTCCTCTTCTATTTCATTTACTTCTCTATCACTTTTTTAATTTCTTAGTTCTTAGGTAGATTCTTCCCAATTGATGTTCAGTCTAGTTCTTTACAAATAGTCTTGAACAATCAACTGGATTAATCAGTGATGGGAAAGAGCTTTAGAATTACCTTTTTGAAATGCCTTTGACATTTTTATGATCATGTGAAGTAAGAAGTTGGGAATGTTTATCTCTATTATGTGCCAAAAATAATTCATGAACTTGAAGTAGAGGCCATGTAACATAGAATACCTCCCTTTACAAATGAAATATTTGGAGATGAACTCAACAGTTTTAGCCCATCTTCTCAATAGAGATAACCTTATAGTGCCATATTTTGAAGTTTGTGAACATTCATTTCCTCTGATAAATTTTTGTCTCTCAACCTCAACATCAAATTTGTCTTACCATTCCTCCCATGTTCTTGGTAGTCTTGTTACTCTGCTAATAACAATTTTTGTCAGTTTTATTTCCATCCCCTTTACTGTTACCAAGCTATTATATAATGTACCAAAAAAAAAATTGACAATTCCTTCATCTAGGGCCTATATTTTCTCAAAATATTGTGCCCATCCTATATGTTGGAATAAGGCCAAGATTTTTGGGCTATTGGGTAAAGGGGTGATATCAAGCAGTTCATGTTTCAACAAATCTCCTCCCATATTGTGAGATGAAATCTGAGTTACATGTTTGAGTGCTTATAGTAAGGGTTTTGGGCTATGGTCAAATGATTTAAGACTTTTGCTTTGGGATTAAAATATTCTATTTGAATTAATGGAAAATCTCCTCCCAACTTAAATTATCACTTGTCCTCAAGGGACAAAGCCTACATGCACAAAACACTTATGGTAAAAGTAAGGGGTGACAATAGTAGTGTGTCAATGGTCATATTAATTAGTGAAAGAGATGTTAAGTAAGTGTGATAAGGAGAGGATATGGTGGTGCATTAATAGAATTAATTCCCATTATATTTAGAAATAATTAAAATGTATGATAGGAAATTAATATAGAATAATTACCATGTTATTTATAGAAATACCTTTCATAAATGTGCAAAAGATGATTTAAAGTGGCAATCATGGTGTATTCTATCATTTGAGTGAGAGTAGACACTTGATTTAGGATGGAATGTAGGAATACATCCTGTAATGAGATATGTTTCCTATAGTAGTAAGTTTTATCCTATAGTAACAAGTTTTTCATCTTGTAGTAAGAAAAAAACTATATTTCTGCTCCAAGTGAATGAATCTGCAAGTAAAAATAGATGAAAAAATTATTACTATAGTAATTTTTTCTCTTTTTTAATTTTTTTAACAAATGTTGATCAGCTAGTGACCTAGTTTTTTGAGACAACATCCGTTAATAATGCTTGATGGTTTTTATTGCTAATTTTTTAAATTTTTTTAATAGATTTTTTGGTTGAAACTCAATTGGAATCATAAGAATCCAGAAGGTAGGATTTTATTCAGCCTAAACCTAGACATTGTGAATGAATTATTTTTGGCTACAAGAAGATTTATTACTTTTGGAAAATATTAGAGAAGGGTTGACAAAAATACCCTTCAGTTATAGGAACATGTTGATTTCCTTCACAAAGAAGAGATGGATGTTGTTCTTCAAGAAGTTGGAAAGTGAGAGTTTCCTTGGAAAATGGTTTATTATATAGCTTGAGCCTATGGCCATTAACAAGTAGTCAAAACCAAATAGAGTCAATGGTCATGAACTTTATAGCTACATTGCCAAAAACTTGTTTGATCTCATAAGGCCCAAGCCATCTAGACTACATCTTTCTTTATGATCCTTATATTAAGAGTAAAAAGGAGTGCCCAATCTCCTAGTTGGAAATTTTTAGTTTTGATGTTCATTTCATGCCATCTCACATGTTGTCTTTGCACTATTCTAATATTATGAAGTGATTTCTTTCTTAGTTCATCAAGTGAATTCAGCTATATGATCCTATCTTGTTGATCTTGGGAAATATACAAGCCCAAATCAAGTGATGTCCTTAATGTATTATGTTTAAAATCAATGGAAATAACATACTTCTTACCATAAAATAGCTCATATGGAGTGAGATCATTTTTGGTTTTCTAGGTGATTATGTAAACCCAGACTATTTTTAGAAGATGAGTTGACCAATATTTTCTAATTATTTATTTGTCACTTTCACTTGACCATTTAATTGAGGATGGTAAGGGGTATACTTTTTGTGTCTGATTTCATATTCTTTGACCAAAGTAGTTATGAGGTCTAATGTGAACTGTAGGCCTTAGTTTGTGACTATTTCTCTTGGTACTCCATAATGGGTGAATATTTATTCATACAACAACTCAGCTACTTTCTAATCTTAGACTTCGATTAAGGCTTTGACCTCTACCTATTTTATGACATAATTAGTGCACAATAGTATGTATTCCTTGTTTTTGGATTTAGGATCAATGAGACCTACAAAATCCAATCCCTATTTGTCAAAGGGTTCTATAACCAATTATGGCTATAATGGCATTTCATTAGAATGAGTGGGATTTACCATATGTTGGCATTAATCACATATGTAGGTGTACATCATGGCATCTTTATGCAAAGAAGGCTAATAATATTTGGTAGTAAGTAATTTTATGGTAGTCCATTTTGTAGCATAATGACTCCCACAAGGTTCATCATGGAAAGCTCTGAGAATGTTATAAGCTTCATCTTCTCATAACTAAATCTGGTCTAGTGATAAAGAGATATCCTACAATCCAAGAATAATGTCTACTCTTTTGGATCAAGTGTTATTTATCCCTAGGTGAGAAATGTTGTGGTAGTGATCCTATATCAAGATAGTTAGAAATATATGTGAACCAAAGAGATTGAATTGTTACAATAAATAAATATTCATCAAGAAAAGAATCATCAACAATAGGACTATGCTCATCATTTTGTAATTGAGATAGAAAATATACTACTACATTATCCTTTCCTAGTCAATCCATAATGGTAATATCAAAATCTTGTAGCAAAAGTAACCAATGAATTATCCTACATATTAAAATAGGTTTATTCATTAAATACCTTATTGCTGCATGATTGGTGTGGATGAATACTTGGTAACTTGTAATGTATTGGAAATATTTATTAATGGCATAGATGATGGTAAGAAATTCCTTTTCTATTAAAATGTAGTTAAGTTCAACCCCTTGAATATTCTTGCTAATCAAATATATTTCATAACTTAGAGATTCATCTTTTTGGCCAAGGATAACTCCTATAGTGGTTATGATGCATCTGTATGAATGTGAAAAGGCTTCTTCCACTCAAGTCTTCTTAGAATATGAGTTGTTATGAGAAGGTCTTTGAGTTTTTGAAAGGTAGTTTGAAAATCATTAGTCGAGGTAAATTCAACATCTTTAGTAAGCAATCTAAATAATAGGGTGGAAATTTTACTAACATCTTTGATGAATCATCTATAATAACCAATATGTCCTAAAAAAATTCTAACATCTTTCTGATTCTTTGGTGTGAGTAGATCCTTAATAGTACTTATCTTTGCTAGGTCAACTTGATTTATAAGAGGGGATATGTGATGTCCCAACATAATCCCTTTAGTCATATGCATGTAACACTTTTCATTGCTCAGAGATAATAGATGATCCTAGTAGCATTGAAGAAATTTCTCCAGGTTGATTAACATTTCTTCAAATGTCTACCCATAGATAATGAAATCATTCATGTATATTTCAACACAGTCATGGGAGAGATCATAAAATATGTTTAACACAGCCCTTTGAAAAATAGTTAGGGCATTGAAAATACCAAATGGCAAGATGACATAGGCATAAGTTCCCCAAGGGCAAGTAACAGTGGTTTTATTTTGGTCTTGTGGAGCAATTCATATTTTATTATAATTAATATATCCATCTAGGAAGGAAAAGTACTTCTTCCTTGATAATGTATCCAATAGTTGATCAATAAATGGAAGGAGAAAGTGATCCTTCTTGGTAACAACATTTAACTCTTGGTAGTCAATGTAAATATGCCATTTTCCCCCTTTCTTAGACACAATGACCAGGGGAGAGATTCACTGGCTATCTAAAATAAGATAAACAAATCCTACATCCAAGAGTTTTTTAAACTTAGTTTTGATAATGTATTTGACTACAGGATTCATTCATCATTAGGGTTAGTGAATGTGAGATAGGAATTCAACTCAAGAGAGGATGGCTAGTATTGTGTTAGTTTCAAAATGAAAACAAAATGAAAGAAACACACTAACTTGCATAACATCTCTAGGCCTAGACACTAAGGAGAGCTTAGTTAAAAAATATAAATGAAACACAACTAAAATGCAAAATAAACCTTCTTTTACCTTCCTTGGATGATCCAGAATGCTTGTTGTAGTGGTTTGCTCAATTTGTGCTCATGAAGTTTTCATCAAAGGAGGCTTGGCTATCTCCTCTTCTCTTTGGCACCTTGTGGATTTGGCTTGGCTTGGATAAATATTTTGGAATCATAAATTTGTTATGTGAGAGATATTGGAATAAATTTGACATGGTAAATTTTCACAAATTAAGCTTAAAATTTAATAGGCAAGGCCTCCTATTTATAGATTTTTGAGATTGCTCAGAATCAACTTGAACCATCCATCTTGAGATGAAGATGTATGGTTGAGGATTAATTTATTTTTTTGATATTAAATCTATAATTATCCTCATCATGACATTGGGAAAAATGGCATTGAAGAGGCATGGAGGGTCATTATGAGGCATAGGAGACCCATAATCCTGATATTTGTGGCATTTATGGCCTAGGGATGTCTTCCCAAGAAATGAGGTCACCTAATGATGAAAATATTCAATATTAATTTCCAAAAATAAGTATTCAACAATTTTCCATGGAATTATTAATTAGACTCTAATTTGGTTTTATTAACTCTTAAGCATGATTAAGCACTTTGTGCACAAATTACTCAAATTGATTAGAATGCCTTATTATTTGTCCAAAATTTGATTGAGTTAAAATTGAAATTTAACATTAGATGCATTAGATATGTTATCCCATTTAGGATGTTACCAACACTAAATAACAAAGGCACATGACTTGTGCAAGAGATTTTATAGAATAAAGCAATCCAGAGCACCTAAATACAAAATTGACATTTTGACTCAAAATAATCTGATCAAAGTTAATTGGCCCATAAATTGCATTGCCCCATTTAGTGATACCTTGGAAAAAATTAGCAATTGAATATTTCAATTTCAACTCATTTAATGTGCTTTAGTATTTTTAGGCCAAATTATGTATTTTGGTAGAAATTGGTCAAAATCCTGGTTGGAGATCATTGGTGGCCAAATTTAGGTGTCTATAGTTTTCCCCTATTTGGGAAGGAGTTGTAAGCATAAGTACAGTAATATATTCTCAAATAATGAAAAGGTCCTATATTCCTACAACTAAAATGATGATAAACTAACTTTATGATGCCCCCTTGAGGGAATGATTAGCACAATTAAGTTGGCAAACAATCCCTTAAAAAGAAAAAAGCAAAATGAGGGGATCAAAAAAAGGAAAGATGATGGGGTGAAAACATAATTATATTGAAAAATTAGTCAAAATTATTGAGAATGAAAGTGAGATGGTGTAAATTGGTTTTCCCAAAGGTGGTTATAAGCATTATACTACGATAGTGCCAATGTGGTATGATAACACAATGATTTGCCCGAAGGTGGTTATAATCATTGAGAAGATAGAGCTACGCCATTTAGGATAGACAAACAAGATAACAACATGCCCCTGTATGGGAAGAAAAGGTAAAGTGGTGACAACACAATGATTTTCCCAAAGGTAGTTATAATCATTGAGAAATGCAGGTGCGATGGTGTGTAATGATTTGCTCATAGGTGGTTATAATCTTTGGACCCTGATTATGAAAAACATGATTGATTGGCTAATTGATGATGATAACTTAAAATAGAGGGTAATAATGAATTATAAAAACCTACTAGTATGGAGATGCTCTTCCAAACTAAAAAAGGTTGAAATTTTTTTGTGGTTAATTACTCTATTTGGGATATGATTGGGAGTGAATCAGGATGTCGGTGCTGAAGAGATGTTGATACCACCAATACTAAATAGACTTCTTAAAGCTAAGGTTTGTTGTAGCATGTGTCATTAGGCATTATGGTATAACATCATGAAGACTTTGATGACATATACATAAAGACTGACTCCTGTAATCCAATACTCAAATAGAAAAAATGCACCAATGATAGAAACCATGATGACAATGTAAACATATGAATATAGATGAATTTGAGTATAAGTATGGGTAAGGAATAACCCAATAAACACACATAAATTAAATCAAGCTAATAGTGCTAAAATCAAACAAATAAGTAGGCAAATAAACAAAATAATCAAAAATAAATAAACAAACAATGCAATAGAAACCTTACGAACATTGCCCCTAGAAACTAGGTGGCAACTTAACAAATGAAGAAAATGGGGGAATTAAAAAATGATGGGGGTGGATGAGATATCTCCATATGCACTAGGAAAGTGGACACTACCTACATAGTTCTCTGGATATAATATTAAATAAAAACTTCAAGCCAAATGTAGTTCTCCCAGGGGATGGGAAGAATAGGATAACGAAGGAAAACAAATAGAGTGGATGTGATAGAAGAAGAGGAATGATATTGTAAAATGGTAAGTGCATGAGAGAAAAGGCCAAAAAGGATGGGGAAGATAAGTGACAAGTGGTTTGATTACAAATTAGTAAGGGTTCCTAGAATCCTTAAGGCAAATAAGTGGTCAAATGTTTTTGGTTTTTTCTAATGATTTTACAAATGTTTTTGGAATTTTAGAAGTATCTCAACTCAATCAAGAATGATGAGACACTAAATGGTTCAATATTATAAAATGGTAAGAGCATTTAAACTTAGTTTGCTATTAAAATGGTGAGAGTGTGGTGGAAAGGGTGACTAAACTAACTTCAATAAGTATCAAGTGCTACCCACATAGTGCCAAAGTAGGACCTCAAGTCACTGTCATTCCAGCCTATAATGAAGGAATTTGAATAGTGAAGCAGTCAATTCAAAAAAAATAGGCATAGGTGGTAAAAAATCTTAGTATGGCATAGGAAGTGGAAAGTTGGTATGTTAAAGCTCAATAAATAAATGTTGCCCCTAGTTTTCCCATTGATAGTTATAACTAGGACATAATGGCATGGATTAATGGTAATAATTTGCCCAAAGGTAGTTAGAATTAGCAACAAGACCTATGATAAAAAAGGAATAACAAACAAATGATGTAACTACCAAAAATTCTATCATACTACTCTAAAATATGATCTCTATCTGAAGTAATTAAAATAACTAATAAAACTAATCAAATTCCTCAATGTTGAAAATGTGTAATGAATGGAAAAAACCAAGGTCAAACGGGCTGGGTGGATAAGATTTAGAACATGTTTGGTCAATATAACATAATGCTAAAATGGATGGAATGGGATAAAAGGAATGATAAGCATGATATTTGTACAAAGAAGAAAAATGATAAAATGGCATAACATGAAATGATCATTACAGGAAATACACCATAGCGCTCAAGCATAAGACCAATTGAGGTGCATAATATTCATTAGTTTAGAAAGTTCATCTCTGTCTAATGTGGCAAGCCTGTATGATCCTAATCCATAATCTATAGTAATGATGAAAGGCCCTATCCAGTTTGGTTTGAATTTACCTTGATGTTTCTTTTTATCCGTGGTATTATTTTGGTTTTATTTAAGAACAAGATCACCAAGTTTAAATGTTCTATACTTGACCTACTAATTGTAATGGCCTTTGAGTCAGTTCTGATATGCTTGAAGATTGTTGAGCATAGATATGCATTTTTCATCAAGTAGGTATAGCTCTTATAGGTGAGCTACTTGATAGTCATGATCATCTAGGACATGTTTGAAAGATATGCGTAGTGAAGGTAACTTGACCTTAATGGGAAGGATGGATTTTGTACCATAAACAAGTGAATATATAGTGGCTCCTATGGGGGTATGATACTTGGTATAGTATGACCAAAGGGTAGGGAATATCTATAGGTGCCAATCATGACTAACATCATTGACAATCTTTTTGAGAATATTGACAATGGTTTTGTTTGATGCTTTAACATAGCCATTATCTTGAGGGTAATATTCTATATAAAAATGTTGTGTGATGTTATATTTGATACATAGATTGTCTACATCCTTGTTCTTGAATGATCCTCCATTATAAAATATAATGTCAAAGGGGATACCATAGCAACAAATGAAATGGTTAAAGATGTATTTGGAAATTTGGTTTTCAATCATGTAAGTGAGTGGTATAGCTTCAACCCACTTAGTGAAATAATTAGTGTCAATAAGGATATGTTTATGGCTATCAGATGAAGTGGGGTTGATTTTTCTAATGAGGTCGAGTCCCCATGTAGCAAATAACCATGGTGTCAACTTTAGTTTCAAAGTTTATGCTCGAAAATGAATTATATTAGCATGCCATTGACATTTGTCACACTTATTTACATATGTAGTTACATCTGCATCCATCATGGGCCAATACTAACTAGTACGTAAGATCTTTTTGGATAAGACTGCCCTGCTAGAATGAGCACCACATACCCATTCATAAACTTCTCTTGATACTAGCATAGACTCTGTCAAAGTTAAATAATGAATCATAGTTCCATTAAAACTATAGAGGTAAAGGGTGGATCCAAGTAGAGTATAATGAGTGGAGTGATGGATAAAGGATTTGGTTTGTTTTTGAGATAGTTTAGGTGGTAGAATTTCATCATAAAGGTAGTTGTAAAGGTCTGAGTACCAGATAGAATTAGGACCAAAAATATCATAAATCATTGCAATGGTTTAAGGTTCATGGGCTGGTGAAAACATATTCTCAACGAGAAATTGATATTATCTAGCTTTATCTATTTGTCAAATTAGAGAGACGATAGTAGCCATGACATCTGTAGTTTTATTACTATCCCTTGGTATATGTTCAAACTAAATGTCAACAATTTGTTGCTTGAGAGTGTCAACCATAGCTTTATATGGAACTAACTTATCATCTTTAGTTTGGAAATAATCTATGACCTAATTAATGATTAACTGAGAATCACCATAAACTTAGAGATAAGATATGTTCTAGTGTACTTCCTATCAAAGTCCTATGATAAGTTCTTCATACTCAACCATATTGTTTGTATAAGGAAAATTGATTCTGAATGATTTAGGGGTTAGATCCCCCTATGGTGTAATAAATAAGAGGCATACCCCTAATCTATGTATAATAAATGAATCATCAAAATACAACTTCTAGTGTTGCTCCTCAAGATGTGTGTCAATGATGGTCTTTATGGATTCATCAAGAAAATGAAATGTGAGTGGCTTTATGTTTACAAGGGGTGCTTCAATAAGCTATTTTGCAAGGACCTACCCTTTGATGGCCTTCTGATTGGCATATTCTATGTCAAAATCACTAAAAATAATGATCTATTTGGACATTCTACCTTGTAAAGATGTTTTAGATAGTAGATACTTTAGAGGATCTACTTTTGAAATGACCATGGTCTTATTATTCAATATGTAATGGTGTAGTTTTTGAGTTGTAAAGACCATGGCTAGACAAGATTTTTCAATAGGTGTATAGTTGTGTTCATATGTGAATAAGGTACAACTTAAGTAGTATAATACATGCTCTTTTCCATTTTTATCATGTTGAGCCAAAATTTCCCCAAAGGCATTATCAGTAGCTGATAGATATATTAAGAATGGCCTTCCTGGCATAGGAGGTAAAAAAATAAATGGATTAACTAGAAAGTCCTTGAGTTGTTGAAAATCTATTTGGTAGTGGTCATCCTGGTGAAATGCAACTCCCTTATTCATAATATGTGTAAATATATGGCACTTATTTGCTAACTAAGAGATGAAGCATCTGATTGATTGGATCTTGCCCTATAAACTATAGAGTTGTTACAAATTAGTTGGTGGTGGCATCTCGATTATAGTATGGACTTTAGCTAGATCAACTTCAATGCCCCTATGATACATAATGAATCTAAGTAAATTTCCTAAGTTTACTCCAAACACACATTTCTTTGGATTGAGTCTGACTATGCACTCGTGTAATCTTTCAAATATCCTACGTAGCACTGTTGGATGGTTGACCTTGGTCTTGGATTTTCTTAATATGTCATCGACATAGTCTTCAACAATATCATACATCATATCATGGAATATGATAGTCATGTCCATTTGATATGTAGCTCTATCATTCTTAAGACCAAATGGCATGCCTTGATAACAAAATATTCCTCATGGAGTGGTGAATGTTATTTTATGTTACTCTTCTAAGATATTTTGATCTAGTTGTATCTTGAAAAGCCTTCGATGAGTGAAAGATTTTCATAACCCATTGTGGAGTCAATAATAACATCAATATAAGGGAATGGAAGGTAATCCTTAGGAAAATCCTTGTTTATGTCCCAAAAATTAGTACAAATTTAGATTCCTTTAGGCTTTTTGCTAATAGACACAACATTAGATATCCATTCTGAGTAGTCAATAGATTAGATACATCCTGCTTCTAAGATTTTTTCAAACTCTTTCTTTACCAAGATATCAATGCAAGGATATATCTTACGCATCTTTTATTTCATTGGTTTGGTATCAAAATTGACCATAAGGTGGTGCAGAACCAAGGCATGGTCCAAACCTGGTATGCCAAAATAAGCCCATGCAAAGATATCTATAAATTATCTCAACAGAGTTGTAAAGACTCCACATTAATTTTTAATGAGGGACGTGCCTAATTTTATACATTTTGGGTCTGATGAAGCCCCAATGTTTATGAACTAGGAATTTGACTCAAGAGAGGTGATTAGTATTGTGTTAGTCCAAAAATACAAACAAATTGACAAAAACACACTAATTAGCATACATATCTAAGCCTAGTTACTAGGGTGAACTTAATAACAAAAAAAATGAAAAAAAAAAACTAAAAAGTAAAGAAAAACAAGAATCCTTCATCTTCCTTAGATGCTCCAAATGATTGTTGTAGTGGTTTGTTTGGCTTGTGCTCATGAAGTCTTCAGTAAAGGAGGCTTAGCTATCTCCTCTTCTCCTTAGCACCTTGTGGCTTTGGCTTGGCTTGGATCAATATCTTGGCATCATAAATTTGGCATGTGAGAGCTCTTGAAATCAATTTAGTATGGTAACTTTGTACAAATTAAACTTAAAAATATTGTTCATGTTCTCTTTATTTATAGATTTTTAAGAATGACCAGAATCAACCATGACCATCCATATCAAGATTGAAATGTGTGTTCATGGATTAATTGAATTATGTAATTAAAATCCATAATTATCCTCATCATGACTTTGGAATAAGGGACACTAATGAGGCATGGGAGACCCATAATCTTGATATTTATGGCATTTATGGCCTAGAGATGTCTTCCCAAGAAATGAGGTCACCTGATGATGCATATATTAAATATTCATTTATAAAAATAAATTTTCAAGTTTTCATAAAATTACTCATTAGGACTTGATTTGGATTAATTAGCTATTAATCATGATTAAGCAATTTGTGCATAAATTATTCAAATTGATCATAATGCCTTGTTATTAGTCCAAAATTTGATTGGATTAGAATTAGAATGCGATGTCAGATGCATTGGATCCATTATCCCATTTAGGATGTTTCCAACACCAAATAACAAAGGCACATATCTTATATAAGAAATTTGATAGAAAAGAGCAATCCAGATCACCCAGATGCAAAATTGGCATTTTAACTCAAAATGATCTGATCAAAGTTAACTGGCCCATAAATTGTATTGCCCCATTTAATGATACTCTAGCCAAAATCGACACTTGAATATATCAATTTCAACTAATTTAATGCATTTTAGTGTTTTAGGCCAAATTGTACACTTTGGTGGAAATTGGTCAAAATCCTAGTTAGAGGTTATTGGTGGCCAGATTTAGGTGTTTATAGTTTTCCCTTATTTAGGAAGATGTTACAAATTGTAGGCAAAGAAAAATATTCTCAAATAATGAGAAAATGTTTATATGCCAAAAAGAAGATGGTGGTTGAAGAATAAAGCTCCAAATAGTTTTGGGAAGCTTATAATGATGCTCCCTTGAGGGAGTGGCAATTACATTTATTGATGGATGGTCCCTCAGAAAGAAACAAGAAGAAAGGTGGAATTTACTTGTGGTTGAGATTAATCCAAATGAGAAATTGCTTACATGCATTAATGTAAAAAGGATACTTATTTTCCAAAAGGTAGTTATAATCAAGAATAAAATTCAAATTAATGATTTGCCCATAGGTGGTTATAATCATTTAAGAGGACCTAGATTGGCTTAAGATGATTGTGTCCCAGTTGGGGCTAATTAACAAGCATAACTCAAGGATATAACCTAGAATATAGATTAAATATGAGTGGGTGCAAAGTGATAAAATAGATGAATAGAAGAATAAGTGTGAATGATTCAATTGTACCTACCAATGAGGATATGCTTATCCTGATTAGCAATGATATAACTAGAATGGCCAATGGGTTGATTTGATCAAGGGTGGGATGGGAGGATTTTCTAAGGTGCCAAAGAGAAACTTTTATGGCTCCATTGATTGTATACCTTCTTGAAACTAATTTTAATTGTAGCATGTGATGGTAGGATTCATGACAGAACACTATGAAGACTTGGCCAAAATATGCATAAGGACTGACTCTTGATCCAATAAACACTCAAAAATAATGCACCAATGATAAAAACCATGATGACAATGTTGACGTATGAATATAGATGGACTCAACAATAATGTGCTCAAGGAATCACCCAACAAACACATATAGATTGAGTCAAGGCAATAATGCTAAAAACAAATAAATAGACAAGAAGACAAATAAATAAATAAAACACACAAACAAACAAACAACTTGAAATAAATAAAGAAACAAAAAGCCTTAAAACAAAATGAAAAGAAAGCATCCTAATAATGACTTTGCCCCAATAGGTTAGATCAAGGATAACTAACTAGGCTTAGACAACACAAATATTTTTGGATTTTTAAAATTTTATGAATGTTTTTAGAATTTTGAGGTATCTTAACTCATTAGAGAATGACAAGATACCTGCTCATAAAAAAACAAGAGCATTTGGCTTAGGTTGCTCACAAAATAGTGAGAGCATATGGAAAGGGGGACTAAGGTGACCCCAACATGAATTGAGCATGACCCACATAGTCTTAAAATGAACTCAAGTCATATTAATTCCATCCACATAAAAGGTAGGGTAAAGCAAACTAGGTCCCAATAAGTTCTCAATTCTGGTAAATGGCTAGTCAAATGAAAATAATAATGGCAAGGTGATGTAGCAATACATGATAAATAAGTGTTGCCCCTAGTTTTCCCATAGATAGTTATAACTAGGATATGACATAATAGGTCAATGATACTAATTTTCTCATAGGTGGTTATAATTAGTAGCAAGACTAGTGAGACACTGATTTACCCATAGGCAATTATAATCAAGCTCACATAAACAAACTTGTTATAAGATAGAAAATGAAAGATATATTTCCAGATCAATTGTCACACTAATTTCATAGACTATCATTTTAAACATGGATTGTATTTATTAGTGAAACTTGATCAAAATCCTCTCACAAAAAGTGTAGGAAGAACCAAATAAACCAAGATCAAAATAGGATTGGGTAGGATGACTTAAAAATAGGCTTTGGTCTAGATAGGAATGGAATGATAGGATGACATGGTCTTACCCTAGGATAATAATGGGTTTTGATAGATTGGATTAAATAGTAAGAGGGTTGGTAGAAAGTTAGATATAATTCTAAGAGGGTTTCCCCCAAGTGATAAGGTAAATTGAAGGATATGAGATAATGGTAAAAGGATATGTAACAACGACAATGACATGGTAATGTGAAATAGTATGGTACATGTTTGGTTCTAGCTTGGGTATGGTTTTTGATTTTTTTTCTTGTTGATGGGGAGATGCACATCTTAATCAGCAAATGATACAAACAAAATACTTAATCATGTTAATTTTTAGCCCACACGTCATCTAAAAAGCTGCTCTGCTAAGAACTCAATGCAGATTTGGATTTTGAGAATGCTTTTGTGATCTTCATTGGTCATTGATTATGATTCTTGTAAACATCGAGACAAGGTATATTTGTAGCCTCTATAAAAGAAAGTGTAGCCATGGATGGTAGATAAGGACAAATAATGGATGGTAGGTTTGACTATGAAATGGAATGGTAGATGATAATGGAATGTGGAATGGTTGGGAACAAATAAAGATTAGGATGTTTAGTCACACGTAATGTTACTGATGCTAGATTTAACATAATTTTGGTTATGGTAGGGCTGAAGACTTGTTATCTTGATAGGACCACAAATTTTTTTATTGTTTGGGCTTGAGAGTAGCTACCATCTGATTAGAGTCTAGATAGGAAGCTATTTTGATTTGATCTTTGATTTTGTCTTCATTAAGTAGTGAAGAAATTTTGTGCTCAGCTATCAGTGCCTTGATGAGGTTTTTACCAATGAAGTTGTCTTGATTGTCTTGTAGTGCATCTAAGAAGGTTTCACTAAGTAATGTTAACTTTTGACTTTGATTGTCTTCTATCACTTTCAAAAAAAGTTTCACTAGAATATGTTGAGTTTTGACTTTGATTGTCTCCTAGTGCCTCCAAAAAAGTTTCACTAGGAGAGTGTTCTTTTACTATATAAATGTGGTCTTGGCCTCCTTGCTCTTCTTCAACTACTATGTCACCATGGATGTAGTTCAACAAAATGTGATTTTTTAGATCCCAATCAACACTTGTGGGAGACGGAATGTCAATGATATGGATATTTTGGTTGATGGTAATGGCCTGTGGAATGGTAATGGAATGGGGAGAGGTTGCACAATCCTCATAGAAGATACTAGGATAACTTGTGTCGAAGCTAAAGTGATCATCATAAAAAACTATAGAAGGATCACAAATGTATTCAAATTGATCTACAAGGCATGCATAACCAATGTTGTAACAACCATGAACATATTCTTATTCTGAATCTGATTCTAACTCAAGGGAATTTGAATTCGATGTTGAAATTGATGTTGATTTAGATTTTGATGGTAAATCTAATGTCAGTTCAAGGATAGAACGTGACACTAACTTTGATTCTTCATCTATTGGGTACTTTTTTACAATGATGTATTGTTGAATATTTGGTTTTGGATAAGTAATAGCCTGTGATGGCATAATGGGCTCCACAAAAACTAGTTTTTCAGAGTGGGACTCCTCTAAGATGGGAAAAAGGTCAAGAGACAACTCCTCAGAGACTAGCTTGTTAATAGGAGGCTCTTGAAAAATAGGTACATGGTCGAGGTAATGATTTTCCCAAAGGTGGTTATAATTATTAAGAAGTGACTCGATAAACACTAGATCATCAGTTTGAGACTCCTCGATAACTAATATAAGATCATTAGGTGATTCATCATATGTTGACTTATCACAAGTGGTTGGCTAAACAAAAACATCTTAGATTGGTTGGTTGTCTAGGCTTTGGTTTCTAATGAGTTAGAAAATACTAGTTTTGAACACAACTTGGTCTTCAAAATATTAGATTGATTGAGGTTTATATGGGATTGGTTCTAGATGAGGAATAGCTTGTGGTTAGATAAGGGTAGGGCATTGGGGAGCATGATTGCTTGCACAAGCCAAAGGATGAAGTCTTGAAATGGTAATGATAGGGCGGTGTGCAGTTTGATTGCTTACACAAGTCAAAGGATTAATTATTAAAATGATGAAGGGGAATTATGGAACCTAAATTCTCATATAAAATAAAGCATCCAAGTCTTTTTCATAAACCATATCATCCTAGTTATGAGCTAGCTTATAAACTGGTTCTCGACTATGTTCCACGTACTGATTATTATAAAGAGGGTATGGATCCATATCCCAAACAACATTATCTATTGTTGGGTCTTCAAAGTCCTCATCATAGGCCTCTTCATGCCAATCAAGGTCTCAATTTAGTTTTTGTGGATTTTGACTATGTTCCCCATATGGAGTATTGTAGGCAGAAAAATAAAACTCCTTAGAAAATCTTTCTCTATAGGGGTTCTTAGTAGGATTTTTTATGTCCATTCTATCATAAGTTAGATTATACATGAATCCACCATAAGTGTACCTAGACATATCCACATAAATGATGAAAGATCTAAAATAAAAAGGCTTAGAGTTCTACAAACTCTAAAAAATTATCCAAAGGACAAATGGTTCAAACTTGGATGAAGGGATGGAGCTGTATCTCCAATATGGTCTGAAAGTGGAGCTATATTTAAAAAATGATTTATGCTAAGACTTGGCATAAAATACTCTTACATCAAATGTCTAATGTCAAATGTCATATGCATAAAAGGTCAAGCATCTGAATAAAAATTGACGTGTCAAAGGTCTAGGTCAAAGTGTTCCAAACAAGGTCTAAATTAGGAAAGAGAAAAGTGTTGCTAGGTCTTTTTTATAAATGTGGAGTCAAAAGATAGGATCAAACAAGGCATATTCTAGGACTTTTATCCAAATGACATCAAAATCTAGACTTGAAACAAAAGTATCATGTGATTTGATTTAATCTAACAAGTTTAGAAACAACTTTGACATAAACTTGACACACATAATCAAACATAACCATGATCAGTTGGCATAAGGCATGAGGCAAAATAATTTTATAGAAAGGTTGTGTTCTCCCAAATAAAGGCACAAATAATGATAAGGATAGGTACTGAACAAACAAACCATCAATAGTTTTAAATATGGGTAATCAATTAACCAAAGTTATGCAACCCAAAAGAGAAAGATATATGTATCAACCCCATGAATTAAGACCTAAATATAAATTAATCAATGTTTGAATCTAAACTTGACAAGGCTAATTTAAAACTCAATGGTGAAAACTAGGATTTGACCAAACTAGCTAGATAAGATTGGATAACATGACAACACAAGACAAAGGTCTAAATGGTATACATAAAATAGTTTGAAATAATGGTTTTTGATACAAGGTTAACTAGAGTTGAAACAAATTGATCAGCTTAATAGTGTAAGCATGTTCAAATGATGTGATCTATGTTATGTTTCAAAGACTCAAAAGGCTCAAAATGTTTTGACATGATTTGGGTAGTATAACACTACCCTCCTCAACTCAAATACATTATTTTGACATGGCTTATGAATAAATAAACAAGTTTTAGTCTCAAAACATACGAAGCAAAAATGACCAAAATACACTAAGTATAATAATCCAAATCCTAGAAATAGTATGGCAATGTGGGGTTGACTAAACTAGAAAGATTTCAAACATTTCTAGGGGAATCAATTACATAATGACTTTCATGTCAAATGATTCAAAATACAAGTATGGAAATTGGGTAAACACAATATTGGTTAATTTTAAAAAGGTCTAGTCCTTTTTACAACTACTACATCCTACTATTCACTTAGTTTAGTGTGATGTCCAAATGCAGATACGTCTTATGTGCAACTCATAAGGAGTAAGTGAAGTCAATGCTAGGAGATGAAACCTTGAGTTAAAGCTTCCCTAAAAAACTTGTGGGAGGTAATGACATCCCCCTTATAAGCCAAGTTTACATGAAATAAAGAAATCATAAAATATAAAGACTTTAGGGTCATTATCAAGGCCACCCAATACTTTTACAAGTTTTTGGGGAGTGCTTTAGATGACGTTCTTTCTATGCCTTAGACTAGGAAATTTTTAAATAAGGAAAGTGCTTTTGATTCCAAGGGTTCCTTAAAGGGTACAAATGAAAGAGCATACACACAACATCCTTGTATTTATAAAAACAATGTACTAATTGAAATAATGAAAACAAAATTGACAAGTGTGTTCAATTTTAAGCCCAAATAAAAGATTTGGTGGTGTTCATTTGACCCCTTGGTCTATTGTAAACTTTGAAAACTAATCCTAAAAACTTACTTAAGCACCTAAATGTTATATTAAGCACCAAAATAATGTTCCTAGTTGATTTTAAAGCATACAAAAGATGATTTAAACACACTTTAACAATTTTCCAAGTTGGTCCTATAAGGAAAATGTTAGCAAGTGGTTTAACTTTGAAGCATTTTTAAAGATGAAATAATTAACTTAGGAAAATGAACTCTCAGGTTGACACAGTCAAGTTGGGATCTGAGTCAGGGTGAGTTGGGTCAAGTTAGGTTGAGTTGGGATCTGAGTCAGGGTGAGTTGGGATCTGAGTTAGGGTGAGTTGGGTCAAGTTAGGGTGAGTTGGGATTTGAGTCAGGGTGATTTGGGATCTGAGTCAAGGTGAGTTGGGATTTGAGATGGGGTGAGTTGGATCTGAGTCAAGGCAAGTTAAGATCTAAGTTGGGGTGAGTTGAGATCCAAGAACAAAACTATGAGCTCCAAAAAATAAGCTTTTTGCTCAAATATTCACTTTTTTTCTTCCACACTTGAAGATCCTGCATGATAATGGTTAGTATGTTACTTGTAGTTGCTATTTGATCAAATTTGTGGGTTGTGGTCCCATAGGGTGTGCCATTATGTGAACTAAGAATTTGAATCAAGAGAGGTGATTAGTATTGTGTTAGTCTAAAAATGCAAACAAATTGAAAAAAACACACTAATTAGCATACATCTCTAGGCCTAGTTACTAAGGTGAGCTTAATAACAAAAACAAATGAAAAGCACAACTAAAAATTAAAGAAAAACAAGAATCCTTCACCTTCCATGGATGCTCTAGATGATTGTTGTAGTGGCTTACTTGGCTTGTGCTCATGAAGTCTTCATCAAAGGAGGCTTGGCTATCTCCTCTTATCCTTGGCACCTTATGGCTTTGGCTTGGCTTGGATCAATATTTTGGAATCATAAATTTGGAATGTGAGATCTCTTAGAATCAATTTGACATGGTAAATTTTCACAAATTAAGCTTAAAAATGTATATTCATGGCCTCTCTATTTATATATTTTTAAGAATGACCAGAATCAACCATGACCGCCCATCTCAAGATTGAGATGTGTGGTCATGGATTAAATGAATTATGTAATTAAAATCCATAATTATCCTCATTATTATTTTGGAAGAAGGGACATTAATGAGGCCTAGGAGGTAATAAAGAGGCAAGGGAGACCCATAATATTGATATTTGTGGCATTTATGGCCTAGGGATGTCTTCCTAAGAAATGCAGTCACCTGATGATGCAGATATTCAATATTCATTTATAAAAACAAGTTTTCAAAAAGTCTTCATGGAATTATTAATTAGGCCTTGATTTGGATTAATTAGCTCTTAAGTATGATTAAGTACTTTGTGTACACATTACTCAAATTGATCAGAATGCCTTATTATTGGTCCAAAATTTGATTAAATTAAAATTAGAATGCAATGTCAGATGCATTAGATCCATTATCCCATTTAGGATGTTGTCAACACCAAATAACAAAGACACACATCTTGTATAATAAATTTGATAGAAAAGAGCAATCCAAAGCTCCCAAGGGTAAAATTGGCATTTTAACTCGAAATGATATGATCAAAGTTAGCTGGCCCATAAATTGTATGGCCCCATTTAATGATACGATAGCCAAAATTGGCACTTGAAAATATCAATTTCCATTCATTTAATGCATTTTAGTGTTTTAGGCCAAATTGTTCACTTTGGTGGAAATTGGTCAAAAGCCTGGTTAGAGATTATCGATGGCCAAATTTAGGTGTCTATAATGTTTACCTCTATTGTATCTTTGAATAGAAAGGTCTAACCATCTTCTAGAATATTAGGCAAAGACTTAAACTATTAGACTATATCAGGGTCTTCTATTAGGACTTGTTCTTCAATGTCTCCTAAGGATGATGAATTTGAGTCCCCTAATGGGAGATATAGCCATGTGACAAAAACAATTAGAAATTCTTGAATAATTCAATTAAAATATTTTTTGTTGTGTAAAACTAAACTTAGATCCATGGGAAAGTTCATCATTGGTGGTCTCCTGGTCTAAATTTGAAGAAGAATGAACACCCCCATCTAATGGTGCCTAAAATAGGTTTTCACCACTAGACTAGCCTTTATCTTTACTTTTTATTTGGTCAAAAAGCACCTTAAAGAGGTTTTCAGTTGAGGACCTCAATGTTTTATTAATTTGTTTTTAGCTAAGGGTGTTCACTTGCTCTCCAAAATAGGCTTCAGGATATAATGTAATTGAGAATCTTGATTTATGATCTCCCAATGGAACATTGTCTCTAAGGCCTAGAAAATCATAAAATGCCTCATCATTTTGAAACTTATCAATCAATAAATTAGATTCTTGTTGGTCCCAATCTATCAGTTGGGGATAGTATAAAAATAATGGGTTGTGATGAATGACTAGGTTAAGTGTGTAAATGTCATTATTATCAAACAGGTTAGTCTCAGCTAGGTCATTAAAGGCGAGGCTATGATTAGAATCTACTTCATTATTGAAATCATCATCACTAACCACCGGTGATGGAACTCAAATAAGATATGTGGGGTCAACTCCAGGTGGTTTAAATCCAAGTTCATAGGGTCTTTTTTACTTAGTCATATAAATTGGCTCAATGGTTCCTTGTTGTTTTGGTCTGAGGCCTCTTCCTTCATAATCTTGATGCCCCATGATCCTATTGGAAATAGGATACTTTACACTTTTATAATAATCATCTTGGTTTTCATTATACAACCATGATTCATCTCCTTCAAGAGGGTCTATTTCTAGGTGAGATGTTGGTACAAACATGACAAGTCCCTTATCTTTGTGTTTTTGTTGCCAATGCATGTGTGGGGTAATTTTGGGTCATCCAAAGGTTTTTGGATTCTAAGAAATATTGGCAATATGTAAGGTATCATGGGTCACATACTCCACTAGGCCATTATCAAAAATGGTGAAATGATTAGAAGCTTCAGGAGGCATCATGTGAGAAAGGGAATCCAAGGTATTAGGATCTATGTAATTATCCCATGGAGGATCAATAAGTATGGCCTTTATTTTATCCTACTTGGAAATTGGATTCATGTTGTATTACTAATTGTAGCTTTGAAACTCAACCTCAAGATGTTTTCAGTGTATATACGGGTGTAAATATCTTAGAATATTCACTTCCATCCCTAAGTGTGAGAACTTGATACATTGGTGCAGGATTCATGGGACTGCATGAATCTCATGTAACCAAGGCCTTCTTAGAAGCATATCCTATGATAACTTAAGATCAAGTACATGACAAAGTGTATCAGGGTTAAAGGCCTAATAATAATTGGTAAGCTAATGGTGCCTTGTGATTCTCTTTCCTGATTATCATAGGCTTTGATAGTTATCATTTCTAGCTAGAGATCTACCATTGTGTAACCAAGAATCTTGATGAGCTTTAGAGACACTATGTTGAGGCCTGATCCATTGTCTATAAGGACATGTTTAACTGTATGCCACTTTATATAAACTTCTATGTATAATGGATTATTATGGAGCAGGCCAAGGGAAGACATATCACTTTGGTTGAATGTGACTTATTGGGTTAGAACTAGGTGTCCAACCAAAGCTTGAAATTTATCTAGGGATATGTCATTGGCAACAATGGATTGGGTTAAAAATTCATTAAAAATGTTCTTGTTATTTATTGACATTCACAATAAATATAAAATATAAATTTATGCTAGTGTCTTCTATTATTGTTCCACAATATCAAACTTCTTATCTTGGTCAATGGTGAATGGTTTATTCTGAGGTTAAATGGTTGATTGGATAACATGTAAAGTGGTAGATGGTTGTGGACCTAGGATAGTAATCTTTAACCTTTGAGTTGTGATTGCATAATCAAGATTAGATGATAGATCATAATTACTAACAAATTTTGGAAATGGTGTGGGACCAAATAGGACAAGTCTTGGTTGTTGGTGCACTTATATGTGGTCACATGGCAAGGGCAAGTTATCAGTATAAGGTCCAAAAGTGGAAGTCCTAATTTTTTGGTTCACTTGTGTGCAGTCCCAGGTCAAAGAATGATTATCCATGTAATTTTATTGAGTGGTATTATTTAGAAATGGTCTAGATTGATTAGTTCTTGGTTTAGGATTGATGGAGATGGTATTAACGCTACCCCTTATAATATGACCTACCACCCTATTGTATTCATGTGTAACTGCATGCTAGGTTTATTGGTTATTATTTTTCTAACCTTGGTTTTGTCTATTGTTCTAATGTTTTGGGTTTTACTATTGATTTTGATGATTCTATTGGTTTGGCCTTTTATTTTGATACTATTGATTTTATTATTGCATCGACCAATCTTGTTGTTGTTGTTACTAATTTTTATGTTATTACTCTATGTTATGATAGGGAAAGGGGTTTTGATAAATCCCAAGAGTTTAATTGGAGGTGGAAGCACAATTATCTAATGTTATTTCCCCATTCTCCAACACATTCTCAATCAAATGTTTGATTTTCACACATCTTTATAGATTATGCCCGTTGACCTGATGATATTCACAAAATTCATTTTCATGGTACCAATCAAGATAATGAATGCTTTGTGGATAATGCTTTGGTATAGGCTAGCTAATCAAATTTTCAGAGGAAATTTTATGAAATACAAACTCAATAGGCTCTCTTAGGTTACTAAAGATGTGATGCATAGGCACAATTCTCCTTGAAGGAAGGGTTTGTAATGGTAAAGGTTGTATTTATTGTGTAGGTCTCAATTATTGTGCTTATTATATTGGATAGAGAGGTTGTTAGGTAAGAGTAAGCTAAAAAGGTGATGCAAATGATGTTTTTACTATTTGGACATGATGTGACTCAGTTACTCCATTACCCATAACATTTCTATTGTAGTTGAATTGCTTTGGTCTATCTTGGTTATTGGCTTATGCTAGTTGTGATGCTTTTTCTTGGATTGGATGTTAGCTTTGGCCACTTCCCTGATTGGTACCTTGATTTTGATTATTTAACGTAAGCTTGATGATCCCTTTATTAATAAGGGCTCACTCAATCAACAAGCCTTTGTTGATGATCTCCTTGAAAGTATGTACACATTGTAGTTCCAGATGATAAGCTATCTCACTATGTAAATTTTTAGTAAACATAGTGGATAATTATTTATCTGGTAAACTATGGGTGAATTAGCTTACAAGGGCTTTCCATCACTGTAGATAACTTGCAAAACTCTCACCAACCTTTTGTTTTGGTTGTGTTAAGTCAACCAATGAAATCTCATGTTTGAGATTATAGGAAAAGTGCTACATAAACTTATCAAAAATATCATCAAAATATGTTACTAAATTATTGGGAAACTTTAAAAACCACTCCAATGCTTGTTCAACCAAGCTCCTTGGAAATAATAACAAAAGGTAAATATCACTATATGCCATTGGTTGACATGTAATAAAGAATTCGGTTAAATAGGCCTTAGGGTCACCTTTCCCTTTGTATTTGTCAAATTTTGATGGTTTGTATCTTAGAGGAAATGGTATATGTAAGTACTCTATGTTGAATGGATAAAAACACATGTCATCCAACTTAAACTTTTTAGTTTGTTTCCCAGTTTGAATGGTAGCAATTGCATCCTTCATCTATTACAATTCTTGGGACAGGAAACTAGAAGAAACATTAGTTTGAGGGAGAATATTGGTTTGGGTAGATGGTTGGGAGGTCACAAGTGGGACACTTTGACCAGGGTATGATGGAGATATCTATTGTGGTACATTGGTTTGATTGGGAAATGGACTAGGAATATGCATACGTAGATTAGGATGTACTTGGAATTGCACATTTGGTTATGTGATATTATAGTTTGGGTTGGCTATGAAGGTTTGACTTGGAGGATTTTGTGGTTGAGATGGAAGGATACAACTATACTATGCCTATTGTGGTTGAAAAAGGACATGCTACCAATTAGTCAAACCTAGCTATTGAGTGGGAACTTGTGAACCAAGACCTTATCTCTAAACTTATGGCATATTTTGAACTAATTGTTGTCTAGTAGGTACTTGATAAACATGAGAGCCTCTTTGTTGCATGAATCCTTGTTGGGAAGTGACTACCTATTAAAGATTCAACATCTATCACTGACCAATATTCACATGTTATTGGCTAGTCATCATTTGGTTTTGGATTGGTACATTGGTCTATGATTGAGGAGGTATATTTGCCACTACCTAATGAGATGAAACATTAGTTACCCCTTGTTGAGGTAGAAATATATTTAGCCTTTGTTGTGTTGGTACACTAGATTGTGCCTACTATTGTGGAATATTGCTCATCACTTATTGAGGAAGAGCAAGATTCATCACTTTTGGCGATTGTGGCATGACATTGGTTGTTGGGTGACTACCTAATCTTGTTGGTTGCATAATTGATGAAGTAGTTGGTTGAGGTTGGGAAGTAGGTGGTGAAGGTTGGGGTGAAAAAGCTCTTATTACTTGGTATGATGATCTACTCATGGTATTAACTATAGGAACATGTTGTTGATTAGTTATTTGTGCATTAGTACCACTTTGGATTGGATTAGACATTTCTTGCACATTGTCCACTATTTTTGCTCATTATTATACATAGAAGTAGAAGACACTTATTCAATAATAGGCATATGAAACAAGTTATCCATTGAAGTGTTTTTCATGAATGGGTCTAAACTCTAATTGTCTTGACCAGTTAACTCTATCAAAACTCCTATTGAAGTAACTATGTCAATAAGATGTTTACTCAGCATGGTCATTTGATTGAAATTGCATGCTAGATTTAGGTAGGTTTTATATGCCATATACATTTTATTAAAGTGGTATTCCATGAGTTTTTTGACTCTATTAGGCATATTAGGGTTTTGATATGTTTTTTGTACTAGAGCCAAAGGATCACTAGAAGAATCTTGTTGATCATAAATTATATTGTGGGGCATTCTTACTAGGCTTGGTAAATTCTCATGGGGGAAGTCTGTTGGAAATTTGACCCCTACCTCTATGGATCTAACCAAAATATCATATTTTTTCTCTAATAAATGATGCTCAAATAAAAATGGATCATAAGTGGAAGGCTTATTAGTAAAGTATGACTGTTGAAGAACTGGTTCATCAATTCTAGATATTATAGCTAGGTATTATGTAGTTTGTTATTGGTCTTGTTCTGAATAAGATAGTGTATTAACCAAATAGTTAGCCAATGTATCTTGGTTTTTTACCCCTAATTGAGTATTATAAGAGGGATATATATCTATCTCATAAGTAATATTATTTGCGTAGGGGTCTTGCACCATTTCTCCATGTGCAACCACATTACTAATCTCTAGATTATATATGAGTCCACTACGAGTGTAGGATTTTGGGACCCATAGTAAATATTTCGTGATATAAAGGGAAGAGATTTATACAAAATCTAAAAGGACAATGTATAAAAATCTGATGTTTAAACTTGGTCTAGATTCATCATGTTAGGTTGTGGAGCTAAAAGCTTTACTGATGCAGACATGGAGAAGGCCATTGGAGGGGTTGATGAAGGTTGCTGAGTGTCAGAGCAACCGGCGTCAGTCTGATCAACTGACGTCAGTAGGATAGTGAAGAGAAGCAACTGACGTCGGTCAGGGATCGGCCGACGTCGGTCACCTCCAGGCAGACAGGGACTGACGTCGATCGCCTGTGTGGTTTGACTGCGAGCTTATTACGGGTAGTTAGCTAACGAACCAAGTGTTTGCATGATTAGAGCTATTTTTAGACTGAGAGCTATGGATCTAATTATTTTAATTAGATGTCTAATTATTGTTTGGATGAGATCTATATAATAGACTCATGGTTATATTAGAAACTTGTTCTAGTTTGAGTTGAGCAAAGTTAGCTCCTTCTGTGTGTGAGGTGAGCAAGGGTGTTCCTCCTAGTTCCACAACAGTACCAAGGTGGGTGCTATTTTTGGAGAGTCAGCAAGATTCTTCAGGGGTGTAGGATCTTGGTCAGCAGGTGTGCATGGCCTATATAGGAGATCTACATGGTAAGTAAGATCATTGATCTGCAGGTGTATGTGTATGCAAGGTCAAGGTTCACAGGTGTGTAGAACCAGGTTGATTTGTAGGTGTGCAAGATCAGATAGGACAGCAACACAATAGGGAGCAGTATTAGGCAGGATCTACTTGGAGTACAGGTGTGTACTCAGATAGAGCAAAGAGGAAGGCAAGGGAGTTCCTTCCATAAGTATGGTCTGTTGAATTGTAGGTTGTTGCAGGTTCATGGGAGATCTACTTGAAGTACTTTGAGTACTTCTGGAGTGTGTGGAGCACTTGTGGTGTGCGTGGAGCACAAGAGGTGAACACCAACTCTATGTTTGAGTTGTGTGTTGGGACCTGAGAGAGAGAGAGCTTTGAGGAGAGAATTACTGTTCACTTGAGGTGTGGGAAGCCTCTAAAGAGGTGGTGGAGAAGAAGTGGCATCTTATTTATTGTATTCTTTTCTGTATAAGTATTAATACAAGTTGTGTATTGTCTCTCATATCATGTGTTATTCTGAATTTTAGTTACTTGTGATTCTGGTTAATTTCTGCATATTAAGTTGCTTGGTTTGGTAATCAACTGTATGCTTCCAGTGTTTCGCATCCTGACAAGTGGTATCAGAGCAAGGTTGTTGGCTCATAGCTTGATACCACTGACAAGTGGTATCAGAGCTAAGGTTGCAGGGAGCAAGTTTTGTGTTTGGTTACAGGTCACTCTCAGGGGCTTCTGATTGAGTGGGAGTAGAGCAACGACAGATCAAAGTAAGCTAAGAATGGAGGAGTTGAAAAGCATAGATGGTTACTTACGGTCCTATGGAAAGAAAGAGCAGGTAAAAGAATATTGTTGGTTGGTAGCAGATCAGCATGAAGGAACTGAAGAAGCAGATGTAGCAGGTGTTGTTACACAGGATGCTCTGGGAGGTTTCTTGGATAAAGTTGAATCTTGGATAATAGATTCAGTTACCTCTTTCCATGCAGCCCCAGGTAGAGGAGCTGGTGAGCCTTGCCAAAGAATTGGCAAAGGGGAAGTGAAGATGAAATTGCAGGCAGCCAACACACAGGTGTTGATGAAGGTCATGCAGGTCCCAGGTTTGGAGATATGGCTAATTTCTTTAGAAAGATTGGGTGATGAGAGATGCACAAGAACTCTCACAGCAGATGCACTTAAATTAGCTGGTGGTAAGAAAATAGGTACTCTTTATCTACTTGTTTATATTACTGATTCTTCTTTTGTTGCAGAGACGTGGCTTCGTAGGCTTGGTCACATGAGTAGGAAGGAGATGCATGTTCTTAAGCGGAAGACAGATATATTTGACAGGCTTAAGAACTAGAAAGCCTTGGTGTACTTGGAGGAGATGGCAGATAGAGACCAGTGGATGGGGCTGGATACTTCTGAGCAGAGCAGTTTGGACATGGGTTTTGATTTAAAGGAGCTCACGGGTAAAAAGTCATCACTCACAGGCAAACACAGATACCGATGTCAGTCAGGAGGAACCGGTGTTGAACAGACAAGTGCTGATGTCGGTCATGTGCAGATCGAAGTAGGTGATGTCAGGCAGGGTAAGACCGACGTCGGTCAGGAAGACCAATGTCGGCAGTAGGTAAGACCGATGTTGGTCAGGAGGACCAAAGTCGGCAATAGGGACACTGACGTCGGTAGGGTCGGTATTCAGGGACAGACGCATGGGAACTGACGTCGATCGAATGCAAACATGGAGTGACCGAGGTCAGTCACTGTAACAAATTTTGGGTGGATAGCACGCTGTCAAGGAGTCTCAAACACCCATATGGAGGACTGAAGATGTAAGTAGGCCCTCAAATTCGTTGTTCTTCTTCTTTATACTCATTGCTAATTGTAAAGCAGGAAGGATCCAGGAAACAGGTGGGAGCATGGCAGGGATATGATGCAGAACCAAATGGGAGTTTTGGTAGGGTTGCCAGCTGGTATGAAAGCACAGAGACAAATGGATACCTTAGTTGAAGAATAGAGAGAATGGATACGTGAGACGGAAGACCTAGGTATATGGTCTTGAGGAGCTGCAGGACAGTGGTACAGGTTTTGATAGGTGGAGGACGAAGCATGGCTTCAGTCAATGTCAGGGTAACTACTATGGTTTGTCTTACCAAGTGGATGATGAGTTGCGACATCATTCTGTTGCTGTATGTGGATGGTATGTTTTGCTAGCAGGATTGTACATACAGGGTTTTGCTGAGCTAAGGGTAAGGTTAGTTCAGTGTCATGTCATGAGGAGTTTGGAGCAGCAGAATTCTTTGACATGGGAGACATGGAGATCACAGGTTGATTTTGTCTCCAGTGGGAGCTGATGTGAATCAGGTGTTGGCAAGGTTTAGGATGTAGAGACGGAGCACACTAAGGGCTGGACAGGTACAGTGTCTGAAATCACATGAGGTCTGGTATAGACCTGAGTATTCCCATGCAGTGGGAACTGTCAGAGAGTTAGGAGCCAATTCGGGGAAGTGAGTTCTCAGGTATTTGAGAGGGACCAGCAGCAGGTATACATGTAGGGTCAGGACTTCACTACATGGGTTTGTAGGTTCAGATGTGGCAGGGTACTCAGATGATAGGAGGTACACCATGGGATGTGTGGTGGGTTATCTTCAAGATTAATCTTGAAGAGGGATACAAACTAGGAAATAGATTAGATGGAGTACAGGTACAGGTACAGTGCAACTGTTTATCTCCAAGTGGGAGATTGTTAGGTTGTGGAGCTAAAAGCTTCACTGATGTAGACATGGAGAAGGCCATTGGAGGGGTTACTGAAGGTTGCTGAGTGTCAGAGCAACCGGCATTGGTCTGATCAGTCGATGTCGGTAGGATAGTGAAGAGAAGAAACCGATGTCGGTCAGGGATCGGTCGACGTCGGTCACCTCCAGGCAGACAGGGACCGACGTCGGTCACCTATGTGGTTCGACTGTGAGCTTATTATGGGCAGTTAGCTAATGAACCAAGTGTTTTCATGATTAGAGCTATTTTTAGACTGAGAGCTGCAGATCTAATTGTTGTAATTAGATGTCTAATTATTGTTTGAATGAGATCTATATAATAGACTCATGGTTGTATTGGAAACTTGTTCTAGTTTGAGTTGAGCAAAGTTAGCTCCTTCTGTGTGTGAGGTGAGCAAGGGTGTTCCTCCTAGTTCCACAGCAGTACCAAGGTGGGTGATGGTTTTGGAGAGTCAGCAAGATTCTTCAGGGGTGTAGGATCTTGGTCAGCAGGTGTGTATGGCCTATATAGGAGATCTACATGGAGTAAGATCGTTGATCTGCAAGTGTATGTGTGTGCAAGGTTAAGGTTCACAGGTGTGCAAAACTAGGTTGATTTGCAGGTGTGCAAGATCAGGTAGGACAACAACACAACAGGGAGCAGTATTAGGCAGGATCTACTTGGAGTATAGGTGTGTACTCGGATAGAGCAAAGAAGAAGGCAAGGGAGTTCCTTCCATAAGTATGGTCTGTTGAATTGCAGGTTGTTGCAGGTTCATGGGAGATCTACTTGAAGTACTTTGAGTACTTGTGGAGTGTGTGGAGCACTTGTGGTGTGCATGGAGCACAGGAGGTGAACACCAACTCTATGTTTGAGTTGTGTGTTGGGACCTGAGAGAGAGAGCTTTGAGGAGAGAATTACTGTTCACTTGAGGTGTGGGAAGCCTCTGAAGAGGTGGTGGAGAAGAAGTGGCATCTTCTTTATTGTATTCTTTTCTGTATAAGTATTAATACAAGTTGTGTATTGTCTCTCATATCATGTGTTATTCTGAATTCTAGTTACTTGTGATTCTGGTTAATTTCTGCATATTAAGTTGCTTGGTTTGGTAATCAACTGTATGCTTTCGGTGTTTCGCATCCTGACACATCAAAAGGATCAAAAAGGTTTATTTATAGATTTTTGATAACACAAGCTAATGTTAAATGTTTAATGTTACATGTCTTACACACAAATATTAAGTAAATGAACCAAAAGTAAAAATGCCAAACTCTAAGGTCAAAGTGTTTAAAATCAGTCTAATCTAGAAAATTAAAAGTCACTAGGTCTTTTGGCCAAAATGTGTCATTAAAACTTAGGCTCAAACAAAGCATGCACTAGGACTCTTGGCCAAATGGTGTCAAAATCTAGACTTTAAAATAGATGAAAGTTTTAATCTAATGGATTTGAAACACTTATAACAAACACTAGGCATTTGATTCTTGGACATAGACTCAATCAAATAGGTATAAGGTATGAAACAAAAGACACTTTAGAGATAGTTTGTTTTCTCACAAATAATGGTATAAAACTTGGTTCTTTTGACAAATAAGCTAGAAAAAAGGGAAAAATGTAACTATGCTAGGCAAAGGTTCAAAAAGGTATACTCAGCTTGGTTTGAAAATGTAGGAACAAATTTGAACTATATATAATAGGGACTATGAAATAATATCTATAATGTTTTGGGTAATGTAATAGTGCTAGACTACCTACAAGATGTGACAAAATGCTCATTTCAAAAACTCACTAAGGCAAATATAATTTCTCAGAAATTTAATAACATAACACTACCTTTCTTGACTTAAAACATTGTGGTGTATAGACTCAAAGTGCAAGTTTTTATCACAAAATGACTTAAGTCTATTAAGTGGTGATAAATATAATGAGTCTTTAAATAACCTTCAACCCAAATTGAGAATTGAACCTAAGTTCCCTCAAATTTAGTGTAAATGGTGAACCCACTTAACACATCAACCTTATGAACTTATAAAGGTGAAAATTTGAATTTAGATTATAAATGAAGGACTTAAAAAACTTTGGCAAAGATCTAGACTCAATTGGGTAGCATAATTTCACCAAAGTGGATGATATGAATCTAAGTTTTGATGAATTTTGAACAAGATAAATTGATGATTTCACATGGGCATAACGCCTCCTTGTTCAAACAAAATTAGGAACCATGTGTTTAGTTTGTATCATTTGTTTATGCCAAGTTTTGACTCTAAATAAGACTTTAATCTAGGACAAAACCAATTAATTAATTACTCTTAGATCCTAAACTGACAAGGTTGCTTGGTATTATTGGAATCCATCAATATACATCATTTGAGAGGATTTTAAGTTTTTATCCAAAAGTAAATATGCATTATATAGTAGGGTTTTTACACCCCTCCTCTCAAATGATAGTACTATAAAATGGACCTTGAAGCACACCTTGCACCAATAATACTTCCATGGCAAGTGGGGATTTGTCTAAGATCTACAAGTTTTCAAATGTTATAGGGGAATTACTTGCACAATGACTTTCACATCAAATAATACAAAATAAAAGCACAAATTTTGGGTCCATATCACTTGGCTTATTACAAAAAGGTCTATTCCTTTTTGCAACCACTACATCCTTCTATTCAATCAGTGTAGTGTAATGTCCAAAGTGCCACTACGTCCTGTGTACAACTCCAATATGGAGCCAAATGAAGTCAATGCTAGGAGATGAAACCCCAGGTCAAAACTTCCCTAAAGAACTCATAGGAGGTAATGATGTCCCCAATGTAAGCCAAGTTTTCATGAAATAAAAGACTAATATAAAGACTTTAGGGTCATTTTCAAGGTCACCCAAACTTTGATGAGTTTTTGGGGAGTGATTTAGATGACATCCTTTCTAAGCCTTTGACTAGGCTTTTTGCAATATAAATGGTGCTTTTGATTCCAAGGGTTTCCTAAAGGGGACAAATAGAAGAGCATACATGCAACACCCCTTTCTTTACTAAAAAAAATTATAGGAATGATAAGTGTGTTTAATTTTAACCCAAATGAAAGATTTGGTGGTTTTCATTTGACCCCTTGGTATTAATTTGTAACTTTGAAAGATAACTATAAGATTTAAGCAATAAAACTCTAAATGATTTTCCTTTAATCACCAAAATGAAAAGTTTAATTCATTTTAAAACACCCTAAAAAAAGTTTAAAAGAATATATTTAAGCATTTTTTGATGATTTTTCAAGTAAAACCTACAAAAAGAATGTTAGCAAGGTGTTTAGCTTAGAATCACTTTTGAAGATAAAACAACCAACTTAGAAAAATGAGCTCTCGAGTTTGTGTGAAAAAACATAGTGACCATCAATGGTTATACTAATTAGTGATGATGATGTTTATGCATAACAATAATAGTTTTACTAACTATTGATGGTTATGTAGACTGATGATAGTTTTAATAATGCTAATTCATGATGGTTGAAAATAATCGTCAATGGTTTACCCAATTGGCGATGGTTACTATATAAACCCGTGATAAAGAAAAACAATAAAACAAAGTTAAAAAATCAAATTTCAAAAGTTTTAATGATCCAAATGAAGATTTTAAAGTTGTATAATGATCTTATTCATGTGTGGAATGCAATGGGTCACACCGAGCATGCCATTATGTGAGCTAAGAATTTGACTCAAGAGAGGATGGTTAGTATCATGTTAGTTTAAAAATGAAAATAAGATTAAAAGACACACTAACTAGCATAACATCTCTAGGATTAGACACTAGGGATAGCTTAGTTAAAAACCATAAATAAAACACACAACTAAAATGCAAAATAAACCTTCTTTTACCTTCATTGGATTCTCTAAAATGTTTGTTATAATGGCTTGCTCAGTTTGTGCTCATGAAGTCTTCATCAAAGGAGGCTTGGCTATCTTATCTTCTCCTTGGCACCTTGTGACTTTAGCTTGGCTTGGATCAATATTTTGGCATCATAAATTTGGCATGTGAGAGCTCTTGGAATCAATTTGACATGGTAACTTTGCACAAATTAAGCTTAAAATTCAATAGGTAAGGCCTCCTATTTATAGATTTTTTAGATTGCTTAGAATCAACCTGAACCATCCATCTTGAGATGAAGATGTGTGGTTGAGGATTAATTCAATTTTTTGGAATTAAATATATAATTATCCTCATCATGACATTGGAAAAATGGGCATTGAAGGGGCATGGAGGGTCAATATGAGGCATGGGAGACCCATAATCCTGATATTTGTAGAATTTATGGCCTAGGGATGTCTTCCCAAGAAATGACGTCACCTGATGATGCAGATATTCAATATTTATTTCCAAAAATAAGTATTCAACAAGTTTCTATATAATTCTTAATTAGGCTCTAATTTGGTTTAATTATATCTTAAGCATGATTAAGCACTTTGTGCACAAATTACTCAAATTGATTAGAATGTCTTGTTATTGGTCCAAAATTTGATTGGATTGGAATTGGAAGTCAATATCAGATGCATTGGATCCATTATCCAATTTAGGATGTTACAAACACCAAATAACAAAGGCACATGTCTTGTGCAAGAAATTTGATAGAAAAAATCAATCCAAAACACTTAGGTGCAAAATTGGTATTGTGACTCAAAATGATTTGATCAAAGTTAACTAGCCCATAAATTTCATTAACCCATTTAGTGATACCCTAGCTAAAATTGGCACTTGAATATGTCAATTTAAACTCATTTAATGTACTTTAGTGTTTTTAGGTCAAATTGTTCATTTTGGTGGAAATTGGTTAAAAGCCTGGTTGGAGGTCATCAATGGCTAGATTTAGGTGTCTCCAATGAATATGTTTGCATTCTTATTTAATGTAAATGTGATGAATACATAAATATAGGGGTATTTATCTCATGTCATGGTAATCCAAAGCAAATGATGTTGTGTGCCTTCTCAGCATTATAAGTAATTGACTTTCTTGTTGGGGTGTTAAGGAAGTGTTAATGTTGAGAGGTTTGTTTGGAAAGATGTCTACTTGCTTTATTAAAGAAATCATGGTATCTACGTTGATGATTAAAAGATCATAACTATATTAAAAGGTAATTAATTGATGGAATGTCCAAATGTCTCTTGTTGTTTCATCAAAATCATTATTTGGAAAGGTATTCTGAAGAGTGCATGGTGTACATTCTAATAGTTTGGTGGCTATAAGATCCTATTAATAGGTGGTTTGTAGGATACTAGTAAGGAAAATGTCTTCTTCTTGTGCTTGCAAAGCTGGACTCAGGTCAATTTTAAAGAGAGTCTACAAGGAGATAACTTATTCAAATTCATTAATCTAAGGGGTTAGTCCATCATTCTAGGAAGGTTGAGATGTAAATACAACACTAATTTTTTGGTGTCATTTCCATTGGAAATTAGCATTTTTCCTGACTTGAAGCCAATAAAATCATCATTAGTGGCCAACCATGGGTGTCCAAGGATGAGAGGATAACCCCCTAAGTTGCTCTTTAGTTGTAGGATAATAAAATCTACTGGATATTGCCAAGAATCCATAGTGATTTAAAGGTCCTCAATAATCCTTTTATGATTAACATTTGATTTGTTAGCTATCTGAAAGATGGTGGGTATTAGATAGAGAGTGGTAAGTTTTAGTTATTGCATGGTCTCCATGGTCATCACATTGATGGCTACATCCAAGTTAATTAAAGTATTGGAGATGGGTTGTCTATCATGCTAACATTAACTACAGGACTTCTCTGATTAAAATATCTTGGGGGAACTATATTTCTCAACATAATATTTGCTAGTTGGCTAATGACCTAGACTATTTTAGGATCCTTCTTCTTTCTTCCCATTTTTTTCAAATATAGCTCTCTAACAGCTTTATTGTAGATAAGAACATCCTTTATTTCTTGAAAGAGTGAGATTTTTATGCACACATTCTTGACTTATCCTAAAATATAAAATTTGGGATTTAGTTGAGGATGTGATATATTCAATCTCTCCAGAAAAGAAATATTATCAATTTATTTTTGATTTTTGGATGGATTTGGCTTAGGATTGGCCATGAGTGGCTATGGATTAGTATGGAGTGGAGCTAGTTCAAAGTGTTCTATGATTATGGGTGAGGTGGGTTGTGGAAGAACATGACCTGAGTGAATTTAAACTTGATTAATATCCAAGGTGTATGTGGATATTAAATTATTTTATTGGATTATGTTAGTTGAATTGACTTATTGGCAAGATTGGGGAGGGGTTGGGTAGGTAATTGAGTGGTTTGAATAGGCTATTGAGTGTTTGGAATTATGGATTTTTATTATTATGGTTGTTGAATTTATTGGGGAAAGCCTTGATTACCTCTCCATTGTTGTTGCCATGGATTAGAGGGATAAAACCATTGCTGGTTTTGGAATTGCCTTGGTTGAGGTTATTGTCTATTCTGTTGTATCCATAACTAATTATAGGTTAACTACCAACTTGTTTGAGACCAATTTTTATTGGGTACATTCATCCAAAAACCATATTAAGGATTATTTGATAATTGATAATTTTTAAACATAGAGTTTTATGGCATACATGATCTTTATACCTGCAGTTTCTATTGATCCAAAAAAAACACTTGATTATCATATTCTCTTATAACATGAAACACCACTATTTAAGGATTCTCCTTAGTTATGTTGGCTACTTGAACTTTCATATAATAGCATGTGTAATCTACCTTCTTCTTTCTACATTCAAGGTAATAGGTGGTTAAGGCTTTCTCAATTTCTTCTTACTTCTTCTGTGTATGTAATGTATCAAGCTGAGTAACTAGGTGACTAATGATGTCATGTTTCATGCCCTGGAGTAGGTTTCTAACTTCACCTTTAAACAATCTTACAGTAGATGCTATATGAAGGGTTCTACCACTACTTTTGTTCATGGTTGATCTAGAGTAGTTCGTACATAGAATTGTTAGTTCATCAAATGGTAGTGTAGAAACATCACCACTAGAGATTAGATCTAGTGCCTCTAAATAATCATTTATAATTCCTTTCAAGAATATCAAATTGACTGATTCCTTGTCCATTTTAGTTTACTTAGATTTTTTCAAGATGAATAAAAATATTTCCATATATTCCTTCAATGACTCATCATCAACTTGTGTCATTCATAAAATATCATCTCTCCTATAGTTTCTGCCCCTACAATAGTCTTGGTATTTCATCAAAAACTTCTCCTTCATTTCTTCCCAAGTAGAAATGACATCCTTTCCAAGTCCCATGAATGATCTAAGTGCTACATCTTTGAGTTGTGTTGGAAACAATTTGAGTTTTTGAGCATATTGATTATAATCATAGCTATGACATAAGATGTCAAACTCAAAAACAAATGTATCTAGATCCTCAGATGCTTTTGTTCTAAAGGTATGGAGGGTAAAGTGAGGGATATTCTTCATGGGTGAATTTTCATTAGGAATAAGGATAAGATATTCAAAATTAGCAGACTCATTGGTAGTGTTTTCTTCCTAGTGATCCCCCATGAATACTCTTTATTTTGGTAGATGGGAGGTTGTTGCTACCCAATACTCAAAATTCCTATCAATTCTTTTGTTTCATGGGGTGTAGAAGATGGAGAATATATATTTTTTCCTTAGGAATGTATGGATTTATATAAAATGGTGATAGTGTGGAGGTTTCAAAAGATTCCACTAGTGTCTCCACAAAGACTCTCTCTAAATTGGAAGTTTTAATTGGCCTAGTGTTTCTTCTAGGGGCAAGAATAGCTTTGAATGCCTCTTTAGCAAGAAATCTGGGTGATGGAGGGAAGATAACTTTAGATTATAAGTATGAGGTGATGAGATGGGAATTATTAGAGGCGGTACATGTGGGTCTCTTCTAGGTGTATGAACCTCTTCAAGGTCTTCATCTTGTGCACTAGTCCAGCCAAAAATTCTTCCTTCTCTACCTTTTCTATCGATAATTATGAGTGATCTTCAGAAATTCCTTCATGTTCCTCAGTTGCTATAGGATGAATATATGATATTTCAATAACATTCAATGATTTAAGCAAAAATATTCCTATATATTCCCATTCACTTTGCATATGGTAACCACTTTTTTTCTTTTACTTTTTTGCCCACCCTACCTGCATAGGGTTAGTAATATGAGGTTTTTTGAAATTTCCACTATCTTACTTGAAAAAAGGGAAATTTAAACTATGAAATAAATTGATATTTAATCTAAATAATATAAATATTTTTAAATAAAAACAATAAACATCTAAAAACAATTGCTATCAAGATTTAATATTATAAGTGTGTGAAACCCTTCCCTAACAACAGTGCTAAAAATGACTATTAGTTGATTCATAATCAGATATACTTCTCTTGATCAAAATGAAAAAGGAGAGTTACCATGGACTTGTACCTTCTACCTCATTAAAATATCAACTTGAGGATGTAGACTTGATAGGATGACATCACTATATGTGCACACTCAATCTCTAATTTGGTATTCTGCTAATTATATCTAAGATGTTTAAGTGCAATAAATGAAATGATTGAAATAAAACATGACTAAAGTACTATGAAATAAATCCTTATGCATTGGAATCTTCCTTAAACAAATCTAAGCAAGAATATAACTCACATAATTTAGAATTAAATCACATAATGCATAAATAAATCAAATAACATGCTTAGCTTATTAAAATGGGTTGGATTGTTGTTGTAAGGCTTCCAAAGGGGGCTCTTCCTCTTTTCATATTATAGCTTCAATCCTTCCTCTCACAACACTTAATTTAACTTAGAAATGCTTGTTAATATTAATCAAAATTGTAGTAATGAATTATTATAGGAAGTTACAATAATTACTACTTGATAAAATGTACTTATGATAATCTCTAATCGGCATCTACTATATCTCAACTCTGATGCTACATATTTATATCCTATAAAGGATATTTTTTATTGAAAAATAGTATATATATTCTATTCTAAGAAACATTTGATTTAGGATAAATGAAATTGGTTCCTTTTGTTAAAGTCATCATTCATGGGAATTTTACAATATTATTGTAGGACAAACAAGGCTATTTCATTCTTCAACTGATTCCTTATTGATCTCCATGGAGGTTAGAGTCATTTATGTGAGTTTGTTGGAAGAGAATCAAAATCTATTCATCTATGGCTTTGTTCACGTAGTGGCTACAGGATAGTTTGTGTAATGAGATTCTTTTGTTGTAGGACATTCAATGCTATATACCTATCTATCCAAAACATCCTTAAAACACATTATATAGAAACCATCCTCAAGAAATAGATAACCATAATATATTTAATTACAATACATAATTCTAAATATTTCAAAGGGTATAGAAACATAATTCTATATGGCATATGAAAGTAGGAAACTGTATGGAAAAGTGTTCAAAAACATGGCTAACAAGTAGGATGAATATAATTTAAAGACACTAGAATAGAATATTTAAGGGGATCATCAATAATATTTCTCCTCATCCTTGAAGACTGATTTGATTCTTTCTTAATAAAGAGGACTATCAAGAAGGATATCTTCATCATACACACTTAAATCACTCTCCTCATTTCCTTTTTTAGACTCACTTGCAACTCATTGAGTTTACTTCTCAAGGACTACCACTTCATCATCCTTTCTTGACATGATCTCCTTTTCAACTGAATGATCATATTATATCCTACATGAAATAGGTTCTCCTTCATAAAAATATGGGGTGGGAGAGAAAGGGAACTCATTGGCTTGTTTGAAACTTGTTAGGGTGTCCTTTCAACATAATATTTTAGGAGAATTATGTCCATTGAAGGGTTCATATAGAGATGGATTAGGAAGTTGGGTTAAGGATGTTCCATTCTTATTCTTGCATTCTTCAATCACTATATCAAACTTTGATGTATCTTGAACTTCATGTATAGTTCCATCTTGAGGGATGAGTAGAATATTTGGAAAACTTTGAAACTCTCTTGGTTTGATCTCTACCACCTCCTCTTTTTTAATTTTATATGGGCATGGGAGAAGGTTCTTTTTCAATGATTGGCATGACATAATCAAATATCATAGTCTAAGAAGGTCTCCATGATGGAACGGTTTGATATTCTTGAGTAAGAGTGGGTGAAGGTTGTATGGGCATATGATTTCCTTTATGGTACATTACAACTTGGGCTAGATTTGAAGCAAAATAAGTCTGACTTAGAGTAGGAGAGAACATCTATGAAATTTATTGTGTTCATTTTTTTTCCTCTCTTCAAACACTAACCTATTATCCATACGCTAAATTGAGCCTCTTATCTCTATCACATCATTGATTGGGATTTTTTGATTCTTTCCCTCGATATTTACCCACTACGACCTAGTCAAATGCGTTAAATACCTCATAATATAAATGATTATATTATGATTATAAGGGTTATGGAAAATGAGACTAATCTCCTTTATTCTAACAAGCTCTCTCATCTACATTTCAATGTCTAAAAGTGTTTATTTGAAGCTTGAAAAAGATTGAGTAGGAGAAACATAACCTTGATAAGGTTAACTAAAGGGATAAGTAAGTTGCCAAAGAGGTTGATTTGGAGTGTGAGGGGGCATATAAGACTAATAATAACCTTGGTAAGGTTAGTATGATACTATTTGAGGGCCACTTGGAGTGAAGCCATGAATGACATCAGTTTAATATGAAGAATATGAAAACATAGAGTATGCATCTTGACCAAAATAATAATATGAATACATATAAATTTATAATTTTTAGACAATTGGATTGCATATACCAACTATGGTTCACTTGGATTTGCCATTAATGCTTGTGTTCATGCCTCCAAAGCCTGACGTATTGAAGAGTAGCATCAATAAATTTTCAATGGATGAAATCCTTGTCCTATAAGGTGTGACATAACTATTATCACACTAAATTGTATCCTTGAGGAGTTTTTTCTAGCATCCTCACTTATGTGATAGCATAGAGACACCTCTAGGCCATGGGTAGCCTAATCAATGAGGTGAATCTATAGATAGGGATAGCTCCTTTGATATATCACCTAGAATCACTACTAAACCTAGTACTTACAAGGGAAAGGGATGCATAAATAAAGTAAACAAAACAAGGAGGTGATGCACCAAATTAATACCCTCTACATATGACATTTCACTAAAAACATGAACAAGGACTGAATTCTATGCTCTCACTCAACATGAGTCTCCAAACATAAGTATTTCAACATGAAGGTGAAGACAAAGATAATAACCAAGAAAGGATGACCAAAGGGCCTCATAGGAGGCACTAATGAATTAATCTCTACACTTATCTAATGCAAGACCTTATACTACACTCAATATGACCTACTAATATGACTAACAACCTGTAACTAGGTAATGATATAGGACAAATGAAAGAGAGATATGACACTTCTACTAACATTCATCAATAACCATGAATATACACTAGTTGTAGCATTAAGAAGGCTATAAATAAACTTATATTCATCTCAAAAGTAAGTACATGTGTTTACATGAGTAGGGCTTCACCATAATCAAATTGAGGATAATTTATAATGCTAAACAAGGTAGTGCATATAGGAGAACAAAGAAGAGAGAGAAGAGTGGTGTCAAGAACCAAAGATGGCTTCCAAGCACTCATAAAACCAATTACAAACAAGAAAACCTGCCAAGAAATAGTCCTAAAATTCTCTTCAACATGTGTGCCACCTTATTAATTTGATGATGGTTTCACTAAGGTGGTGTAGGAGCTTTTGTCTTAATGACTCGTCAAGTCTATTTGAAACCGCCACCTTATTATTGATTGGGAAGTGACAAGTCATCTTCTTAGGGTTTAACTATTTATTCTTATTTTGGACACTTATTGAAGATCTATAACCCACCATCTCTCAACCTCTACTCTGTAATCTCATTCATAACTTTCACACTTGCTCTCTTTAAGGCCCATTTCTTGTATCCCTATTTTCATACAAAGCTACTAGGTTTGAATGATTTAAAGAGTTTCTAGGCAATATAAAGAAATATCATCCTATATCATGTTTCAACTTCACCCAAAGTTTCATGAATCAAATCCTAATGTAGACCTACTAACTTAACACCTTCTTTCATAATTAGTCCTCTTTAGACCTAAAAAAACCATAGTACTAGAGACCTTAATATATTGTACTAATCCAAAACCACCAAAATATTGTATATCATATCAAATAATGTCATATTATAAATTTTCATGAAATTACAAGGGTTGAAACTCAAGTTATGCAAAATACAAGATTCAAAACATAGGTTGGTCTTGACACATGCCTATGTAGGCTGAGAGTGAATAAAAAGGGATAAAAAGAGTTTTAAACAACTTAAAATCCTTTTAATACCTATGTGAGGTCTGACCCAACTCCCCTTAACTCTTACAATAGTCATTTACCCTTGAACAATATTCATACCTCTCCCACATGTCAAGATTCAGAATTCTTCATGCATTTTAGGACTATAAAGTGGGTTGTGGGTTTTCTTCTTTTTTTATCAATCTCTAACATATTAAACATCTTCCTAGGGTCTATCAATACTCACACACACCTTTCCTAACCATATAAACCTCAATAATAAATATATATCACATATCCCCCTTATATCTTGAAGGCATACCTGTATATTTCTTAACAGGCCTGTAGGTGTACATCTAGGCCTAATATACCTTATTCAAGAATTTTTTACTTTATAATGTGATTTATTCCTATGACAATAAGTCTAAATTTTATTTTGAACCATATCAAGGTCATCTTCATATTTCTTGATCTCTCAAATGCCATGAATAACATCAATACACTCTTACTTCTTAATGTTCTTGAGGGTAGACTTGTAACTCCCTTTTAGACTTATCACCTATTTAAAGTTTGAGATTGATATTAATTAAAAATAATTTATATGCTTTCATTATTACCTAATGTCTCTTATGACTTATATTCTCCCTAGATCCTATGTTTAATGTTTAACATTCACATTTTTGCATCTTTATAGGTGTTTATCTTGTGTTTGGAACCACTATAGACCTACTACTTGAATCCTTGAGGACTATCACATCACCATGGAAGTTAGTGAGAGATTTATAGGACTAATTTTATCTTTTCTTAGGTCCATAGGTTCCTTAAATGATCATGATACTTTTAAAACATCTAATAAAAGAGCAAACATGTAGTCCTTATACTCAGACCTGTAGGTGCATGCATACCCTATTTTTAACTTATTTATCCATGGATGATATTGTAAAAAATTGGAAGAGTTTTATTAAGATATGACAGTTGGCATAGACTTATCCAAGTGCATTAAAACCCACTTTTCCTTCACAGGCTGTATGTTTCCTTGTTTATTTTTGAGCCTTGCTCAATAAACTCTCTCTCCATGGCCTTTAGGGCCTACCACCTCATAAATTACTATCAATAATGATAAAGGAGTATCTACTCACTGGTATATATTATTACTTTAAGAGTTACCTACTTATTACACCAATGAGAAACCAATATTCCTTATTGGTTTCTCCCAAACTGGGTGTCAAATACATTATTATCTTGAGGACTATACCCTTAATTTGGTGCAAGAAAGACATCTTAGGGATGCATTTGTGATTTAATTATGGTGGAGGAGATGTGAGAGGATGGTATAGGTTAACTAAGGTCCATTTGAGGTAGGAATATTCAAACCAGTCAACACTGCCTGTAGCCATCCCATATAGGTCTACAACCTATCATATATGGAGATTCTTACCTTCCCTAGCTTGCATGTGCTAAATAAAAGTTTAAAATGGTTTTTTAATATTATAATAATCTTTCATGACCTCACATAATCCTTTTTTCTCATAAATAATCTCCAAAATTTTCTAAAACCAAGTTTATGGGGTTTTAGAAGGGTTTTGGATTGCTTATTTTGTTAGCGATGGTTCATATAGTTATGCCCTTAAATATAAAAAATAATTCCATGATTTGGGAGGGAATAGGGATGTTTTCCTTCCCATAATGTCATTTGGCCTATTTCTATCTCTCTTTCATGAAACAAGCTTATGAATTTTGTCTTTTTTGGTCTAACAATGACCCAATGGAGATTCTTGAGTGAGACTTGACCTATTTTGAATTGTAACACCTTCTTGAGAATGTATATGACCTTTAGGGGGATATATTATGTTGTGAATTATCTTCACCACCTAGTGCCATGGTTTTCTTTGCTGGAAATGCTCTTTTTATGCATTGAATCCTATAAAAACTCATCTAAACACCTTCTTCTTGAGATGGAGTTTCATTATTTGATTGAGTACCCTATTGGATTATTTTGGGAGACCTTCATGGATTCATTCTTATCAATCATAATTCAAATTTAATGTACAAACTCTTCCTCACCAACACCTCATATCATGCTATGATTATGGTAGAATCAAATAGTAAAAGATATTTCAACATTGGCTTACGTTGGAAATGAATGTTTTGCCACCTTTTAAATATTTTAAAAACCATATTAATTATGGAATAACTTTACATAAATTCCATATGGCCTCAAATGACCTCCTTTTGCATAGTGTAATTCCTCATGCTTGATGTTTTCTAGATGAAGTTATTTCTAGGTTGCAATAGTTAATAGACCAAAAACAAATAAAACCTTCACAAAACTACATTAACTTCTCCAAAATACTTGAAAACCATGTTGTTACCTTAGCAACTCCCAACTTTTAAGGTCTTCATCTGTTATGAAATGTCATATATATTGGAAACATTACATCAGTCTTGCCTTCATAGTGAATCCACCATGACTTGGATTCTTGATAATTACCTTAACCTTTCTAAAATACTTTAAAATATGATAAACATATCATAAATTATCAAGCCATGAACAACTGGTTAATCACTTTAGGACCATGACTTCATAGTTTGACTAAACCATCCTATAAGACCTAATCACTAGTAGGACAAACATCACATCCTTATCATGATAAGATAAACTATGACCAAGACCAAGACCTTCAAGGGCTATCAAAAAAGTTAACAAAGGCCTAAATAACAAGTTTTAAATGATACTCACCTATGGTAGCCAATTTTGGCTAACATTTACAATGATGAACTTATGTAATGCCAAACAAAGGAATGGGGCAATATTTTCTTCATTCCTACAAAGATGGAGAATCTTAGCTAGAAAATTCCCTTGGTAAATACATGAGAAGTATATGGTTAGTATCTTTGTTTTCAACATCAATCAATAAATATATTTTCATCTTCAAGTTCGTTATGTTAGTACCTTTTATAAAAATACTAAAAGTGAGTTTATATCTAGAAAGTCCTTGTTACTAAAGGATTGGTAAAATATTTCCATAAGGATAATCAAAATTAAACACAATCATAAAAACCCAAATTATATATCAAAAAAATGTTGTTGGTGGTAGAGTTACTAATTCAAAACACATTCAGCCAATTCAAAGTACTTCTAACATTACTATTCCTAGTGGGCATCCCAAATAAGAGATGAAAAGAAAACACTATACTTTTATGGGGGAATCATTAGAACCTATCTTTCATAAATTATCCACTTCAAAAATGATCATTTTTACATAATCCAAACCCTTTAATGAAATAAAATTGAAAACCACATGGTACAAAGAGAATGAATACTGTGAGTTTCATAAAATCAAGGAAATTTAACCAATCAATGCATGAAGTTAAAAAATTACATTTAAGATTTGTTTGGTAGGGGAGATATTAAAATTGAAGGAAATTCATCTACATGAAAGAATACATAATTGGGGATATACCAAGACCCATTTTTAAAACATGATCAACCTTGTTCATAGTTGAATCAAGGTCAAAACACTTAAACTAATAATTTCAATTATAAAAAATCTGCTCATTCTTATGATGCAATTGTTAGTCATATTTAACATATAGAGAATTTTGTTACAACCATTAAATTCAAAGCCATGAATTATTTTGTCATAACTAGGTGTAATAAAACTATTATTCAAAGGCTTTCTTTGCCTAACCTTGAAGGAAAATACAAGATTATTGAACAATTTGAGAAAAAAGTTGCCCAAATCTCCATCATGAATATTCTCAAAACATTAATTATCCATAAGGATGTCTTGTAAAAAGTCCTTCAATAGTGAATATTATCTAACAACACTAATATACCCCAATTCTAATCACTCATTATACACCTATCTTTGATTCATCAACTCATCTTTGACCAACATGACTTACCTCATGTCAACCAATCACATAATCTCCCCTTGTATATCAAGGGCTTCATCACCAAACATAAAGTGAAAAGGGTACCTATATATAATGGGTTAGGTTTGAATATTTATATTTTGACATTAATTAAACATCTTATTTTTTCTAGATCAACATTGGATCCAAATACCATCACCATTAAAGAGTATGATAATATTGAAAGGGAATCAACATGCACTATATATCTTATTTCCATGGTTGGGGTTGTCACATAGAAAACATTACTCCATTCATTTATCTTGACCTACCTTATAACATCATTCTCAAATGACCATGGATTCATGTTATGCAATCCATCCCATCCACCTTTTATCAACACATCAAATTTTAACATTCAAGCATGAAAGTGACAGTCCTTGGTGATCCTCAACCTTTATTATATTTCAAAATGTTGGAAGGATAATATCATAAAATTAATTACTATACCGTTACCAAAAATTCCTCTAAAATGGATAGATCTAAATCACCATAAATGAAAAATCCTTCATCTTACATACATCGAGGGGGGCTAACTCTATATGAGGATGGGGGATTATAGATTACATATCCACCCCCCATGTTACTATTCTCCCATACCCTAAAGAACCAACATGATCAACTTGGAGGATAATAATGCCAAAGTGGGATTGACCACCTGTCATTCTTATGCCCAAGATAGGGAGCCCCTCAAGATGATCTCCCATCTAAATATAAAAGCCTGCCTTCTAAATATCATTTTAAGAACCATGACAAAGGTTGTGGAGAATATGAAATCCAAGATGCTTTACATGTGTTTAAACTCCACATTTCCCTAGAAGTTTTGGTAGGCCTAACATGAATAAGAAGATAGAATAGGTATCCTATCAGTTTAACATAACTACTTTTATCAAATCAATTTTTTTTTAAATGAAAAAATTAAAATCTCCAATAAATCTTAGATAAATGATGACAACTTAGTAGTTTTTTTAAAAAACAAGTATCTTATAGAGAAAAAGATGAGTCAAATCATGAACTACAAATGAAAATAACTAAGTCTTTATGAATAGGGAATCTGAGAACTTATACAAAATTATGCAAATAAATAATTTCATGGCATCGAATGCAAACACCCTGGTGATCAATATGAAGATGTTAAAGCTTCTTATGATATCCAAATAGTTACCTCTTTTAGTATATATGAATATCTTCTTTTCACAAATATTTTAATTATACCATTGTCCTTACCATTAACTTTAACATCCAATACTCTAAACTTATAGACTAGGACCAAAAAAATCACATACCAATTGATTTCCTTCAAAATAATGAAGTTTTCACAAAAATTTTGGGACTTCAAGATGGCATCCCATTAGGAGATCTCAAAAAAGATTTTGAAATCAACCTAGACATGTCAACATATTTTGGGGAGCTAAAAGAGTTTTATGGTCAAAATAAATCTAAAAAAAATGAAACAAAAAAATAAAAAAGATTTCCCCTAGTGAAAACCTCTTTTAGGTTCTATCATACCAAATAAATAAAAATCAAGAAAATAAAGATGAATATTGGTGAAAACCTTTTTGAGGCACTAATATACAAGGGACTCAACCTTCTCTTACATCGACATAGTTACAGGACAAATTTAAATCATTTGTTGAAAAAACTATTGATGTCAACATTGGAACAATGGAGAATCTTAAGATCATCAAACTTGGGGATACTCTTAGTCCTAAGGAATAGAAAATTTTGGTTATCCTCCTAAAATAATTTTTAGACATATTTTCTTGGTCATATGTTAATATTCCCATATTGTATCCATCCCTTATGGTGCATGAGCTTGTTATACATGAATATGTGGAACTGATTAAAAAATAACTAAAAAATATACAACTTAAGGTGTCCTTACTTATCAAAGAAGAACTAAAAAATCTCTTGGATTTTGGGTTTATAGGACTAATTTACTACTCTAAACAGATATCCAACAACATTCCTATCAGTAAGAAACCAACATGTATCTAAGTGTGCACATAATATGATGACATCAATAAGGTGTGTATAAAAAATGATTTTACTCTACCCAATATTGACATGATCACTGACTCGACATCAAGACATGAAATGATATATCTCATTTATGGTTTTTATAGATATAGTAAGATTAAAATTGCACCCAAAGATAAAAACAAAACATAATCACTAAACCTTGGGGAAATTTTGGTTACCAAGTCATGCCTTTTGGCTTAAATACTAATGCAACCTATCAAAGAGTCATGAATATTATTTTCTATGATATTATTCATGATATCATCAAGGATTATGTGGATGAAATATAGGGTAAATAAAAAACTAGATTAAAACACCCCATCATTTTATTAATAATTTTTGAAAGACTGAGGGAATACCAGGTTCACCTAAATCCTAAAAAATGTCTTTGATGTCACATTAAGAACTTTGTTGGATTTATTATATCTAAAATAGGTATTGAATTTTATCCAACAAAATTTAATTCCATCACATAATTACCTCCTCCTTAAAACCTCAAGCAACTATGTAGTTTATATGGAAAAATCTAAGCAATTAGGAGATTCATTTCATAGATTTCAAATAAATGTCAACCATTCACTCATGTATTAAAAAAGGAAATTGTATTTCATTAGAAGGAATAATTCCAATAGGGTTTTGAGAAACTTATATAGTATCTTTCATAGCGACCACTGATAGTTCTACCTACTCTAGGTTAATCTTTGCTACTTTACATCTTAGTAACATAATTTCCTTAGGATCCCTTTTGGCTCAATATGATGGTCAAGGAATATAAATATTTATTTGTTATTTGAAATGAAATTTGGTATCATATTAACTTGATTACACCCAAATAATTAAGGAATGTCTATATATTATGTTATATTCTCAGTACCTATGACATTATATGGTCAAAAATAAAACTAAACTTGTTGCCAAAGTTCATCCTCCAAAGTATCTTCTATCAAAATCATCTCTCATAAGTAGAATGGAAAAATGGTTCATATTACTTAGTGAGTTTGACACAGTATGTAAACCATAATTATATAAAGGGACAAGTCCTTATAGTTAATATGGAAGTAGCACCATTATTGGATAGTTGGCCTTTGGTCATTGGATTTTGATATGAGCTAATTTTATCTCTTGATGAGTCATTTTAGTGGAAAATTTAATTTAATGGATCTTTCATCACTCATTGATCAAGGAAAAGAATATTTTTCATTACAACACAAGGCGATCTCATCCCTAAAGCATTTAGAATTAGATTTCCATGCACTAATAACATTATTGAGTATGAAGCACTTGTCTCAAGCCTAAAACTAGCAATACAATGGAACATTCAACACTTGTTAGTCTATGGTGACTCTCAACTCATTATCAAACAAGTAAATGATGAGTACCAACCAAATAAGAAAAACTCATCCCTTATAAAATAATGGTTAATAGCTTAATCAATATTTTGAGCACATAAAATTTGAACAATTTCCTCATGTAAGTAATAAATCTATAGATTTCATGACTACCATTGGTTCTCTCCTTGAGATGCAAAAGGATACTTGAAAATGTAATTTTTTGGTTTGACATCTAATGATCCCACTATGTGATTTATTATAATTTGAAATGGTGTGTGATAGTTTTGGTCCCAATTACAGTTAGTATCATAATGTTTACACTTAACTCCATGACCATATCCTCCCTCTTGATCTTTCACAAAATCAAAAAAACTTCATCTAATGTGCATCCTACTTCACCCTCCTTTGTAACACCTTATATTGTAAGGGATATGGTAATACCTTGTTAAGATGTTTAAATTTGGAAGAAGAAAACTTGACTATCACGGAGTTCATGATAGAATATGTAGAGTGTACAATAGTAACATGGTCCTAGTAAATAAAATACTCATAACAAGATATTACTGGCTTACCATGGAAAAACACACTTGTCAATATGTCATTAAATGCATATCCTATCATAATCATGGAGGCCTCATCCATGTGCCTTATCAATCATTATGTCCAATCAAAATTTCATGGACCTTATCTAATTGAGGGCTCAATCTTATTAGGAATATAAATCCCTCTTCCTTTGATGGCCATAAACATATCATAGCAACCACTGATCACTTCAACAAATGGGTAGAATCTATCCCCCTCACATACATAACTAGAAAAAAATATCCAAGTTCATCCTTAATCACCTCATTTATCATTATGATATCCCTTCAACCATCAGACTAATCATGTTAAGTCCATGAAGAATAAATAATTCAAATCCCTTTGTGAATAATTCTATATCAAACATAAATGATCCACACCTTATTATCCACAAGGTAGAGAGCACACTGAAGAATCCAACAAAACTCTCACCAAAATCCTCAAAAATATTATCAATGATCCTGGTTAGGATTGACATCATCAATTCTATCCTACCTTATGGGCATATTGTACAAGCATCCACACATCCATATGCTAAGCACCATATTCCCTTGTCTTTGTTAGTGTAGATGATATTTATGGATTATATATCACCTCAGTCTTATACTCTTGGAAAACTTAGACTTTGACTATTCCTATCAATTCTAGACCTTTCCCACTTTTGAAAGTCTTACATCTACTCTCTATTATACCCCTTAGCCTACCTCTCAGTCTAACCAATCTTATGTTGATGACCCATACCTACTATCTTTTCTATAATATATAAAACTTGATTATCTTCCACCTTTGCATGTTCCACATCTATACCTACTTTCCTATTTAATAGACACTATCATCCCAGATAGACACCCATGTCGATGCAGGTGTCTTACTCTGACACAAGTTTCTAGTTCCCTAAAGTCATCTAATTTCCAAATGAAACATATCCTTATGGTCAACCTAAGTGATTTAATATGAGTTATTTTTCCAATGGGATTGATACACACACACACACACACACACACACACACACACACACACACACACACACACACACACACACACACACACACACACACACACACACAGATCAATCCTTATTCATTCCTCACCTATAAAACCTAGAAAAATACCTAAGGCAACTTATCAAAGCATGTAGTTAAGAAATTTATAAAATAAAGCTTCCCTATTTTCATATTAGTCATAGGGATAACACATACATAGGTCTAAATTACTAAAAGAGAAGCTGATGAGCCCAATTTTCCAAGTTATAAGCTAGGTCACCATTGTACTTGATTTCCACATATTTCATGATTCACACACAAGCGAACACATAGGGGAGAACTACATCATTATGAGGTTCTCTTCATAGTATTGGCTATGTAAGCATTATTCATTGATAAAGGGGTCTCTAGGTTCAGCTTGACACCATGTGCCCACTAACCCATTTTTACTAGGGTCACTATGAAGATGAACTAAGGTTTTATAATTTTGTGAGGAGAGATAGTCCATGACCTATATCTAAATGCACTAGAGCGAAGGCAAAGACAAACCTAAAATCATCTAGGTGGTCAAATAATTTTTATAGTAGGTATTCTATATTGAAACACCTATGTTAGGTTTAGATAGTAACATCGACACAACCATCCAAAACTAATATTAGTGTATGTAGATCAAGAGGTACTCAATCTACAATTTTTTGACTATTTTAGAATCCTCTTATAGTATTCTTTTTGCTTGTTCTATATCCAAAACTATGTCAACATCAAAACCATTTAAGTGTATTATTTCTTTGTCATTTCCATATATATCATAGTTGTACTTATTATTTTAATCATATCTTAGTTTAATTAATTTAATATATGTTATATTTGAGTTTAAAATATAATTGGCCTATTATATAGATATTTAATTACCCTTATACCTTATGCTATCTCTATCCACTTTAACCCTATATAACCCCAATATAGATATTTTTAGTGTTAAACATTTGGTGAGCCCAACATTTGAACATCATTATTTCCTAAGCATACCATTTAGGATGTTTCTTACCTGATTTGTCTTAATATTTGTGTTCTTTATCTCTGTCATCATGGATGATATCAATTGCTTTGAGGACTATGATTATGAAACTCTCTAACTTTGTATTAAGGAAGGGGTGAAAATTGATTACTCTTATATTATTCCAAGTGATCAAGCCTCAAATATCAAATCTTTGAATGTTGGTATCTACTGTACCTCTAATTAGATTCATGCCCTCACCATTTCAAGAGATGATTTGATCCATCATAGGGAAGATAGAGATCCCATACACATATTTCCTACACCCTCATGATTTTGGCCTTCAATATTTGTTAAATTATGGATACAAATTCCAAGGATTGGGAAAACATGATCAAGGTATAACCCACCTTGTATCTATTAAATATAATATAAATTGAAAAGACTCAGGATTTTCAAAAAAACACATGAGTCACCAATAAGGCAAGTCATTTAATTGGGTCCTTCATGCACATTCTACCATAAAAATGATTGCATATGACCAAGATGCTCCATATGATCATCAAAAGTTTTGATAAATACATAAATATGACTAATTTGTAGCCTAATTATAAATATCATTAACCAAATTATTCTAATGGTCCAATATATTCAAATTACATACCAAAATTACCAAAATTCAAAGATCTGATACCATTATTGACATACCCTAAATTTAGTGATCATGAACTTGCACTTTTTATCCATGATGGTAATGATACTCATATGCCTTGATTCAAAAAAGGTTATGAGTGGGAACCAATGATAACACCTATCACAAACACCATTGTTCCAATGGAATAGCTTTATTCTATGATGGCCACTATTAGAGATCTTCAAAAATAGTTTCTATACTTTAAAATCAAATCAATTTCCATAATATTAATGTGAATGTGACTTCATTTAACAGTCAAACTCTAGAACAATGTATAATTGAATATCCTTGTATACAAGATTTTGAACTACCATATTTAATTCTCTTTTTTAGTCATAAGGACCCATTTGACCACATGATTAATTATCTACATTCTTTTGTTCAATGGGCAAAAGATAGAAAAATATTTATAAAAGTATTCCTCATGAGCATTTATGATGAGGCTCATAACTGGTTTTATAACCTTCCAAAAGGATTTGTAACCACTTTTTTCCAATTGGAATATGATTTATTCATGGCTTTCAATATCCATAAGGTGCCAAAACTTACATCAGCACATTTTCACAATTTCAAGTAATGTGATGGTGAATCCCTTCAAGATTATATTATTTGATTCAAAAGTACATCATATGAGATAGAATTTAGAACCTTAGATTTTGAATTAAAATTTATTTTTAGTAGAGGGATAATTTCCCTTTTAAAAATAAAGATCATTTCATAAACAACATGAATTATTTATACATTTACATGTGGATGTGCATAGATATAATTCATTCATCCTTACTCATCCAATGGAGCTTAACATATACCCTTATAAGTATCAAAGTTTTATTTCTCACGCAAAGGAAGGAGATGAATTACCAAATGAACAATTATAAGCAAAAATGTGGAGTTCATAATCTTTACATGGAATTTTTATAAGGGTTACTCAAAATAGGACCACTCCAAGGTCCACATCCTATGCAAAAACCCCACAGTAAACAACACAAAAATCATCCACGTCAATGAGATTTGAAAATTATAGTATTCATGAGTGGTGCTTTTTTTTGGTAAAACCATATTGATCCTACATAATAAAAAACTACTTGTAATTTAATATGTTTAAAACAAATTAGATTAGATATAAAAAACTTACATAACAAAGGAGGTTATAAAGAATCATTAGGAAACAAAATAATATCAATTGCTTATGGTCCTAAAGTGACTCAAACATAGGGTTGGGTTATGTCTACCACATCTCCACACAAATTTACACTCAAAACTCTTTGGTATACCAAATTGAAGCTAAAATTGATCCAAATTACCAAGGTATTTATTTTTATCATGAAGGAAAATTAATACACATTCTAAATGATAGCATTAGTTCTTTTACTACACATGTAAAGCATAAGGAGGAACATTATATGCATATTTTCAAATTACCCAATACCAATGAAAAAAATGTAAAATATCCAACTTAAGGTTGTCATGCATTGAGTAGAGAGATACATATGACCATCCATTAGATACGATCATAGATAAGTATTTTCAAATATTCTAAAAAATACCAAAAAATTTAAAAAACATTCAAAAATCCAAAAACATTTTTGGCTCCTACATACTCTATAGGCTCATTGGAATATATGTCTTAGTTCCATGTTGATGGATGGCATATAAATTAATCCTACATACATATGTGTGTCATGATTCTAATTTAGTGTGATATGGGTATACATAAATACATGATCTATTCCTATTTTGGATGTTGGGCCTTCCTTATACTCATCATATGGACACTGGGCATATTCACTTATTTGATCATGATATTTCTAGGTTATATCATTCTATGGTCACTTTACATTATCATGTTTGAGCTCTTATGTACTTACATATGCCTTTATCCATGATTATATCTTTTAGAGGATACTTGATATGCTATACATTGGACATCTTTTTCTAACATAATTGATCCATGGCTACTATGATACATTTATGCTATTTGATTATGTTTTCCTTTTTATAATTCCTTGGGTGTCTTGCCTTGCTATTGTCCTACTTGTTTGAGCATTTGAAAATGGTCTTTTATATGTGGGTCCCATGCCTATATGTACTTTATTTAAAATTAAAACATGTCATTAAATGTTGTATGGATATTTTCATATGTCATCCTTGCTTTTTAGACATTAAACTAAGTTATGTCCCTTTGATTGTGTGGCATTTAAAAAAACTCATTATTTATGATCTCCTTGGACCATTTTAATTTTAATTCCTTTTGAGTGATATTGTGTGTGATTGATTTGGTTATTGATCTTGTATTATTATTATTATTATTATTATTATTATTATTATTATTATTATTATTATTATTATTATTATTATTATTATTATTATTATTATTATTATATAGACATCGACATGATATTGATCATTCATATTATGCCTTCATGTGATCACATAAACCTATGTGCTTCAATGTTACATTTACCTAGACATGTTATTATATGTTACATGGTTACATTCACATATTATACAATTGTCTTATCCTTATAAGGTGAGGTAACTACTGGTGTATATACTTACATCACCACAAGGGGGAATATCAGTGGGGGAATGTTATGCCCCTAACCTATCACATGTATTAGGATAGGAATAGTTGACTTGTGGCTTAATTATCCCTCTTTGATGCTATATCACATTTCTCTATGCATTCATTTGGTTATTAGGTTGGCCTATGGAGTAACCATGGCCTATATAGACTATATATAAGAGGTAGTGGGTAATTGTTTATCATCATATTGTGAATTCTACTCTTATTGAAACTTGTGGAGGTTGCCCCCTCAAAGTGGCTTGTCTATTATCATATATTCTAATATATGTCAGTCATATTTAGATCTATTTTTTCTATTCTACTTTATTTTTGAAGTAATTTCATTACAAGTGGTATCAGCGCTGTGATTTGGGCAATCTTGTGGGTGAAACCCTAATTTTTTAAATTTGGATATATCTAAAAAAGGTCATGAATTTATCTTATTTTTTTTTACTTGAGGTGAGAAATAATTAAATTAAGATTCCATTAAAATTTCATCTCATTTGGATCTATCTTACAAAAGTTATCACCATTTTAGGGTTTTTCATAAAATTGCTCTATAGTGTGCAATTCAAAGAGTTTTTATGATTTATTTACATTTTTGGAAAGATTATAAAAATTTGTATAAAGTATGTTCTTTTTATGTTTTGATTTGAGGTTGACATAAGTCCAAAATCACTTGGTCAAAGTTTGGTCAAAAGTGACAATTAGGTTCGACATCGTAAAGCCCTTTTATGACAGGTCCACAAACTCAGGGCTGAGGAAAGAGTGTTTAAAATCTAGGTAAAAATATTAACAAGGAAGAGATAGAGTTAGAAGGGGGATGTAATAGATCCTTTATACCAAGGTTCTCTAACATAGATCATAAAGTGAGCCAGCTTGACTATAGTGTGCAAGGCATTAAAAGTGAGGTGCAAGGCATCCAATCTAATATGAAATCCATACAAGATAGTTTGGTAGATATCATGATGGATTTGAAAAATAATTAGTCAAATCATCCAGATATCACTATTTCACAACCCCACTAAGGTGGTTCTCCTAACCAGTCTATTTCAAATCTAAATACATTGCCACAGAGGACCCAGTTACCAAAGGTGGATATGCACAAATTTGATGGAAAAGATCCACTCAATTGGATCAACCAAATGGAATTGTTTTTCAATATACATTAGATCATAGGTAGATAGAAGGTTACCATGGCATCCTTGTATCTTGAACTTGATCAATTCATTTGGTATCGATGGTTGTGTGCTAAAAAAAAGATGACTCTCAGTGTCACCTGGTTAAATTTTACAAAGGAGCTACAATTACACTATGGAAATAGTGTGACAAAGAATTACTTTAGCCAACTAGCAAAATTATGACAGAATGGCTCCATTAAGGATTATATTCATCATTTTTAGAACCTATCCTTACGTGTGGAGATAATTTTTGAGGAGAATTTGAATGACCTATTTTTGGGTGGACTCAAGGACCACATTCAACATGAGGTATAAATGTTTAATCCACTTAATATTTCTGATTCTATTATCATGGCACATAGAGCTAAGGAAAAATTCATAGACAACAAGAAGCATCCATTCACTCACTTCAAATATCATAGCATATCGATACCAACATTTCCTCCACCTACCAAATTGACCCCTCAACAAATTGAAGAGAAGCATGCAAAAGGATTATGTTTCAATTTTGACAACAAGTGGAGTAAAGGACATAGATGTGCTAAGAAGAAGTTATTCTACATTTAGGGATCCAATGAAGATGAAAAAGAAGATGATGCCTCCAATGATGATGAAGAAGAGATAGAGGAGGTACCTGAATATTCCCAACCTATAATCTCTTTTCATGCACTTATAGGTATTAGCACTCCACAAACTCTTAAGGTGGTGGGTTTCCTCAAGAAATAGAAGGTGATAGTGTTGATTGATTCAGGGAGCACACATAACTTCATCAACCATAAGTTGGCCACTCAATTGAACTGTTTCATCTACCCAACACCAAAATTTTAGGTCATGGTTGCAGATGGTGGCATAATTAATTATTCAGGCAAATGCCATAGTATTAAGCTTACTATGGGTGAGTATTATATCAATTCTCTTATGTTTGTTATTCCTATGGGTAGCATAGACATTGTTTTGGGAGTCTAATGGATCACAACCTTAGGTACCATTGAGATGAGCTTTCAAGAACTATTCATGCGCTTTCATTCTGAAGGTAGAAAAATTGAACTATGTGGATTACAGGCAAAATCTCCATTATTGACTAGTTCACATCAGATGATCAAGATGCTAAAAAAGGGGGTAAAGGGAATTATTGCATGATTATGTTCCATATAACTTTAACCCACATAGGCATATACACATCCTGATCTATAGATGATTCTTGATGATCACCCATCTATTTTTGGGGCCATGCCAAAAAGACTACCACTAAAAAGAGAACATGACCATGCCATTCAACTACTTTTAGGGAGTCAACCACCAAATATTAGACCATATAGATATCCATATACATAGAAGAGTGAAATAAAAAATATGGTCTATGAGATGATGGAGGCATGGATCATCAAGCATAGCCAAAGTGCATATTCATCACCAATGGTCAGGGTGTGAAAGAAGGATGACACATGGAGGATGTGCCCAGATTATAGGAAATTCAACAAGTACAACATCAAAGATAAGTTTATTATTCTAGTAATTGATGATTTACTTGATGAGTTTCATGGTGCTAATTATTTCACAAAATTGGATCTTCACTCAGGTACCATCAAATTAGAATCAAGAATGAAGATGTTCGTAAAACTGATTTTAGAATGCATGAGGGCCATTATGAGTTTTTGGTAATGCCCTTTGGTCTTACAAATGCACCATCTACTTTTCAGAGCTTGATGAACCCTATTTTTAGGCCTTTCTTAAGGAAGTTTGTGTTGGTTTTCTTTGATGACATATTGATTTATAGTCAAACATGGGAAGCACATCTACAACATGTAAAATAGGTAATGATAGTTTTGGAGAGGCATCAGCTTTATGCAAAGCCATCCAAATGTGATTTTGGAGTATAAGAGGTAGAGTACCTAGGTCACATTGTTTCTCATGAAGGTGTCAAAATTGATCCCTAGAAGATCAAAGCTATGATGGAATGGCCCATGCCAAAAACTCTCAAAAACCTCTTAGGGTTCTTAGAACTAATAGGTTACTACCAAAGATTTGTGAAAGGTTATGATAGCATAGCAGTTCCACTCACTACATTGCTAAATAAGGATGCTTTCCATTGGAATGATGCTACCACCAAAGCATTTGAGAAACTAAAAGTAGCTATGTGGACCACTCCAGTTTTGGCTACTCCAAACTTCTCAAAGACATTCATTGTTGAATGTGATGCTTTTAGATCTGGGTTAGGAGTAGTACTAATGCAAGATGGAAGACCCATTGCATTTTGGAATCATCAATTCAAAGGTAAGAATCTACAAAAATCTATCTACAAGAAAGAAATGATGGCTATTCTTCATGAAGTTAAATAATGGAGGCCTTATTTGATGGGTAGACACTTTAAGGTGAAAATGGATCATGATAGTCTCAAATACTTTTTGAAGCAAAGATTATCATCTGAGGAAAAACAAAAGTGGGTAACCAAAATGTTGGGTTATGATTTTTAAATCATCTACAAGAAGGGTAAAGATAATGTAGTAGAAAATGCACTATCCAAATGGGACACATCCATAGAAGCATTAATTTGTGAAATGTCCATGTTGCAAGTAGATTGGGTGGATGAAGCCAGGTTAGAATGGGAGCAAGACAAGGATACATAGGTTATAATTTAGAATCTCTAGAAAGGTACTTTAACCTCTAAAAAATTTGAATGGAAAGGTAATGTCCTATGGTATATGGGTAGGTTATACTTGTGCAAAGATTTAGAGTTTAAGCATAAGATTCTTGTGGAGTTGCATACATTTCCAATTGGGAGACACTCAAGGTTCTTGAAAACTTATCACAAAATTAAGAAAGAATTATTTTGGGAAGGACTTAAGGGATATGTACAAAATTTTGTGGTAGAATGCTTGATATGCCAATAGAATAAAGGTGAGACAGTTAAGACCCTAGGTCTATTACAACCGTTAGAAATTCCTAGTCAAAGGTGGGAAGAAGTTTCCATGGATTTCATCATAAGGTTGCCTTGTTATAAAGGTAAGAATGTTATCTTGGTCATTGTGGATAGGCTTACAAAATATGCCCATTTTTGTGCTCTCTCACACCCATTTTCAGCAAGTATAGTAGCAATTATTTTTCTAGAGGCAGTTCTAAAATTACATGGAACCCCAAAAATAATTATAAGTGATCATGATCCTATTTTCACTATTAATTTTTGGACTGAACTATTTTCCTATTTGGGTACTTAGCTAGCTCATAGCTCATCTTACCACCCCAATCTAATAGACAAATAGAAGTGGTTAACAAATGTTTAGAGGGGTATCTCTGTTATTTTGTATTAGATAAATAGGAATGTTGGGTTAAATGGCTACCACTTATAGAATGGTGGTATAACACATCTTTCCATACCTGTTCTAAAATGTATCCATTTTTAACATTATATGGTTACCATCCACCTTCCATCACTTCTTCACTAAATGTGAAAACCAAGGTTTGAGATGTGGAGGAGCACATTCAACATCAACAAGAGGTTTTGGCTAGTTTGAGAGAGAATTTGGCCTTGGCACAAAACAGGATGAAACAACAAGTAGATCAACAATGTAGTGACCAAAATTTTGAGGTGGGTGACTGGGTATTTGTACATTTGTAGCCTTACAATAAAATGTCCTTGAAGAAATAGAAAAAGGAAAACAAACTTGATCCTAAGTATTATGGCCCTTATTAGGTTCTACAAAAAATTGGAAGTATGGCTTACAAGCTCAAGTTACCTCATTCATCTCACATACACCTAGTATTTCATGTTTCCTATTTAAAGAAGGTCATTGGATAGAAAGTTTTATCCCAGACAGATCTCCCAGAACTATATGAAAAAGGATGAGTCATTTTGGATCTAGATAAGATCCTCCAAACATGTACTAAGAGGTTAAAAACTAGAGAGATTAGGGAATATCTGATCAAGTGGAAGAACTTGAGTAGTGAAGATGCAACTTGAGAAGGTGAAGATTTTTTGCAACAACATCTAGAGTTGTTTAACATTGAGGACAATGTTGGTTTGAAGGGGAAGGGCATGCTACACCCTTAACCTATCACATGTATTAGGATATGAATAGATAACTTGTGGCTTGCTTATCCCTCTTTGATGTTGTATAACATTTCTCTATGCATTCATTTGGTTAGTAGGTCAGCTTATGGAGTAACCATGGCCTAGATAGACTATATATAGGAGGTAGTGGGTAATTGTTTATCATCATATTATGAATTTTTCTCTTATTGAAACTTGTGGAGGTTCCCCCTCGAAGTGGCTTGTCTATTATCATATATTCTGATATATTTCAGTCATATTTGGATCTATTTTTTCTATTCTACTTTATTGTTGAAGTAATTTCATTATAGGGAATGTCATAGAGGCATGTTATACACATTTGGAATATTTTTCAAATTCAGTGGGGGCATGTTATATAGGCATGGCCTTCACACATTCATAGTTTTAGATTCAGTGGGGGCATGTTTTAGAAGCATGTTAATCACACTTATTTAGTGTTTGGAACTTATATCCATATTTAGATTCAGTTGGGGAATGTCATATAGACATGGATTCCACATATTCATAGTTCTTAGATTCAATGGGGAATGTCATATAGACATGGAATCATGTTCTCCACACTTATTCACATTTGGCACCATTTTTAGATTTAGTGGGGGCATGTTTTAGAAGCATGTTCTCAACACTTATTCAGTATTTGGCACAATCAAATTTAGTGTGGGCATATTTTAGAAACATGTCCTCCACATTGACACTTATTTCCTCCACATTGACACTTATTTAAACTTTTCATATTTCTCCATATATAGTGGGGGAATCTTTTAGAAGCATGTTCTCCACACTTACATATTTTCTCAATTGGCCAAAACACATAATTATATAATTTAGATTCATAATTATGGTAGAATTCTATACACAGGTATTATTTTTAAACATAATTTAAGTATGAGACATATCTAAGGTGCATATGTTATGTAATGTGTGCCTAATATTACAAAATCCAAACTAGTTTTAGATTTCAAAACACTCTTAGGGACTATCATCACCCACCAGGATGGACTTTTACAGATTGTATTGAGCCAATCTACTATAGTAGTTGGTTCACTTTTGGTATGGTTGAGGTTATTAAATACCTCAATCTTTCTAATTTTTTAGGTTGGATTTTATTTTATCATATAACGTTACCAATTTTATAGTATGAGTTAACTATGTTCACTCATGGTCACTAGGTTATAAGTATGATTAGGTTGTATGGTTGAGTTAATATTAACTATCAAATGGAAACTCACCTTTTCTCCAAGGTTGGGGGTATTTCCTTTATAATATGTATTTATTACTTCAAATAATTTAGACTTCGATCATTGTATCTCTTAAATATGAAAGACCTTGAAATTATTGGAAAAAACCCCTAAGAAGCTAAAAATAACACTATATTAATTGAAGAACTATTCTCAATATGATATTATTCAAAACTATCTTGTAAATCATGACTTTATATTATATCTTAAGCTCTAACATGATCCATTGACTATATAGATATTTGTAGTAGATAGATATCTTCCCCATGTGGTTATAGATGAGGATTCCAATCCTAATACTTACACTTTGGGATTTCTCTATCTCCTTATATATATGTACTTTACATGTTTATATATATTTGTCCTAATCTCAATTTTAGAGCCTTACAATGATACATCTTTCCAATTGACTTGTCAATAGATAAGGCACTTATATCGATACATAGGTGTACTCCTAAACCCTACTCTTTAAATTTTAGTCTTTTTAATACTTTTAATTTTAGATCATATGTATTTATTATGTAATGTAACATATAGGTCAGTCACCAACAAAGCTCTCAAGTCTGATTCAATTAAAGGCAAGGTGTGTTATCCACACCTAGGTACATATTTATTCTCATTTAAACTAGTAATTTCATTACTAGATTAAAGGGGGTAAATGTAGATGATATTTATGGATTATATAACACCTTAGTCTTGTACACTTGGAAAACTTAGACCTTGGTTTTTCTTCTTAGTTTTAGACCTTTCCTACTTTTTAAAGTCTAACATTTGCTCTCTCTTATGCCCCTTAGCCTATCTCTTGGTCTGAATAGTCTGATGTTGATGACCTAAAACTACTATCTTTCCTAAAATTCTTCAAACTTACTTATCTTCCACCTCTATAATTTATAAGTCTATACGTACTTTCTTATTCCCTAGACACCAGCATCTTAGACATACACCTACATTAACACAGGTGTCCTACTCTGATGCAAGTGTCCAGTACTATAAAATCATATAATTTACAAATAAAATATATCCTAATGGTAAACCTAAGTGATTTAATGAGAGTTATTTCTCCAAAGGTATTGATAATAACACAATATCAATCCTCATTCATTGTTCACCTAAAAAACCTAGAAAAAGACCTAAGGCAACTTATCAAAGTATTCAATCAAGTACTCGATAAATTAAAACTTTCCTATTTTCTCTTATTTTCATATAAATCATAAGGAAAACACATATATAGGTATAAATTATTGAAATATTATGCCAATACCCCTATTTTTCAAGTTATAAGGTAGGTCATTAATGTACTTGATTTTCACATAGTACATGATTCACACACAAGCCAACATGTATGAGAGAACTAAATTAGTTTGAGGCCCTCTTAAGAGTATTGTATATGTAGGTATTTCTCATTGATAGAGGGGTATTTGGGGTTAGATCGACACCATGTGCTCACTAACCCATTTTTCATTAGGGTCACTATGAAGATGAAGTAGCAGTGTTTTATAATTTCATAAGGAGCAATGGTCCATAACCTAGATATGAATACACCAAAGTCAAGGTGAAGATAAATTGAGAAGCATCTATTTGGTTGCATCCTTTTCCAATAGGTAATCCATATAAGGTACTTGTATTAGGTTTAGACAATACTGTTAACATAACCATCTAAGGTTGATGCTAATGTTTGTGGCTCTAGATGTACTCAATCTAGAATTTGGTGAATGTTATAGGATCCTATTCCAGTCTACTTTTTTCTTGTTCTAGATCTAGAACTATGTTAGCATTACAACTACATAAGTACATTACTTCTTTTTAATTTCCATATCTAGCATAATTTTACTTACTATTTTGGCCTATATCAATTTAATGAATTTAGTATATGTTATAACTGAGTTTATCATCTAATTGAGATACTATAGAGATAGTTTATCACCCTTTTACCTTAGGTTATCTCTATCCCCTTTAACCCTAGACAAAACCAATATATATATTTCTAGGGTTAAATAGTTATGATCCCATCAAAATTAAATATAGAATACCAAATACACTATAGCTCGAATAATGCAATAATGGTGAATGAACAAAAAACTATGAGAGAAAAATCAAAAGTGAAAACCATGAAAATCCTCCATTAATTTAGCTTTATATTAGGTGTATATATAGGTGATATGAGAAGTAACCTCCCCTATAATAGTGGTGATAGAGCCTAAAATAGTCATATAACTCCCACCAATGAGCTAAAAATGATAGCTTATTATAACTCCCTATGACACATGACACCTAATAAAGCTAAACCACATATGTAGGAATAACCCAAATAAAACAAATAAATAGAAATAAAATCCTACACTAATACCCCATTAAGCATAAATTAGGTGGATAGGGGAAATGAGAACAGTTGTGAGAGATAAATCAAGAGTGACAACCATGCAATCTTCCATGAATTCAAATCTATAATTAATGATAAATAGGTGAGATGAGAAGTAAATTAACATACAATATTGGTGATAGATCCTACAATAGGCATGTAACTCCCACCAACTAGCTAGAAATTTTAGTCAAGTGTAACTCCCTATGACACATAACACCTAAGCAAGTTAAACCACATGTGTAGGAATAACTTAAATAAAAAAATTAAATGGAAATAAATTCCTACACTAAGAGTATTTGTATTTGAATAAATATTACCCATTTATATTTATCTACCCTCTTATTGTATCTCCTTACAATATCTGATCAATTATCAGGAATACAAAGTTGTACAGCTTCATGACTTAAATTTATTGATAAAAAATGGCTCAACATGCTAGATAATTTAAATCATATTAAAATAGGTTAAAAATAAAATAAAAAAATAATATAAAATCTAATTATTTTAAATTGGTGATATATTCCTTAAATAAAACTGAATAAGCACCTATAAGGATCATGAAAAGAAAGACAAGTTTGAGAATAATTGGCTAGGTCACTATGTCATCATAACTAAATTTGGGTTAGGTGTATATAAGATAGATACACAAGATGGATAGGATATAAATGAAATCATGAAAATAATGTATCTCAAACAATTGAAGCATATGAGATAAATTTAAAAAATATCAAAAAAATAAAAAAAAGTACCAAAACGTCATCTAAATGTGAAAACCATTTGTATAGCACGTTGTGAAAGCACCATGATGAAAACCAATTTTTGGCATCAAGTGTAAATATATTATCTAAAAGTACCTTATACATGGTAATTGGCATATTTTAATCATAAAACATCCCTATGTTGTACCATCATGCCCATCATTATTCCCATTTTTGACCTTGATAAGAACATGGAAAAAGTATTGAGACATGTTTTGGAAATATCGTGGTATATTAAATCTTCTTCAAAGCACATTATAGTTCACCATTAGATTGGAACATGGATGATCAGGCACAGGGTTCTTATGCAAGGTAATTTTTATCACCAAATGTTGAACCATAGGAAAAGGTTGTTCAGAACTCTCCAAATTTGGTGAAACATGAGATTACCCCTAGACCTATGGGTTGTCTATAATAGGGTAAACCTCTAGATTGAAGGGCTATTTCCTCTTGATGAATCACTTAGGATAACTTTAAATACTTAATTTATTTTAAAATGGGGAGAAATAAATAAAATAAAACTAAATACAGTGGTGATTCACCAAACTTTGTTGACCACTACCACACATTGCATAATGCACTAAGACCTACAAGATAACATGAACATACACACATCCTAGACTGAACCTATGACATTAATATTTTATAAAAGGTTAAGAAATTTTAAGGTTAAGAGGGAAGACTAATTACACTTCAAAACCCATAAGATACCCTTGATGACACAAACTACAACTTAAAATAGAGAAACAACCACATGAGTCAAGATAAATAGGACATAAACAAGGTGACATACATCTACACTTGATGAGATTAACCATTTAGAGATTTATCACTGAATGTAATCATAAAATAAGGTAAAAAATTAGTTGTTTCATTGATAGAAGATATAAAAAATTGGCATGGATTCTCCATATCCAGGTGGAGGATACCAACTTAGCTAAAAGTGGCTCAATATATAAAGAATGGCGGGGGGGGGGAGAGAGAGAGAGAGAGAGAGAGAGAGAGAGAGAGAGAGAGAGAGAGAGAGAGAGAGAGAGAGAGAGAGGAGAGAGAGAGAGAGAGAGAGAGAGAGAGAGAGAGAGATTTAAAAAAAGAAGAGTAGTTATGAGAAATTTTAGAAGACCTCTAAGGCTATGTGTCTCACTCTTGAATTAACTTCAACCTTCCAAGTGGTATAGGGGTTATAATATGACTTTGACACCTTGACTAACTCCTTTGAAACTTCCCTTATTTGCATGAAAAGATTGAAAAATGGACCTTTAAACCATGAATTATCCTTTAAATGATATAAAAAAACTTATTGAACATATCAAATACCTTAATAAACTTCTAACTTGCCATTTCATCATTCAAGTACATAGGTGTCTTATAACTCTCCATTTATTACACCTAGTTTGGTCCAAGTGGCCTATAACTCAAGTGCATATTATTAATATTGTAAAAAATATTTAAATGGTGTTTAAATATGTTATTAGTATTAAAAAACACCATTTTGGTTCTTGGAACAACTCCTAAGAACCTATTTTGCTCCTTAAGCCTTCACTAGGCCTAGTTTCCTTATAACCCTTTTTTCCTATAAATTTCCTTATGTAAGTTTTATAAACATTATATTTAAAAAATAAAGGCATGTTATATGACCATATATGTCCTTATATATCCATGTTAAATTTAATCTTTAGAATATGAGTGGAAACCTATTTTTTATACCTTTCTCTCTCTTGAATTAGGCTTCCTTGCTTTGAACCCTATTTTCTTGCTCTAGACATATGATACACATGTTAAATCATCAAAAATAATTTTATTCACTTTAACTAGGCCATCAACAACCTCCATATCAATTTTGGTGTCCCAACACCCTATGGAAGTATGCAAACTAAGAAATGGCCTTACCACTTAGTCTCATTTTAAGCCTATTTAAGACTGCCTTGAAAAATGGACCTAGTTTGATCATATATAGAACCTACTATACAATTTTTTGGATTTTAAAATATATTAAAATTTTAAATTTACCTCATCCCATGATTGGTAATATTTCCTCCTCTTAGAACACCTAAAAAAACACCAAAAACATGCAAAAATATGGTATTTGTACCAATCTATACAAGTGACATCAGCATCAAAGTACATGGGGGTACCATCATTGTAGTATTGAATAATATAAAATAGTTTTTAAGATCAAAATATGTCATTATATTTTATTTATATCTCTTTCTTTGTAAACTGATTATAATTAGGGTTTTAGGAGGGTTTAAGACCTGTTTGGGGTCTTAATGATTGTTCATAAATAAAAACCCCTCTCTCTCTCATAATTCCATAATATTGTTCTTAGAGGACCTATATAACACATAAAAACACCATTATTTCCCATTAAAATTATGATCAATGGTATGATCATATGAAGTTGCTCTTCGAGTGGCTTGTTTAGTGTTTCTTGAGTGTGAGATAGGTCCAAATTAGGTTTTGGATCTAAAAAATCATTCCCACTAATATGAGAGGATCATAAAAATCTAAAAAATCCCTATAAATTATTCCAAATTCTATGTAAGTTATTTTTATCCCCTTATATTAAATTGGTACATTGGTTAGGGTGTTACAGTTTAAGACCTATCTTCTCTTTGCTAGCCCTCAAAGGCACTTGGGTTGAACACTAAGATGTTTTACCACTTAAGAGTTTATGGATACATTTTTTATGATTATGTAATACAATTATGACCCTTCATGATGTTTGGGAGTTACTTTTTCATGCTTTGAGTCAATAAATCTCTCTTAGTCTCATGGCTACCCTTTGCCCAAGGAATGGGTGGGGTCTAAAATAAAATATTGAGTACTTAAACTATTTGTGTAACCTTTAAATTTAAATTAACATCTTTTTAAACCCATGAAAACCATATATACAAATTTTTAGATCATAATTATGCCTATGGAGGGTTCAACACAATAATTTCTCTCATGACAAGTAGGGTCTGCTAGTGTGACTATAGGGTTTTAGGCTTAGACTGAGTTTTGATCTTTTTCCTCTTGTTATAAAACTTGAGTGGCTAATTGAAGTGTTAAAAAACTATGAAAACACTCACAAAATATCCTCCATACTTTTATACCCCTCAATAGTCTTTATATGTAATAAAAAATACATCATGTCTATAAATTAGTCCTAGCTCAGAGAAGATAGAGCATACCTACACTTCTGATTGGGAACACATTTGTTAAGTGAGAGCATGACCAATATGGGGATCTGATATACCTAAATATGAGATCATTTATAAAAATATACTATGCTAAGGAGGGTTCTAAACCCTCTAGTCTAACATAATCATGTAATAACCCTAAGGGTTCCTAGGTTTTGATATTTCACATATACTAATAACAAGTAAAGTAAATCTAATCTAGTGCTCATCAAATCTTGTGGCAAAAAGTGGGGGTTATAAAAGATAAAACTAAACATGCATATAATACATATACTCATGTCAATGTATACTAGATCCTAATATATGGGAGATAAGCACAAATGCATATCTATATACTCTTACAAAGGAAAAATAAAGTTATATATACTTACCTTTGAAGATGAACCTATCAAGCCTCAATCTTTCCCTTGGCCAAGGTGATTTATAATAGGTTTTTGTGTTATGTAAGGATGATAAAGACAAATTATCTCTAGGTTACACAACCTATCAATGCATCCAAAAGATTTATCCACATGACAAGATCTATATTTCCAAAGAAAGTATGAAACCTTACACTTTAATTCTTAAGTAGAATGGTCAATAAGTAGATATTTATTTGATCTTACTTATTATTTAACTTCTTATCAAATGATGGAAATTAACTTGTATTAATAGGTAGAGTTAACCCTAAACCCTTCCAAAAATCTTGGTTGATAGGTTTGATCCAATTGACCTAGCATAGTTTCAGATAATAATTCACTAGGTCATGAGATAGGTTGGCCAAAGGTCAACTAGCTCCTAAGTGAAAAATACCCTAAAATTTTACAAGGTTGACTCAGTCAACCCAGTATACATGACTGACAATGTGGGATTTAGGTGAGGAATAGGAGGATAAAATGTAGCAAATGCTTGGAATGGGTACAATAGAGAATAACAAGCTTAGGGTTAATGTTTTTAGGAGACAAGTGTGTAAATAAAAAGTGGAAAAGAGACAACAATCCTATGAAGCACCAATGGTCTACCCACCCCTTTCCCAGTGCACCCCTTAAGGAATTTACTTATAGATATTGAGAATCGATGGGTTATTATAAGATATAAAGTGTCATTAATTGATAAAATTTTGAAAATATTATGTGTATACATATGCCCCACTTGAATCTCATCACGTGTCATGTCAGTGAAACATGGGATGGTACTTCAGGAAATAAAACATGATAACACATAATACTAATGCTAAGTAAAATGTATTAAGTATAAAATAAGATAAAAGAAAGGATAGAATTGAAAAACACATACCTTTACTTACCTTAGTGATGTAAATAAAGAAGTAGACTACAAGAGAAGTGAAGGTGTCTAATGTGAAGAACATTAGGTGAACCTCTAGAAGTTAGTGCAAAAAATAGCCAAAAATTAAATTTTTTGGAAGATAAGCATATAGTAATAAAAAATGAGTTAAGGTAAAGATATGAGGGTATTAGGAAAAATTGGAAAATTAGAGTGGCTAATACAAGGCTAGAATATTTAAGGTAAATGAATGATAAAAGGATGGCAAATGAATGACAAATGATGGTAAATGAATGACAAATGATTGTAGAACACAATAAATCATATTGGAAAGCATGTAAATCATAAATGGAAAAAAGGAATGTAGAATATACTAAATCATGTTGGGAAGTATGTAAAACATGAATGAAAAATGAAAAATCAATGCAAGAAAATTTTAACAAAGATATGGAAGAAAATGAAAAGTAACTCCATGTAAGATAAACATGTCAAAAAATGAAATTGTAAATCAATATGTAATATAATTATGTTGAATGAAGGTAAATAAAACATAAATAAGAGAAAATTAAATGTAAATCAAGATGTAAGAAAAACGTGAAGAATTCATACATAAAGAAAAATGTGAAGAAAAATGTCATATATAAGATAAGTGAAATTTACAAATATCAAATAAGAACATGATGGTGAAATGAAAATAAAAAAAGACCTAAAGTATGAAAAATCAAACTTAGTTCTTTTTTTAAGATGCAATTTAAGAAAACAAAAACACCTAATGACATGGACTAGGATGATAATGGTATGGTGTGGTAAGAAAATGGTGCAAAGGTGTTTGTGAGGAAGGCCTAGTCCTATCCAAGGTCTTATACTGTAACTCACAAACTATAAACCAAGAAGCATAATAAGGTAGATGTGATCAAGGATGTGATAAGATAAAATAAATATACAACAAGGGGAATATAAGGAAAATGTTATGTAAATAAGGAATGTGAGGCACCACATGGGTGATGTGAACATCCTTAGAAAGAATGAGACACACTAGGTAAGTGAGAAAGACTAAGAATTGTCAACACTAAGGACTTAGGACATTTTGACTAATGAACACAAATCTTTGGATAATAAGTGAAGTATATATATCATCCCATGAAATTTATATGCATGAAAAATAAAATATACCTACCTTCCCACAATGTGTTCTATGTTCTTTAGGACCCTGTACAAAGTAGATGGTCTACTACGAAGATTGGGTACTTGTGTGAGAAAGTAGGTAGCACTAAAATATTTTTTATTCTCCTTTTCTAATCTACTAGCCTACCATACCCCAATGGACCTTGTCTCTATTTTTAGGCCAACTATGGAGTTTGAGCTTTGATTAGAAGAAGTATATGTTCTTAGAAAAAGGGCCTCATGTCTTTTAGTGTGATTTAACTTTTGAGAATTTTGAATGTTTTGCCTTTCAGATCAGTACCTTTTGTTTGTATTGTATGATATGGATTTTAACTTTATTGATTAATTTTTAATTTCCTCATCCACATATATTTGGAAAACCAAACATGGGGTTTGCTAAAGATGAAAAACATAAGAGATGGGTATCACAAGATGCCTTAAGGTTTGAAGAGACATGTGGATGGTCATCACAAGATACCCCAACATGTGAGTTGGAGTGAGGTAACATTGAACTATTAGAATTCTTTACATTGGGTTGGTAGGTGTATTTGGAGATAGGTAAATGTGTTAGTTTTTTAGATTTTAGGGATGTTTAATGTGACATATGATGTGTAGGAGAGGTATAAGGAGGATGATATATGATATGATTTGGATTGGTCATTTGAATTAGGTACTCTTTTGGCTCATGTAACATAAGAGGTTGATGTTCAATAGATGCAATGATATGTTTAAAGTTGTTCATGTTGGCTATCCTTTCCTTATTGGTGCAGGAAGAAGGATCAATTTTGGTTTGAATAAAATTAGTAGATGAGGTATAGGTATGGGATAATTGTTGTTGATCATTATGTAGTTGATGTTGATGTGATTGTGGTTCATTGAGATTGAATTTGGGAAGCTTAATATAGTCTTGATAACATTTTCTTGTGAGATTATCATGATTAAAATATGGACCAAGCAAAGAAGAAAAAATAAATCAGTGAAGATTACAATAAGACTCATGAGAATGGCCTATAGTAGCATGCTACCAACAAAATTTATCAGGATTGTACCATTTTGGAGGAGGTTTGGAAGGATCAAAGCTCATAGGTTTAGAGGGTGGAAATTTATTTTGAAGTTATTTTAAACTCAAGGGAGGGTGGGTTGGGTTAAAATTAGTTGAATTAGATGTTCTATTTTGAGGTTGGGGAGGCTTGGATGAATCAATGTTATGAGAAAATGATTGAAAAGGTTCTTTAGTAGTTGTTTGAAATGGTTTGAATTGAGTCATAATAGTATTGCCTTTTTTATTGGTCTAAGGCTTCTTTTAAAGTTTTAGGTGAAAAGATTCAAACATTTTATTGAAGGGGAGGTTTAAGAGCAGTAAAAAATAGTCTTAAAAGAGTATCATCATTAATTTTATGGTCCACTTTATGAGAGAGACACTTCCATCATTTGATGAAAGTATGAATAGATTCATTAGGAAGATTCTTGGCATTGATGAAATGGCTAAGGTAATTTTTAAGAAAGTCATCATGTCAAAATTCCTTCACTAGAGCATTGACTAAATCCTCTAGTTATGAGATGGAACGTCTAGGAAGTTGGTTGCACCATTCAAGTGCATCACAAACAAAGGCTTTAGGCTAAGATCTTGGTGGTAGCAAAGGTGTTAGTTTAGACCCATTCCTTATAGAGATTACCAAAAGACTTAATAAAGATAGTAGGGCCCTTAGTCCCATTATACATGATAGTTGAAGAAATGTTTCCAATATTTGTGGATGTAATGAATGGGGATAAAGGTTCATTTTAAAGATGTTGAAGCATTTTGTTATTCATTGGAGATTTAGGGATGGAATTAACATTTGCATCTCTAAGAGGAGGAGGGACGAAATTTGGATTTGAATGAGACATGATTACTTGAGGTGGTTGTCTAGTCATGTGTAATAAATATTGTTGCATGTTCATAATTTGAGAAGTTTTAGAAGTTTTCATGTTGTTTATTTACTATATGACTTGTGCAAGAAGTTAAGTTGTATCAATAGGTGGATTGGTATTTGTAGGAGGGGTATTAGTGTTGATAGGAGGTGCATTATTTATGTTGGTAGGAGGGTTATTTGTAGGTAGAGGATTCCCAACATTGGTATTTAGAGGAGGATTAGGATGAATGACCTAAACTACATTACATTGTGTAGTGATTGGTTTTGGTTTAGGAGAAGAGGAAGGAAAAAAGTGAATAGTTTCATCTGAAGTAATAAAATAAGTGAGGTTATGATCTAAATCCTTAATTATGAAATGTTATTGACTAAAATAAGGCTAAAAAGATGTCATCATGATGATATAAGACTAGATAACCACATAAGGAAATGAGAAGAGAAATTAAATTCTACATGGATCAACCCAGCACAACAAATAAAGGCTAAAAAAGTGTGTAGGGTTGACTGGGTATAATAGATAGTGAAAATTAGACAACCTATAATAGACTGTGTCAACTAAAATGACTATGTACTAAAACAAGAATAGTTTTTTCAATTAATTTAAAAATCAATAATTGAAGGGAAACACACAATCAATTGGATCAATGAGGTTGATCCAATTGAGTCACACAACACAAAACCTTGCAGCAATGTTAGCTAATGAAAGTTTTTACAATGTAAAATACAATTGAGTAAAGAGTAAGCAATCAAATTGGAAAGTAAAAAGATAATAGGTCAACCTAAATGTTATTAGATTATTAGAATATAGTTTTATATGTGATGGGGAGTTGGTTGTAAGCAAGGAACTAAAGAGAAATCTAAGGATAGTTTTAGGATGTTTAGGCTGAAAGGGATCTGTATTGGCAATGGTACATGATTGGTATTGGGGCTTACCCCCTCAATTTAAACACCATAGTGATAAGGGTGTTAGATGCTTAGATAGATTTTACCATTAACCACATGTTTATACTTGGCTAGAAAACCAAGTCAGCTTCCCCCTTGGTGATGAAATCTAAGTAGGATGGCTTTTGGTAGATAATTGTTAAAGTGCTTGTTTAAGATTTTGTGATTCAGTAGTGTGTACATAAAAGATAAAATAGTGTAACTAAATGGCATATTAAAACCACCTAATTAGACTATTCTAAGCATGTAAGTAATAAGAAATGAAAGTGTGAGATAATTACTAACATATAAGGGTTAATTCTAACTTTAAAACACAGTACCATGTCAATTTAGTTGATAGTGTATGCACATAATACATAATAGAGTTGATAATGTCACCTTTGTACTATAGAAGCAAAGGTCTAAAAATGAATAGGTTTAACAAAGTTGACCTAGTTATCTAGAGAACACACAAAATATAGAACTAGGTTGACAGGGTTGATCTTGTTGAATATAAAAGGGAAATTTTAAAGACTGTAAACTATGAAAGGAAATATTGTAAGGAAAGAGAAAAAGGATAGAAAGGAACCTTGGTGGGTCTAAATATGTAGGGAAGTGATATTTCTATCAAATAACCTTGAGAAAAACTTGAAAATCCTACTAAAAAGGTTGATTGGGTTGACCTAGCTTTGCAGAGGCTTGTTGCTGAGTGTCTAAAATGTACAGGGTTGATTGGCTTGACCTAGTAGTCTAGACTAGATGCCTAAAAATGTACAGGGTCGACTGGGTTGACCCAGTAGTTTAGACTGGATGTTTGAAAGTCTAAAAAATTGTACTGAGTTAACTGAGTTGATCTTGTAGCCTATACCTAAAAAATAACCTACTTAGAAAGAATAGATTCATATGGATGCAACTATGTGTTAAACCTATGAATAGAAGTTAGAACTGTGTCAATATAATCGACCTAGTATTGTGAATATATAATGATAAAAATGATGAATAAATGAAATAAAACCTACAAGGGTTAGATTCATGTCAATTTTAACAGAATGTATGTAATTATAAATGCATCATGTTTATAAATGAATCATGGCTTATAGATGAGAAAACATACCTACACTTCTGATTGGGAACATATTTGTTAATCAAGAGCATGACCAATATGGGGATCCACTAGACTTGATTAGGGGATCATTTATCATAATACACTATGCTAAAGAGGGTTCCAAAGCCTCAAATATAACATAATCATGTAATATCCATATAGGGTTCCTAGGTTTTGATATTTCACCTATACTATAACAATTAAAGTAAATCTAATCTAGTGCTCACCAAAGTTTGTGGCACAAAGTGGGGGTTAGAACCAATAAAACTAAACATGCATAGAAGACATATACTCATGTTAATATATATGGAATCCTAATACATGTAAGATAAATGCAAATGCATAGTTATCTACTCTTAAAAAGTAAAAATATAGTTAGGAATACTTAGCTTCAAAGATGAACCCACCGAGCCTCAATCTCTCCCTTGGCCAAGGTGCTTTGCAAGAGATTGTTGTGGTATGTAAGGATGACAAAGACAAATCAGATCTAGGATACACAACCTATCAATGCATCCAAAAAACATATCTATAAGACAAGATCCATATCTCCAAAGAAAGTATGAAACCCTAAGATTTACTTAAATAGAATGGTCAATAAGCAGATGTTTATTCACTCTTAATTTTTATTTCACTTCTTCTTATCAAATGATGGAAATGAACTTGTATTTTTAGGTAAATTTGAACCTAAAAACTTCCAAAAATCTTGATCGATAGGGTCGACCCAATCGACCTAACACAATTTTAGACAATAATTCACTAGGTCATGAGCTAGGTCAACTAGCTTTTGAGTGAAAAATACTCTGAAATTGTATAGGGTCAACATAGTTGACCTAATATAATTAACTAAAAAAATGGGATTTATATGAGGAATAAGATGATCAAATATAAAAAATTCTTAGAATGGTTACAACAAAGAAGAACAAACTTAGGGTTGATGTTTTTATGAGACAAGTGTGTAGATAACAAGTGAAAAAAGGGACAAAAATCCTATGAAGTACCAATGGTTTACCCACCCATTTTTTGGTGCACCTCTTAAGACATGTACTCAAAGTGATTGAGACTCAATGGGTTCATGCAAGATACAAAGTGTCATTAATCAATAAAAAATTGAAAATATCATGTTTATATAGTCTTCACCTTTATTCAATCAAGCAAAAAACTTTAAAAAATAAGCAGACCTATGGCTTTTGCTTGAATATATATGGTGAGTTAGAATTTACCTTGAAAATAATGAATTCCTTAGTTGATTTTGGTTTCAAAACTCATTTATGGCCTTTGGTATATATGATGTAGGTTTCAAAGTTCTTTACATATTTTATCTCCTCACTCAAGCCTAAGACCATTTTGTTTCTGTATGCCACATGTAGGTGCTTTTCTTAGGGATGCTTCATTATATTAAGTGTTTTAGACCTTAAATTAATGATACTAACCTCATCAATGGTTTTGAATAAGGTTTTAGTCTTAGTTAGAATCAGGGTTCTCTCAAACACCCATGTCTCTCCATTTATTTAGGCTTAAGTTCAAATATTCATTCCATTAGCAAGCCTATAGATGCTTATAGGGTTTTGACTGTTCATTGGAGTTTGAGACCTTACCCTTTCACCATTGATATTATCCATGAATTTAAACTTGATTTATGCTATAGAAAGGTTCAATAACTTTTCAAACCTATCATAACACCTCTGCTCTCTTACTCAAGTCTATAAAATGAATTGACCCTATAACCTCTTGTAGGTACTTTAGACGATCTAACTATGTTAGGTGCTCTAGAACTCCATGATTTTCAAATTCCTAGAGATTCATTGATATTATTTTAGCTCATGACTTGTTTAAAGTCTCATATTGGGCTCAAAGACTTTCAACACCACTCTTGTTCCTTTCTTCAGGCTTGAAGATGACTTGACCCTCATAGATCTACCTGTAGGTACCTATTAGGGCTATTGACTATGTGAGGCATTTAAACCCTTCTCCTTTGACATCACTAACATCTTCACTATTTCATGAACTTGAATGGATTTTTTAATTAGCTCAAGAGTTCTTCAAACACATTTTTTAACACTCTTTTCCATTTTCTCTTACCCAATTTGTTACATTATTGTAGGTAGACTATAGGTGCTCTTTTAGGGTCAAGACTATGTGTAGGTTTTAAACTTTACCCTCTGATCATTGAATTTTCCTTTTATGAACTTGAATTTGGTTGAATATCTTAATTAGGTTAAAAACATATTTCAAGCACCTTTGTTCTTTACCTAGGCCCAAAACCAGTTGGTCTTTTAATTAGGCTTATAAGTGGCCTTTAGGGTCAACTGACTATGTTTGGGGTTCCATTATCTCTCCTAACCTCATTGATATTATCCATGCCTTTAATTTTTTTTTGGACTTGATTGTAGTTTTAAAAGGTCTCAAGAACCTTGAAATCACTTCTCTATAAAATTTATTCACTTGAACATAGACCAACCTCTAAGTAGGCCTGTGTGTTACTTTGAGAAGGTCTTGATTATGTTAGGTGTGTTTAGAGCTAGTTAATTCTCACTTACCATTGATATTTTTGAGAATCTAGACCAAAGGAGTTGTCCCATTATCACTACAGGGTCTGTAAATTCCTTAATAACATTCAAAAACCACTTACTACTTGTTTCCACTTCTATACAATCGTGTAGGTGGATATTTAGGGTTGTCTATTCAATTTTATTATCATCTTGACTATTAGTGTGAGTGAATTAGAATATCTTATGTCTAATAATGTATTATATTCATATATATAAGTTTTAATATCTTATGTATGAGTCTCTTTTAGAGTTTATTAGGTCATTGGTTAGGTTTAAAATGTGGACCTACAGGCTTAGGGCTTGTAGGTCACTATAGACTATTTAGAGCTACACCAAGAAGCCAATTCTTTGGGTTCTTGAACTTATCAACCTTGTCAACCACTACACATCATCATTTTCACTCTTTTAATGTATCACAGAGATCAATACATTCATATTCATCTTCAATCCACTCCAACTCATCTTCAAGCTACTGTATGGACTAAAAGTACAATCAAGTAACATTGGAGGTCAATGAGTTAAAACTAGAGCCTCTAGTAAATTTGAGTCATCTTGATGATGGAAATAGGTAGTTAATACTATGTGAACATATGAATAGATGTGTCAACCTTCTCTATGTCCTTGATAATTTTCAAACCTTGTCCTATAGTCCATATAATAGACCATTGAAGGAAATAACTATGACCTATCATTAGAAAAGTTTGCATTTGGACTCTTATTTTGAACCTTTAATCACTTTTAGGAGAATAATATCATCTTAAGAACTTACATAATGGTACATTAATGATAATTTACCCTATATTAGCAATCAAACTCTAGTTGACTTGTTCAAATACTAGCAATGTCTCCCAAAGAGCAAACACTTGAAGATATAAACAAGAAACACATTTTAGACAAATGGAACATGAAAATAATGAAACTTATGGGTCTCCCATGAATAATGAATCATTAGAGACTAATGAGAATGATAACCATGAATAGGAAATAGGAAATTATAGTAGGATTGTCTGAAATAGCTTGTATGTTAGAAATATTGTCATTGATGTTAAAGGTCTATCATTATTGGTGATAAAGGCCCCATTGCATTTAATAATGTTTATAATAGATATATCTTGGATAATGCATGTTAATATTTATTTAATATTAATGAATATATTTTTTGTTGCATATAAGACAAAATAAGGGCCCATGGAGAAGTCAGAGTGTCACGGGGTAAAGACAAAAGAATAATGGGACACATTTTCCCATGAAGAGTCATCTTGGAGAATTCTAAGAGTCACCAAGTGAAGACAAAAGAGGAATGGCACAATTTCTCATGAAGGGACACTTTGAGGAATATGAAAAGTCACCAAGGTAAAGACAAAAGAGGGAAGGACGTTTTTGCTCATGAAGGGTCACCACATGACTTTTCAAAGGCAAGGATATGAAGGGTCATACAAGTTTGGCACCATTTTCCATGAGGATTGAAGGGTCACAAAGGGGGAAGGCCAAAGTTCATTTGGAAAGATATAAATAAAGGCTTGAGAAGCCATTTTTAATAAGTGTGAAATAGATTTTGATTTGAGATAGTAATATCTAGCTTAGAAGAGCATTTTTGAGTGATGAATATGATTTATATTTATTATATCTAGCTTAGAAGAGCAAAGGTGAGAGAGAGGAAAGAGATGTTGTAAAGAACTATCATTTGTTGAGATAGAAACATTGAGAGATAGTTGTGTGGTATACACAAAGGGGTTGGTGCTCTTGTGGGTTGGTGCTCATGAATTGTTGTTGTGTTGGTGTTCAGCAAAGGGGTTGGTGCTCCTATGGGTTGGTACTCATGAATTTTTGTTGTGTTGATGCTCAACAAGGGGGTTGGTGCTCCTACAAGTTGGTTCTTTCAAATATTGTTTGAGTTGGTACTCATTCATATACTTGAGATTGTTCTCCATGGTTTTTCCCACATTGGGTTTCCACGTTATATCTGGTGTCTCTCTCTATCTTGTGGTGTGTTTGTTGTTTCAATTCTATTGCATATCTTGAATGTTTGGTAAAGTGGAATTTAATTAAGGGAAAGTTTTATATGATATATGATATAATGATTCACCCTCCCTCTCAGTATATCCCATGCTTAACAATTAGTATTAGAGCCAATTCCTTTTGAAAAAGTTTTATAGCTTGGAGGTAGATCAAGAAAGCACAAGATGGCCATACATGAAGGTGCCTCTGCAAGCAAAATAATAGTTGATCAAGAAGAAGAAGAGGATGAAGTTGAAGTGAATCTGGAAGGAGAAATCATTTGTGCCTTAGAAGAGTTAAAATTTGTTGAAAAGAAAAATTGAAGATTAAAGCGCTACATCGAGAAAAATGAAAAGGAGTCAAAGGAGATAATTGAAGATCTACAAGCACACTTTGAAGAAGCCAAGAATAATGAAGAATATATAATGGCACAGTTAAAAATAGTAAGAGAATAATGTGAAAGATATGTTATTAAAATTACTTCTTTAAAGGCAGATCTTGATAAAATAAATAAATCAATCAATGATAGAGTAACCAATGATTCAAAATTTGAGAATAACATTAATATGTTGAATAAGATATTAGAAAAATAAAAGGTAATATCAGATAAGACAGGTATCATTTTTGAAAATAAAAAGAGCTATGTTGAAGCTCTTATAAAAGAAGAAACAAAGAGGGAAGAAGTGAAGAATACAGAGGTCATCTCAAACAAAGAAGCCTGGAGGGAACAAAGTTACAAAAGGCAATCAGGTCAGAGATACACATACAAGTCCTATTTTTATGGTTACTATTTTTATTGAAATGGATATGGTCATAAGAAATTATAATGTAGAAAAAGAACTAACAGTCTCAAAAATAAAGAAAAGGAAAGTCATGTAGAGTCAATCAGAAGCTACAACTATTTTGCTCCTCTATCAAGCTTTGATGAAGAGGCCATAATTTGTTACAAGTGTAACAAATTCAGACACATAGCTTAGTATTTTAGAATCATGTTTGAGTCAGTAAAAAAGGACGGGTTTCAAGGCTCCATTCATCAAGAAAAAGTTTTAGATATGGTAGAAGAAACAACCTAAAGATTCTATGTTGGTCCATATAGCTTTGCATGTAAGAAATGAAGAAAATCCATGGTTCCTTGATAGTGGATGTTCAAGGCACATGATAGGATAAAATTTCAAGTTCATAACCTTGAATAAGATCAATGGTGGCACAGTGAAATTTGGAGACAATACTACTGCCAAAATTGTTGAAAAAGGTACACTAAGTTTAGATAATGGTAGAACTAAAATTAAAAATGTTCTATATGTAGAAGGTCTTAAGAATAATATTTTGAGTGTAAGTCAAATGTGTGATCAAGGGCACACACTAAAGTTTAATGTAGAAGGTTATGAAATTAGAAGAAAAGATTCAAATGTATTGGTTGCAGATGCTCAGAGAATAGGTAATAACTTGTATATGCTATCAGACATCTAAAGTCATAAATGTTGTTTGAGTCAGATTGAAGAAAGTTATATATGGCACAAGAGAATGGGGCACAAATTTTTTGACAATATTGTCAACATCAAAAAAAATCAAGCAGTCAGGAATCTTCCAAAGATTACAAAGCCATCTAACATGCTTTGTGGACCTTGTCAGCATGGGAAGTAGATTAGAAGGCGATTCAAAATAAAAGAGTACTCGACCACTCAGATGCTAGAGTTTATTCACACTGACCTATGTGGACCTCTAAGGACTCAAAACACTCAAGGTGATAAATATTTCATGTTTCTTATTGATGATTTTTCATGTATGACTTGGGTAATGTTTTTAAAGAAAAATTAGAAGCTTTTAGACAGTTTAAAGCATTCAAAGCATTAGTTGAAAATGAAACTAATTTTAAGATTAAGTGTCTAAGATAAAATTGAGGAGGACAATTCATGTTAGATTAATTTATTGAGTTTTGTGAAGATCATGGAATAAAGAGACATTATTTAGTAGCTAGAACTCTATAGCAAAATGGAGTAGTTGAATGGAAAAATAGAATAGTTCAAGAGATGGCAAGGACAATGCTAAATGAATCCAAGATAGCAGATAAATATTGGAGAGACACGATTGGTACATTAGTGCATATTCAGAATAGAGCTTTATTAAGAGTCAATAGTGACAAACTCCTTATGAGCTATGGAAAGACAAACTAGCAACAGTTGATTATTTTAGAGTTTTCGGTAGCAAATGCTTCATAAAGAGAACCGATGAAAAACTTGGTAAGTTTGAATCCAAATCAGATGAAGATAATTTCTTGGTTATTGTTGAAAAATTAAAGCTTATTAATGTTATAACAAAAGAACCAAGAAAATTGTTGAAAGTGCAAGTGTCAAGATAGAAGAATATGGAACACAAGAATCAGTAATCCAATAGACATTCTTGAAATCATTGAAGAGGAAAGATTTGAAGAATTAGATGAAAATGAGGAGAAGGAGAAGGAGAAAAAGGGCACCAAGACTCCATCCAAATACATTCAGAGAAATCATAATGAAAGTGACATCATCAGGGACATAAAAGAAGGAATTCACACTAGAAGAATGATGGTAAGTGAATCTGAGCAAGTTAATTTCTCTTTGTTATCTAAAATTTAGACTAGAAATTTTTCAAAAGCTAGACATGATGAGCATTGGGTTAAGGATATGGATGAAGAATTAAATCAAATAAAAAATAATGATAGTTGGGAATTAGTGCCTAGATCAAAAGATCATAATGTGATATGAACAAAATGAGTTTATATATATAATTTGAATGAAAATGGAGAAGTAACCCAAAATAAAGCAAGATTAGTATGTAAAGCATATGCTCAGATTGAGGGAATAGATTTTGAAGAAAATTTTGCACCTGTGGTAAGGTTAGAGGCTATTAGAATGTTTCCTGCATATGCAGTGTTTAAAAATTTCAAAGTATTTTAGATGGATGTCAAATCTACCTTCCTAAATGGGAATCTTGAAGAAGAGATCTACATTGAGCAGCCTGAGGGATTTATTCTCTTGAATATTAGTAACCATGTATGTAGATTGAATAAAGCATTGTATGGATTAAAATAAGCTCCCAGAGCTTGGTATGCGAGACTTGATAAGTACCTATAAGACCAAGGATTCAAGAGAGGATTTGCTGATAGTAATTTTTACATCTAAATAGAAGGTGAGCATCAATTGATTGTTGTGGTATATGTTGATGATATCATTTTTGGAGGAAATATTGAAAAGATGAAAAAATAGTTTTATGATAGAATGCAAAAAGAATTTGAGATATCTATGCTTGGAGAATTATCATTTTTCTTAGAACTGCAAATATTTCAATCAAATAAAAGAATTTTCATATCTCAAAGTAAATATGCCAAAGAAATGTTGAAGAAATTTGGTTTTGAGGATTGTGCACCAGTTGGCACACTTATGTGTATAGGAAATAAGGTGAGCAAGGATGAAGATTCACCTATTATAGATCAATCTTTGTATAGATCTATGATTGGTAGTCTTTTATATTTGACAACATCAAGGATAGACATCATGCACACAGTAGGTATGGTTGTAAGATATCAGTCATCTCCAAGAGATAGTCATGTTCAATTGGTGAAAATAATATTCAGATATATCAAGGGGACATTAGATTATGGACTATGATATCCCACAGATAAAAATTTCACTTTGGTTGCTTATAAAGATTCAAATTGGGCAGGGTGCTTAGATGATAGAAAGAGTACAAATGGAGGAGCTTTCTTCTTTGGTGATAGCTTAGTATCATGGCTAAGCAAGAAGCAAAATTTAGTATCACTTTCTACAGTTGAAGTAGAATATATTGTAGTAGTATTGTATTGTACTCAAGTGATTTGGATGAAGCAAATTTTGGAAGATATCAAGGTAAAGTATGATGAACCTATTTCCATTTTTTGTGATAACACAAGTGCTATAAATATTTTTAAAAATCTAGTAATGCATTAAAAAAAAAAACATATTCCCATTAGATATCACTTCTTGAGAGAGTAGGTTATAGATCAATAAGTTAAGATGGAATATATTAGTACTATAGAGTAGATTGCAGATATTTTCACAAAGTCACTACCAAAAGACACATTTGAGTATCTATGAGATAAGTTGGGAGTAATTTCCTTTACTTCCTGCCATTAAGGTTCAGCATCAGTTGAGGGGGAGCTAAGTGTTCGCTCTAGGTAGGCCCTTTGCCATTGATGTCAAAGGGGGAGAATAAAAGGTATAGGTACAAGTGTAAAAATAGGTACAAGGAATAGGTATAGGCTGCTATAGTAAGGGGGAGTTACTATATGTTTTCAGATGACAGTATGTGTAAGATTCAGGATGTGGTAATTTTAAGATTGAGGTTGTCATCAATGATAAGGGGGGAGATTATTGGAAATATTGTCATTGATGTCAAAGGTATAGCATTATTGGTGATAAAGGCCCCATTGAATTTAATAATGTTTGTAATAGATATATCTTGGCTAATGTGTGTTAATATTTATTTAATATTAACGAATATATTTTTGGTTGCATATAAGACAAAAGAAGGGCACATGAAAAAGTCAAAGAGTCATGGGGTAAAGATAAAATAAGAATGGGACACATTTTTCCATGAAGAGTCATCTTGGGGAATTCCAAGAGTCACCAAGTGAAGATAAAAGAGGAAGGGCACAATTTTTCGTGAAGGGACACTTTGAGGAATATGAAAAGTCACCAAGGTAAAGACAAAAGAGGGAAGGACATTTTTCTCATGAAGGGTCACCACATAACTTTTTAAAGACAAGGATATGAAGGGTTATACAATTTTGGCACTATTTTCCATGAGGATTGAAGGGTCACAAAGGGGGAAGGCCAAAGGTCATTTGGAAAGCTATAAATAAAGGCTTGAGAAGCCATTTGTAATAAGTGTGAGAGAGAGTTTGATTTGAGATAGTAATATCTAGCTTAGAAGAGCATTTGTGAGAGATGAATATGATTTGTATTTGTTATATCTAGCTTAGAAGAGCAGAGGTGAGAGAGAGGAAAGAGATGTTGTAATGAACTATCATTTGTTGAGATAGCAACACTAAGAGATATTTGTGTGGTATACACAAAGGGGTTGGTGCTTCTGTGGGTTGGTGCTCACGAATTATTGTTGTGTTGGTGCTTAGCAAAGCGGTTGTTGATCTTATGGGTTGGTGCTCATGAATATTTACTGTATTGGTGCTCACTAAAGGGGTTGGTGCTCCTGTAAGTTGGTGCTTGGCAAATATTGTTTGAGTTGGTGCTCATTCATATACTTGAGATTGTTCTTCATGGGTTTTCCCACATTGGGTTTCCACATTATATCTGGTGTCTCTCTCTATCTTTTGGTGTGTTTATTATTTTAGTTTTATTGCATATCTTGAATGTTTGGTTAAGTGGAATTTGATTAATGGAAAGTTTTATAAGATATATGATATATTGATTCACCCCCCTTCTCAGCATATCCTATGCTTAACATTATATACCAAGGCATTCTTCCTCAAAGTAAAAACATTTTAGGGAGATTATTAAACTAAATAAAACACCATGAAAATGAGATAAAGGACCTATAAAAACCACCCAAAAAATCATTCCTTTCCATAAAGTTTTGATCTAGAGAAATAGGCGCAAGAACAGATCCCTCATGGATGTATAAGCCATAGTGACCTACTATTGCTCTTAATGTATTTCATAAATAATATTTGATAATTATGAAAACCAATGACACTAATTTGAATATAATTAGGAACCCTAACAATTTACAAAATTTTAGCTCTCTCTCTCTCTCTCTCTCTCTCTCTCTCTCTCTCTCTCTCTCTCTCTCTCTCCCCTAGCCATACCATCCACTTCAATTTTGCCTTTCTAAGCTTGTGAAGGCAATGATGGAAGAGAAAAGGTATATGGAGTGTTAGTTTGACTTAAAACCTGGTCCAAAGATGGTAAATTATGTGAGGTATCCCAAGAGACACTTTAAAACTATTTTCAACTAAAAATGATCTTGAAAGGCCATACAAGTTTTTAAAAAGTGTCATTTTACCAATATTATGAGTTGAAATGTAGATTTTCTCAGACCCTGATTATTATTGAAACTTTCTTGACATATTTATGACATTAGGGCTATTTTTAATCTTATTTAAACATTCTCTCCTTGGGGTGTCATGTCCAACTCTTCTTCATGGGCCAAAAGGTGGGCAAATTGACATTTTTAGCATTTGAGATTCAAGTAAATGTTAGAGTATGATAGGATGACATAAATGACATAAAAATAACCTTTTTAAATGAATTTAAACTATATTTATCCTTTTATTTTGTTTTATCCTTATAATAACTTATATTTGACCATAAGACTAGACAAGTGAATATAAGACCAAAACTTGGGGATGCTAGACAAGGGCAAATATGACCATATGTAACCCTTTAAAACCATTATATACCATGACAAGACCATATCAAAATATTATAAAATTTTCAATTTAGATAGGTTGACCTATTTTAACTTGAGGTCAAAATTTGGCAATGCATAGGGGTAGCATTCCTGCAATGCTAAATAGAATAGTAACCTTGTTCTTCTATTGGTCAATGGAGTCATTTGCACTTAGTTTTAGACTTAAACAAGATTTGACCATGATATAACAAATTTATTTAACCTCAAAAACACAAAAAAAAAAATAAAAAGACACAAATCAAGAAATATACACACACATGTGCTATCAATCACTTAGGGAACATAACAAAACAAGAAAGTAAACTAACGATATACAACTAACCTAAAATTTTCTTCTTCCTCTTGGGTGAAAAGGGAAGCTTGTACTATCTTTTGTTTCATGAGATTAAGTGAGGCATAAATAAATTTGCCTCTTGAGCCTTGATATTATTGTTTTAAATTCCTTTATGTTTGTCACTCTTCTTGGCATGACTTCAAGTAAAGCAATGATAGCTACAACCATGTCACCTATGAAGGTGAATTATTATAGTGTTTCAACACTCTTTTTATGAGACTCTTTAGCTACAAACTTATCCAATGGTGTTTCATCCAAGCATGGATATTTTAATTTCATAGAATTTTGAATGACATTAGGCTTGTCATCCACTGTTACAAGCTCATCAAGCTCTTCAAAGAGCTTAGCATACTCAACCCATTCCTCTTCACTATCCTCAATGAAGATATCTTGAACAATATCTTTGTGAACATGATATTCAACCTTACAAAGACCTTGAAACTCTTTAAGGATCTCAATATGTTGTTTCTAATCATCTTTGTCTTCCTTCTCTTCAAGAACCATAACTTCTTTAACTTCATCTTCTTTCTCATTGTGTTCTTGATTAACTTCATGTTACTTGATTAAAGAGTCTTAAAACTCAATGCTAGTTACAACTTTTTCAAGTGTGGTACTTTAGAAGTTATCATATTATCCTTTAAGAGGAAATGCATCTACAAGAATGTCTTCAACTTGAATAGTAAGAGGTGTAGGCTTTTGAAGGCCTTCAAATTCTTCACAAATCTCATTGGACTTCAACCACATGTCACCTTAATTCACTAAGTCAACAATAAACTTCATATTCTATTATATTTTTAAATTTAAACTCTTAATCATGCCCATGAGATCTAACTAACTCAACTGAGGTGATGTCCTTCTAAAACACCTTCTCTTTCATGTCTTGATCAAGTTGTTTATGAGTAGCTACAACATCATCAAGGTTATATATTTTTTCATTCAAGAATATTGACTTATATTGGTATTTACCAAGGGGAGTACCTATAGTAAATTATTCATCATGGATACTTGAGTCATTTTCTTTATCAACTACAAATTTAGTTTGATCTTCTTCACTTATCTCTCATAGGATGGGTTCTCCTTCAAGAAGGGATGAGGTGGGAGGGTGGTGATCAAATTCATGGGTTAGAGAGGGATTATGAGGTGTGGTGGATGTTTCATGAATTGACATGGGGATGAAGGGAGTATACTTGCAATTTAGGGTCTTGAAAATGGGAAAATCTTGAAATAATTCTCGAAGAGAGAGAAAGTTTAGCCTTTTCCATAGGTACTCCATTATCTTCATCAGCCACCTCATTCTTCTCATAGTCTTCTTAAAATTCATTGTCAATTGTATCTTGATCATCCAACTTCTCAATTAGGGCCTTCTTCTTGGCTTGAACGTTCTTCTGGATTGACTTCCATGAGGGAACAAGTATAGGTTTTTGGGGAGAGGGTAATGAGACTTGAAAAAACACAAGGTCTTTTTACTTGACATTAGATTATTGGTCCTCACACTCTTCATATTTATTTCCCCAAGACTTCACTACTTGTTTCCAAGTTATATCTTTAAAGCTATTAAGCTCTTCTAAGGATTGGATTAGATCTCTTGGAGGCTCCTCTTTAGGATAGTGAATTGTTTCATAGGATAAGGGGAACTAAATTTAATTGCTATATAATATAAGAGGGTTATTAAAGAGGGGATGAAGAGGATTAAATATGTTCAAATTCTTCCACAAGAGTTGGCATGGTATATTCAGGAATCGTAGTCCAAGAAGTCTTCCAAGATGAAGATATCTTATTTTCTTGATGGAGAATAAGTGTATCTTGAAGAGGAATTGGAGTCAAAGGATGTAGGATAAGGATAGGAGATGATGATTGGGGTTGCTTAAATCATTGTTCTTGATTCTACCACCTTTCCAATTTGTTTATCCACCATTGGATAAAGGTTATCATTTCACTCAACTCATCACTCATAACATATTGTGTTTCCTCTCCAATTTACATCCACTTATCCATCAACATTTGAACTAACTTTCTCATATTCTTTATGATATGGAAAGGGATCACATCAAGCTCTTTATCCCATTTTACTCATCACCTCTTCTAATTTTAGTAGACTTGGCTTAAGTGCCAATAAGGATATGGTAGGGGAAACATAATTTTGAGATGGGATTGAAGTAATAGAGAGGGAGTTTGACTGTTGCAAGTTTTGGTAAGGCTATTTAGGCATGTAGTTATAACTATATGAGGATAATGTAAGACAGCCATATGAATAATATGACTCATAACAAGGTTGATATGAATCAACATGAGGTTGATGTGGATCATAGGGATGGTAGGAGTCATATTTAGGCTAATAGGAAGGTACAAAATATAAGTTATCTTCATACCCAACCATCCCAACTTTATGAGTCAAAAGAAAACACAATATATTATCAAAAAAATTCAAAATAAGTACTTGGGTTGCTTAGAACTAGCTGATTGCATTTAAAGTCACCATTGGTGTTTAGTTAAGTTCCTCTAAAGGTTGATAGGTAGAAGAATACACCAAAACTTCTTCCACTCTTTTGGACCTTAGGTCCCATCGAGTGTACCAAAACTATTATCACCAAGTTTTATACCCTAGGAGAAGGTTTTTTTAGACCTCTCTAACTTTTTTGAAACATGGGATTACCCTTAGACATTTGGGTTGTATATAACAAGGATAAACCTCTAGATTAAATGTTTATCTCCCCTTGATGAATCACTTAGTATCACTTTCACTACTTTCTTGCTTTGAAAAAGGGGAGAAATAATTGAAATAAACCTAACTACAGTGGTGATGTACCAAAATTTATTGACCACTACCACACATTGCATAATGCACTAATACCTATAAGACAACAAGAACATACACACATCCTAGACTGAACCTATTGCATCAATGTTTTGTATAAGATTAAGGCATTATAAGGTTGAGAGGGAAGACTAATTCCACTTCAAAACCCATAAGAGACTCCTAATGATAGAAAATACAACCTGTAATATAGAAACAACCACATTAGGCAAGCCAAATAGGATAAAAACAAGGTGATATACATATACACTTGATGAGATCAATGATTTAGAGAATTATCATTGCATTTATTCATAACATGAGGTAAAACATCAATTTTTTTATTGATCAAAGGCAAAAAAAATGGGTAGGGATTCACCATACCCAAGTGGAAGATACCAATTCACAAAAAGTGGCTATACATATATATGTGTGTGTGTGTGTGTGTGTGTGTGTGTGTGTGTGTGTGTGTGTGTGTGTGTGTGTGTGTGTGTGTGTGTGTGTGTGTGTGTGTGTGTGTGTGTGTGTGTGTGTGTGTGTGTGTGTGTGTATGTATATATGTATGTATGTATATATATATATATATATATATATATATATATATATATATATATATATATATATATATATATATATATATATATATATATATATATATATATAGAGAGAGAGAGAGAGAGAGAGAGAGATGAGAGAGAGAGAGAGAGAGAGAGATTGAAAAGTGTCCATGAGAGTTAAAAAAAAATAGGAGCTATGGGATAGTCAATTAGGCCTCTAAGGCCCATGTATCTCACTCCTGAAGTAGCTTCAACCTTCTAAGTGGCATAAGGGTTACAATTTGGCTTTGAAACCTTGACTGACTCTTAAGGAAAATACTCTTTTTTACATGAAAGGAGTGACAAATGGACATTAAAACCATGAATTCACATTTAAATAATCTAAAAAAAACTTATTAAACATATTTCATACCTTAATAAACTCCTTTGACCTACCATTTCATCATTCAAGTGCATAGGTGTTTTGTAAATCTCCATTTCCTACACCTAATTTGGTCCAAGCAGCCTAAAACTCAAGTACATCTTCTTCATCTAATCCAAACTAGATAAATGGTTTTTTAAATATGTTATCATGCATGAAACACATAATTTTGGCTCTTGGACCAACTCCTAAGAACTCATTTTTTCTTTAAACCTTCACTAGGCCTAGCTTCCTTGTAGCTCTTTTTTATTTTAAATCTCCTTGTGTAAGTTTTATATAGATGATATTGAAAAAATAAGGGAATAGTATGACCATATATGTCCTTATATATCCATGTCAAATTTCATCTTCATGCTTTGAGTGGAAACCTATTTTTCTACCTTTCTCTCTTTTGAATTAGGCCTCAATTAGGCCTCCTTGCTTTAAACCCTATTATCTTGCTCCAAACATCTACCACATATGTGAAATCACACAAAATCATGTGATTAACTTTACCTAGGACATCACCAACCTCCATGTAATTTTTTGGGTCATGATACCCTATGGAAGTATGTAAACCAAGAAACGGCCTTACTACCTAATCTCATTTTAAGCTTATTTGAGACTACCTTGAAAAATTGGACTAGTTTGATTACCTAAAAAACTTATTTTGATTTTTTTTGAATTTTAAAATCTATGAAAATTCACAAAATGACATCATCCCATGATTTTTAATCTCTTCCCTTCTTAGAACACCTAAAAACAACCAAAAACATGCAAAAATAGGGTATTTGTACAAGTGACATCAACATAATAGTACATGGGGGGTAACTTAATTGGAGTAATAAAAAAAATCAAAGAGGTTTAAATACAAAAATATGTCACCAGATGTGATTTTTAACTCTTTCTCTACAAACTAGTTACAACTAGGGTTTTAAGAGGGTTTAAGACCTATTTGGGGTCTTAACAATTGTTCATAAAGAACATACTCTCTCTCTCTCTCTCTCTCTCTCTCTCTCTCTCTCTCTCTCTCTCTCTCTCTCTCTCTCTCTCTCTCTCTCTCTCTCTCTCTCTCTCTCTCTCTCTCTCTCTCTCTCTCTCCTAATGACACAATATTTTTTTATGGGACTTATATAACACCTCCAAAAACCACTAGGTCCCATGTAAATTATGAGTAATGATATGAGCATATGAAGTTGCTCTTTGAGTGGCTTACTTAGTGTTTCTTGAGTGTGAGATAGGTCCAGATTGTGTTTTAGGTGTCAAAAATCCTTCCCAATAATATGAGAGGATAAAAAACCTATGAAAAATCCCTATCCATAATTATAAATTCTTTTTAATTCCTTGTTAACCCTTTATATGTAACTGGTACACTAGTTAGGATGTTGGGGTTTAAGACCTATATTCTCTTTGTTATCCCTTAAGGGAACTTGGACTGAACACTAAGATTTTTTTCCTCTTAAAAGTGTATGGAGACATATTATATGATTTTTTACTAACCTCAATACCTTTAATTATGTTTTGGAGTGCTTTTTTTATGCTTTGAGTCAACAAATCTCTCTTAGTCTCATGATTGCCCTTTGTCTAAGGAACGTGGGCAGGGTATGAGACAAAAAAATGAGTATTTACACTATTTTTGTGACCTTTAAATTTACATGAACCAATTTTTCAACCCATGAACACCATCTATACCAATTTTCAATTCATTACTTGTGCCTATGGAGACTTCAAGACAATAATTTCTCTCATGATAGGTAGGGTCTGCTAGTGTGACTATAGGGTTTTAGGCTTAAACTAAGTTTGGATATTTTCCCTCTTGTTATCAAACCTAAGTGGATAAATTTAAGTGTTAAAAACACTATAAAAACACTCACAAAATATCCTCCATCCTTTTAGACCCCTCAATTGTCTTCACCTTTCTTCAATCAAGCAAAAAAATTTTAAAGAACAAGCAAACCTATAGCTTGTGTTTGAATGTATGTGGAGAGTTAGAATTTACATTGAAACCACTAACTTCATAAGTTCCTTTTGGTTTAAAAATTAATTTATGGCCTTTGGTATATATGATGTATGTTTCAGAGTTCTTTACATATTTTGTCTCCTCACTCAGGCCTAAGACTAGTTTATTTTTGTATGCTACTTGTAGGTGCTTTTCTTAGTGCTACTTGATTGTATTAAGTGTTTTAGAACTTACCTTCATGTTACTAACATCATTAATTTTTTTTAAACCATGGTTTAGTCTTATTTAGACTTAGGGTTTCTCTCAAACACCCATGTCTTTCCATTTCTTTAGGCTTAATGTCAATTAATCATTCCACTAGTAGGCCTGTAGATGCTTGTAGGGTTTTGAACATGCATGGGAGTTTGAGACCCTACCATATAACCATTGATTTTATCCATGAATTTAAACCTATTTAAATCTCCGAAATTTTTAAATAACTTTTAAAACCTATCACAACACCTCTAATCTCTTACTCAGGTCTAGAAAATGAACTAACCCTGCAACCCCCTATAGGTGCTTTAAAGGATTTGATTATGTTAAGTGATCTAAACCTCAATGGTTTTCAACTTCCTAGAGATTAATTAATCTCATTTTATATCATGACTTGTTTTAATTCTTAAATTGGACTTAAATCCTTTCAACACCACTCTTGTTCCTTACTTCAAGCCTAAATATGACTTGACCCTCATACATCCACATGTAGGTACCTATTAGGGATATCGAATATGTTAGGTGTTTAAAACCTTATCCCTTTGACATCAGTAACCTCTCCACTAGTTCATGAACCTGAAATGAATTTTTAGTTGGCTCAAGAGTCCTTCAAACACCTTTGTCAACACTCTTTCCCATTTTCCTCTTGACCACTTATATACAATACTGTAGGTAAATTATACGTGCTCTTTTAGGGATAAGATTGTGTATATGTTTTAAACTTTACCCTTTGATCACTAAATTTTCCTTTTATGAACTTGTATCTAGTTGAATATATCAAGTACTTTCAATCACCTTTGTTATTTACTTAGGCCCAAAACTAGCTGGTCTTTCAATTAGGCCTGTAGGTGACCTTTAGGGTCACCTGAATATGTTTGGGGGTTCCATGATCTCTCCTAACCTCAGTGATATTATCTAT
>JARHVA010007548.1:545000-657718 GCA_037957365.1 Torreya grandis | reverse complement strand
GTTGAGTTGGTGCTGAGTCACATAGGGAGTTGGTGTTTCCTTATAAGTATGTGCTTGTTAAAGCCTAATCAAGTGGGTACTCTACTTTATTGGGGTTAGTGCTCCAAGTTGAGTTGGTGATCATATAAATTTGGTCTTTTGTTTTATATTATTTTATTCCATTTGTAAATGTCACAATGGTTTGTATTCCCCTTGAGGGTTTCCCTCTCATATATGTGTTATCTTATTTCATGTTCATCTAAATAATTATTTATGTTTGGCTAGATCTCTATGTTGCTTTCATAGTTCATAAATGATTGAGTATAATTGAAATAATGTTTTAAATACTGATTTACCTCCATCCCTATCATTAATTTTTATTCTAATACTTTTTATTAGATCTTGGTCCTTTTAATCATGCCTAATAGCTTAAAAGAGATCCTAGAAGCATAAACATGTATAGTCATCAAGTATAAAGAATTTTATCAACTAATAAGGCTCCCCTCTTCAGTGGGAATAACTATGAATTTTGGAAAATCATAATAAAGACATATCTAATGTATTTGGGCTATGATATATGTCAAAATGTTGTTGATGGATTCACTCTAACTACAACACCACCAACTAATGTAGCAGGCAAGAAGGTAAGTGAAAACAACGATAAGGCAATGAATGCCATCCAATGTGGTCTTTCATAGGTAGAATTTTTAAATGTCATGCACTATGATGCAACTAAATGCATTTGGGAAAATTTGAAGACATTCTATGAAGGAGACACCAAAGTCAAATTGGAAAATTTTTAGACCCAACAAAGGTAGGTTGAAAGTTTGAGAATGGAGTATGATTTTTTTTATCTCATCTAGTAAGAGTAGATGAAATGGTAAATGTCATCAGAGGTTTAGGAGAGAAGTTGGAAGAATAAATAGTAGTAAAAAAGGTATTAAAATCCTTGACATTTAAGTTTAATTCTAAAGTCTCTACTATGGAGGAGACCAAATATCTCAACATACTATAGATGGATGATCCTCATGGCATCTTGACTACCTATGAAATGAGAAAAAGTGATCGAAGACCTTCCAAGAAGGAATCCACATTTAAAGCTGAGAAAAAGTCACAAGGTAAAAAGGTAAAAGATGATGTCAATATATACATCAATGATGACAATATAACATCCATGTTTGTTATAAAACTAAGGAAAGGACCATGTAAGTATAAGGGTAAGCTATCCTTTAATTTCTTTAACTATGGTAAGATTGGTCACTTTGCATCCATATACCCTAACAAGGATAATAATGATCATGATGGAGAGTAGATGAACATCATGGTGATGATAAGAAGTTTTGTAAGATTGACAAAAACAAAAAGAGTTCTAGGAAGTATGAAGGCAAGAAAGGGTCATTTAAGAATAAGAGAAGTTTTTATACCAAAGAAGATAGTATCTCCTCTAATACAAGTGACACATGTATATCTGATAGTGATGATGATAGTAATGATCATGATAATAATGAAACCTTATTTGTGGATATAAAAACAAAAAATAAAGGTTGTTCAAAAAGGAAAATTGTTATGGAAGATGAAGAAGAGGCTGAAGTGAACCTTGAGGTCGAATTGGTGAGTGTTATATAGGATTTAAAGTTTCAAATAAAAATAAATAAAAAAATGAGATCATTGGTTAAGAGTTATGAGGAAAAAATCAATCTTTTTAAAGAGAGACTAACTAAGAACACCAGTAAACATAAGGAATTCATCAAACAAATGGAAACACAAGTTGAGATTATCACTACAAGTCTTAAGGCCAAGGAGGAAGAATTAATTAATTTTAGAATAGAAATGGAGTCTTTGAAGGTAGAGTTGGATCATGAAACAATCAAGTTGAAGACATTAAAAATTTTAAAATATCTATGAAGTCCATGGTGAAATTTTTAATAGTCAGAGGTCTCCACATGACAATATAGATCATGGTTTCAGAGGAGACCAAAAGGAAAACAAGGAGATTCAAACATCAAAGGACAATGGACTATCAAGAAGTGATGATACTAATAGAGTAAAAACCTATGCAGAATATATCAAATTTGAGACTCAAGTTGATCATCAAGAAGTCACGAAGAATTTGAATCCTTCAAGAGAAAACAAAGGTAGAGGTGCATCATTCAACATTATATAAATAAGGTATATGAATATTTTTAGTGGTTATTATTTCTCATGCAATCAATATGGACATAGAGATATGGATTTTAGACATTATGCTAAAAATCAATTCCTCATGGAAGAATAGGGTGAATGCCCATTAAAATAGTAGAAGTAGAATTTTATTCTATAATTATTATTAGAGAGGAAATATTTTAATGGATTGAATGGTGAGGCATATGAGGAAGATCAGTCAATACAAAAGGTCATATAGTTATATCAATGGGAAATATATGAAGAAGTTATACCATGTGGATAAGGTGAAGGAAGAGTGGAAGAGTAAAGGAGAAAAATCTATGCTAGCTCAGACTACCTTTCACATCCAAGATGAAGGCATGAAATGGCATATAGATAGTGGTTTCTCAAGGCACATTATAGGGTATAATATCAATTTAATTTAATTAAAGAAGATTGTTTTAAGGAGAGAAATATTTGGAGTCAACACTACTACCAATATTGTTGGCAAAGGTATCTTGAGTTTCGATAATGGGAAGACCAATAAAGATAATGTGTTGTATGTGGAAGGATTGAAACATAAATTTCTTAGTGTAAATCAAATGTGTAACCAAGCACACATAATAACCATTCATGATAGAGGGTGTGATATTAGGAGAGCCAAATTAGGAAGGCTAATTATTAATATTAAGAGGATTGAGAATAATTTGTATGTCTTAAATGAGATCAATAAGGAGAGATGATTTATGATCAAGATGGATGAATTTTAGATATGGAATAAAATGTTAGGTAACCTAAAATTTTATAATATGTTCAAGATAAAATTTAAGAAGTCTATGAAGAATATGGCTAAAATCACTATACCTACAAACACACTTTGTAATGTATGTCAACTTGGTAAGAAAACTAGAAGAGGGTTCAAGTCAAATTAGTATTATACTACAAGACCTTTAGATTTAATACACACTAATCTCTTTGGACCTACAAGAATCTAAATAATTCAAGGAGATATGTATTTCATGTTACTCAAAGATGACTACACAAGAATTACTTGGGTAGTATTCTTGAAAGAAAAGTCATAATATCTTGATAAGTTCAAGGCATTCAAGGATATAGTTGAGAATGAAAAGAATGTAAAGATAAAATGCCTAAGATCTGATAGAGGAGGAAAGTTTTGGTCCAATTATTTTTAGTACTTGTGTGAGGTACATGGGATAAGGAGATAATTATCAACAACTAGGACACCTTAGTAGATAGGGTAGTTGAAATAAAGAAAAGGACAATTCAAGAAATGTCAAGGACTATGATAAATAAATAAAGATTATTTGATTAATACTAGAGAGAGGTAATGAGTAATAAAATCTAAATTTTGAATAGAGGAAAGATAAGGATTAATGGTAACAAAACTCCCAGTGAATTATGGAAAGGTAGGACTACTAATTTGGAACACTTTAGAGTGTTTAGAAGTAAATGATTCATTAAAATAGATGAGGAAGACTTAGGTAAGTTTGATTCTAGGTCTGATGAAGGAATATTATTGGGATACTTGCTATTAAGTTCATCCTATAGATGCTATAATAAGAGGTTCTAGAAGATAGTGGAAATCACCAATGTGAAGATTGATGAGATAATTTCTAAGAAGTCACACTCGCAGTCAAAGGATACATCATAGAATTTGGACTTAAATAATTATGAATAAATAATATAGATAGATTAAGATGAATAATAAATTGAGGAAAGATAATATTCAAAATGTCCTTCAAGATAGATTCAAAGTGACCATCATGAATCACAAATCATTAGCAATAAGGATGTAGGTATACAAACAAGGATAAGGTTGGTAAGTAACCTAAATCAATAGAATGTTACTTTATTGTCTAAGATTGAACCTAATAACCTTGTATAAGTAATCAAATACAAGTTTTGGATAGGTACTATCAATGAGGAGATAGACCAAATAGGAAACAATGAGACTTGGGAACTAGTTCCTAGCCTAAAGATAAGAATGTCATTGGGACAAAATGGGTGTTTAGGAACAAGTTGAATGAAGATGTAGAAGTCACTAGGAACAATGTTAGATTGGTATGGAAGAGGTATGACCAAGTTTAAGGGGTAGATGTTTTGGATATCTTTGATCTAGTAGTAAAATTAGATGTTATCAAATTATTTCTAGCAAATACAAGATTTAAAGGGTTTAATGAGTATAAGATGGATGTTCTAAATGGGAACTTAGAAGAGGAGTTTTACAGAGATAAACCTAAGGGTTTCTCATTATCAAGTAATAAGGACTATGTTTATAGATTGAAAAAGGATATTTATAGTCTAACTCAATCAACTAGAGATTGGTAAAATAAATTAGATAGGTATCTATTAGACCAAGGATTTAAAAGAGGAATTGTAGATAGTAATCTATACATAAATATATAAGATGACCATTAGTTCATAGTAGTTGCCTATGTGGATGACATCATATTTGGTGGAAATATTGAAAATATGACTCGGGCCTTTGTAGATGTGATGAAGGAGTTTGATATGGTGATAACTATCATTATTTATTTTGTTACAAATTAATTAATTAGAAAAAGGTATATTATTTTCAAAAGCTATGTACATAAGAGAGATGTTGAATAAATTTGAGATGGAAGATTGCAAGATAGTTAGCATACCTATGATCATAGGGTGTAAGTTAATAAATGAGGATGGATCTTCAAAGGTAAATCAAAAATCATATAGGTCAATGATTGAAAGTTTGTTATACAATACTACCTCTAGACTGAACATCATGAAAGAAATAGGTATTTTGGGAATATTTCAATTAGACCCAAAGGAAAACCATTTGCAATCAATCAAAAGTTACTTAGGTATATCAATGAGACTATGAATTTTGGGTTGTGGTATCTAAGGACCAAGGAGTTTAACTTGATAGCCTATATATATGCAGATTGGGTAGGGAGTCCAAATGATAAAAAGAACACTAACAGAGGATATTTAATCTATAGAGAGAGACTAGTATCATGGATAAGAGAAAAACAACCATCTATGTCATTATCTACTTGCGAGGATAAATAAATTGTAACAAATTCATCTTATACTCAAGTCTTATAGATGAGATATGCCTTAAAAGACTACAAGGTTGAATATGATAGTCTTAAACCTATCTATTATGACAATACATGTGCCATAATAATCTCAGACAATATTGTCATGTACTCAAGAACTAAGCATATTCACATCAAATATCATTTCCTAAGAGAGAATTTTAGTGAAAAAAGTGTTAAACTGGAATATGTTTCTATAAATTATTAGATTGTAAACATTTTAACCAACCCACTTCCAAATGCAACATTTGAACATCTAAGATAGGAATTAGGTATAATTACCACCCCTAATAGTCATTAATGAAGTTAAGTGCTTAGGGGGATATAATCAAGTGGATTATTAGCTCCAATAATAAGTTTGTAGTGCTAAGAAGGTATGCATGGAGATAGGAGGAACATATTTATATAATGTTTCATAAACTCATAATCATGTATGTTGAGTGTTTTGGTTTCAAGAGGTGTGATCCAAGAAGTTTGAAGAATCTCTTTGTCAATTATGTCAAAGGGGGATAATGTTCTAAATGAGGGTAAATAGTATGTTGAGACATGTTTCTAAGGGTGGTTGCCATTAAGACAAAGGGGGAGATTGATGAGTATTGTCATTGATGTTAAAAATGCATATTGTGAAGGTTGATATCAAAGGTGATTAAGTAAATTTATTAGTGTGTCTTGTGACAATGTCATGAGAGAGTGTTGTCATGAGAGAAATAGAAAGAGAGAAATTGAAGGTGACTAATGTCTTATGTCTACATGGAAGGTACATGTCATTGGTGTCAAAGTGAATAAGAAGCGTAGTCATGATATGAATAGGTATGTGCATTAAAAAATTAATGAACACATGCATGTGAAAGTTATATGGAAATTTTTGAGCATGTAATTAACCTATAGAGGCTATCATGAGAGTTTTAGGGTGAGCTTATAGGGGTAGGACCATCAGTCCAATTCTATACCTAGACTAATTTTAGACCCTACCTGGCCTAATGAGGTATGAATATCAGATTTATAGATAAGTATGCACATGTGATCATAGAAATAGGTGAGATAAGCTATTTTAGGTATGATCAAAAAGTTTTAGGTCAATATTTGAATAAAAATTACATGAATCACTATTTTAAGCCTTCTTAATCTCACAAAATGAGGTCTTAAGTTGAGAATCACTTTCAAACATTTGTTGGCACATGCAACATTTGCATGGGAGTTTGAGATATTAAGGAGAGATGAGTAAGGTTACTAGATAAGATATCTAGGCTTTCATTTTGGATTCAAGTGGCAATCCTTTATGAATAATCATTAACACCAAAACCTATGTTAAACCTCCCTAAAACCCTAACAAGGACCTGATGTAAGTATTTTATTTATATCAGATTAGGATGGATTAAAATTCATATATAATCTATTGTATAATGTAATTAACTCTCCTAGGTACCTCTAAGTCATGGTGGTTAGTCTGATGAGAGAGAAAATACATAAATATAGCATTTTTATCAATAAATTACTATAGCTCACAAAAGTTGTATTGGTCAAGAAGATAAAATTATTGGGATAAGAATATTGAGAATCATTTTAAATTTACATGATGATTATTGGATACTTTATAACCTTAAATTTTTCTAATTTTTTCATCCAAGTAAGCCAGTTGCTAACAGACGTAATGGTGTGAATGTGTAGAACTTAGGCAAAGATGAAGAGATAGATTTGAAGGTATGTGCATGATAGATTGATGAAATAAAGTGCATGAATAATTATTTTAGGAATTTTATGTCATAATAATTATTTTTATAATATTTATAGGTCATTATATATGGTTAACAATTTACTCACAAAATGGTCTCTCTGATTTAGATAAAACTGTGAGATATAAGTTTAAGAAATTAGTCTACAAGACTAATATTTTCCATTAGACCATATGAATTTTATATCTAAAGATGTTTTTGTAATATCATAGGATCATTTTTATTCATAAATATTTTATACATAGGCATTGGAGGTCTAATTCATCATGATTGGTTTTTTGAGGAAAATTAGCAGTTTTGTGTAAGCAAGTTGTAGAGATGGTCTTGAGCCTTTATCTCTTTAGTGAAGGTGTTATAATAATTTTATGTTGAACATAAAGTAATGGATAATATTTATACATGTTTAATTTTTCATATTTAATAATATTTAGTGTGTTTAAGGTTCATTATTGTAATATAGGCTTTTGAAGTACATGGACCTAATAGGGTAGTTTGTCCTAAAGAAGCTTTCATGGAATGAATGAAGAATATAGGTATAATAAATAATTTAGGAGATAAATATAGTTAATTATATAATTTTTTAAATTTTTTTTTGAAAAATACATTTAGACCCAATATAATCAATTATTAGTGATAAAAGGATAGACCTAATGCAATTAGGTCTCCATGAGACTTAACAAAGAAGTAAGGCCTAATTGAGTTATGGTAGACCAAAAGGAATTAAATTGTGAGTGGAAAATATTCATAATATTTAATAATAACTATTTAATGAAAAAACTAAGATATTAAAGGTGTGTGGTTAACCATGTGGTGTGTGACCATGAGACTAGTATATATACAAGGCAGTTTAGGCCTTTTTGAAAGTATGTAAAATATATGAATAAAATAATGCATTGTTGAGTAGAAGGATGTCCTAAAATGAGACCATAATATAATAAAAGAGGTGTGGTGATAAAATTTCATATTTTTTTTTGATTTGGTGCTGAGTCACATAGGAAGTTGGTGCTTCCTTGCAAGTAGGTGCTTGCTAAAGCCTAATCAAGTGGGTGATTGACTTTATAGTGGTTGTTGCTCCAAGTTGTGTTGGTGCTCAACCAAATTTGGTATTTTTTTATGGGAATCATTCCATTTTTATATATCACAAATTTTTTTCTTCTCATTGAGGTTTTCCCACTCATATATGTGTTATCTTGTTTCATGATCATCTGAATAGTTCTTTATGCTTTACTAGATCTTCATGTTGCTTTCATAGTTTATGAATGTTTGAGTATAATTGAAATAATTTTTTTAAAAACTAATTCACAACACCCTATTATTAAATATTATTCCAACATTAACTATATCATATTAGCTTTATACTTAATCAACATGGAATAAAACCCTTTATAAGCTCAGTTGACTGTCACTAGGCCTAAGTGATTCATTTGTAGGATCTTGCATGACCTTTTATGGTGTAGTGAGAGAAGAAGTTATATATTAAATTATTTAAAACATATTTCAAACATAAAACCATTAATTTTTTTTCATGCTCAGGTTTATAGTTTAAGCATTGACACATTTCATTAGACTTCTCTTAAAGTTGTAGACTTATAGGTATGCAAGCTTGTAGGGATATAACCCTATGTTTTAGGATTTGAAAAGAACAAAAATGATCATTAGGAATCAAACAATAATTCCTACCTTACATCAATACATTTATAACTAAGTCATAACTCTCAAGTTCTTTGGAAATGAATATTTACACCCCACTAAATTCATCATGTTAGGTGTATAGATCAAGGACACAGTCAAAAAAGTGAATGATGATATGACCCTTTTACAACTAGTAAGGAATGATTGGCTAATAATAGGGTATTGAATGGATTTATCTAATATTGGAAGACATTTAATAATACTTATTTTATTATACCATGTGGAGAACCTTAAAACACAAAAAAGCATTGATAGTCACTTATAAACCATGCAAAAGAATAACTCTCTTTGCCAAATTGATTCCCACATGTTATAAGCTGGTAGATTAAGGTGTCTAATGAATTTATATACCTTTTATGACCCATTATAACTAATTTAAGGCATCTAATGAGTTCACAATTATACTGAAGTTGCACAAAACTTAGCTTGTTGGGATTAAGTTCTCAAAAAAGTAGTTTAGCTAGTTAATAATAGTTCATAGATATAATAAGCTTAATATAATTACCAGTGAAAAAAATTGTAATTCTATATGGTTACATTAATTTGGATAAAATATTAACCTCTAAATCTACCTATGCAACTTTTACCATTCATCTAAATTTGGCATTCATGAGTTTGTAGAGAGAGAGAGAGAGAGAGAGAGAGAGAGAGAGAGAGAGAGAGAGTTTAGTGAATATATTAGACTTAAAACTTGATATATATCTATAAAATGACCTATAAAATATGAAAAGATGATTCTAAACTATTTTTAAATAAAAATTTATCTCGCAAAGCCATAAAAGTGTCCTAAATTATTTCTTTGGAGTCTAAACTAAAGTAACTAACTAGTTCTAAAATGCAACTAATGCTCTAAATTCTTTCTGACCACATACATATTATAACACTTCCTATAATTTTAATGTTTTGTGAAATTACATATAACTCCTCATATTAAGCCCAAAAGGTATCCAAAATGTCATTTTAGCACATAAGAACATGGTAAAATGTTAATACATGATATTGTGACCTTAAAGACACACTAATATATTTTTATGACTCTAAACTATATCAAGCATTTGACCATGTTTGAAAATATTAGGATATCAAAAATGACCCCTATGACTATATAAGCACACATAAGACCAAACCATATACTAAGATAAGACTTGACTAAAATAACCATATGAAGACCATCTATGAAAATTTAAGATCATGAATAGACCACATATAAGTTTTTATGGTCCCATGAAAAAAATTATTTAAAGGGTTTGAACTATTTTAACTTGAGGTCAAAAGTTGGTCAACAAATTAGCAATTCATAGGGGTATCATTCCTGCAATACTAATCAGACTAGTATCCTTATCCTTTCATTGGAAAATGGAGTCATTTTCACTTAGTTTTAGACATAATTATACCTTTACCATCTGATTTAACTTTAAAATCACATCAAACAAAAACAACACACACAAATCAAAGAAACTAAACACACACATGTGTTATTAAGAACATAGGGAACATAAAGAAAAATATGAACAAACTAACTATATACAACTAACCTAAAAATAAATTTATTCCTCTAGGATCAAAGGTAAAGCTTGTATTATATTTTGCTCTTTAATATGCCAAATGACATGAGGAAAACTACCTTTTTAACCTTGGTTTCATTTTCTTCATCTTATTCTTGAATGTAACTCCTCTTGGCATGATCTCAAATGGAGCAATGGTAGATACAAAATAATCACTTATTAAGGTGAATTCATCTTGTGTTTCAAAAAATTTATCATGACCTTTCTTAATGCTTGTATATATCTCAAACATGGCCATCTCTTGGCTTATAATACTAACCTCAAACATGGTTCCTTTTATATTATTACCTTGTCATTTAAGAGGGAAATAAACTACTAAAGCATCTTCAATATGACCAATATGATGGTGTAGGCATTTTGAGAGCCTTAAATTCATCAAAAATCTTCTTAAACTTTTGGTACATATCATCTTGGTTTATGAAGGTAGAAAAAGCCTTATCTTCTATTGTCTCTTCCATTACAATCTCTTTCTTGTCTTGAATAATGTCAAATTCATCATATATTGCTCCATTAGAGGATCAAAACTCTTAGTGGTGTTCTTCAAGACATGTTTGTTCATTAGGAACCTTACATTCCTTCTCACCAATCTGATTTTGCTCTCCTATAGGTGTTATCTTCTCAACACTTTTATATTCCTTGAGCATGTGTAAATAGGTCTACCATATCTCCTTCAAATCTCTTTTAACCTTATCATGAGACTCAAAAAACTTAGTCAATATGATGTTCTTCTTAAAATCCTTTTCTTTCATGTCTTGATTAATGTCTTTGTTGGCCAAGGTATCAATCTTGGAACTCTCTTCATTGGCAGATACAACCTATTCAAGATCATCTATTTTTTCAGTCAAGAAGATTAATTAATATTTGTCTTAATTAAAGGGAGTACCAATGGTGAATTATTAATCATATAAACTTGAATCATCTTAATCAATTGTAAATATAGCTTTATCCTCTTCACTTATCCCCATAGGAAAAGTCATTCTTCAAAAAGGGATGTAGTAATAGGGTCATGGTCAAGTTCATGAGTTGGAGAGAGGTTATGAGGTATGGTGGATGAATCATAGATGGTTTTGGGAATGGAAGGAGTACTTTTTAAACTTGAAATTATTGGAATGGAGGATTCTTGAAGGAATTTTTAGAGAGATAATAAACTAAGTTGGTCAATGGGAGAAACATTTAATTCAACAATAATCTCATCTTCCTCATGGTCTTCTTAAGGATATTCATCAACTACATCTAATTTTTAACTTTCTCAATTAGAGTCTCATTCTATTTTTAAATACATTATTGAATAAAATTCTAAGATAGACCAATTATAGGTTATTGGGAAGAGGAAAATGGGGCTTGATTAGGCACAAATTATATTTTTCTTTAACCTCTTTATTTTTTCTATCTTTAATTCCTTTCATCTTCAATTCTAACTCTTTGACTTGCATATTTATACTCTCTTAGAATATCTTCTTTTCAAGGTGATTATTTTCTTCATGAAGATAAGGGACACATGAGAGCTGGTATGAGGTATAAGATTCTATGTACCTAGGGATATGATATATTGATGTATATGGGTTGATGGAGATGTTGACATGTGGCACACATCCCCTTAGTTAGTTATATGGGTATAATATATAAGGATAATAGAGTGACTTGTAGAAGTAGTACATTGGGTAATGGTCATCCTACATTGGGATTAAGAGGTTATCCATTCATGGTTTAGATAGATGTATATATATAGGAGATGATTATCATGGTAAAGATATCAAGTAAGCATTGAGTCTTCTATTATAAGATTATATTGGAGGTTGTCCCCTCAAAGAGACATTGTGGAGTTATTCCTTCCTAAAGGAGTATTATATGGTGTTTCCCTACCTTAAGGGTATTTCTACATATATTGAATATCAAGAACATATCAAGTGGTATTAGAGCTTTGATTTGGGAAATATTTGGAGTGAAACCCTATTTTTTTTATAAATTTTGATTGGTTATGAAATTTTCCAAATTTTTTTTACTGGATATGGTGAATATTTAAAATAAGTCACAAGAAAAAATTGAGATTTTTTGATTCGTTTTGAAGGAGTTATTGCTATTTTAGGGTTTATAATAATTTCATTATATCTTCCTAAATATAGGTAATTTTTACTCAAAACTTTTAATAGAGATGTGAACAGATATAAGACAAGCACAGTCAAAATTTTAGAATTTTTTGATTTGTTTGAAGTGAATTGTGCAATTTTATGGATCAATTTTGACATTTTAGGGTTTCATGAACCCTAATTTTTTTAATCATCATGTAGTTTCAAACATTTTAAAGGGTAGATGATATTGATGCTAGAGAATGGTGGATCCTTTTGGATAATCATTTGACAAAAACTTTTGGGCAAAGATGATTACTTCCTTTTTTGTCTGGCCCTGCACTACATTAGTTTGATCAATTAAGCTGTATAGAAAGGTTTTCTTCATGGAAAGAAATGGAAAATATCTTTTTAGATAATTGGAATATAAAATAAGAAGAATCAATAGAATAAAAAGTAGAAAAATAAGAAGAAGAAATACAGGAATCAGCATAAGAACAAGAAGAAGAAGTAGAAGAAATAATTGAAGAAGAAGTAGATGAAGAAGAAGAAGAAGAAAAATTGGATGATAAAGGTTAAAATTATTTAGATCCAAATAAATTTGAGTCAATTTTTCAATTTCATGGATGCATTCAAAATAAAAGGGCTATTGTGTCCATAAACCCTACTAGTAAGTATAACTTCATCAACATGAATGTGTCCAAGCATCTACATGTTCAAGAAAATAATATAAAAGAGGTTCAAGTAGATGGTAATAATATTTAAATGTTTAAATATTTGAAGCTCATTATGGAAAAATATGTTTTGAATTCATATTTTTATGATTTAGATATGGAAATGATATGGATATAGTTCTTGGATATCCATGGTTAGAGACTTTGTGAACAATGAATATTAATATTATAAAAAGGTTCATGAAGTTTTGGTATAGGAAAAAGAAGTTCACTTTACAAGATATCATAGTGAAAAGGGAACCAATAAAAATCTCGGTAGATCATGAGGATGAGATTCAAATAGGTAATGAAGATCGAAATAGGTAATGAAGATCATGATGAAGATTTAGGTGATATAGATAAAGATACACTACAAATGAACACTTCATCTACTCAAGAGACAAAGAGGGAAAATGTGGAAGAGGTAGAAGCAAAGGTGGATAAGGTCAAGGTATTGGAAAAGTTTGAGTTATATAGACACCCACATCATCATGAGAGGAAACAATCATGGAACCAAGTGAGGAAGTGTCATAACAACAATCATTTTATCTATACAGGAAACAAAATTTCCAATCATTTAGGATATGCATGGAATCCAAAGAAAAAATACTATGGAACATGGAATGAATGGGGAAATCACTATGACTATGCATGGAAGAATACCTACTATGGTCATGGTTTGAATCAGAGTAGCATAACAAAATATGGTACATGGAATAAAAAGAGGAATAATTATGCTTAGACACCAAAGTAGTATAATTATGATCATGAAAGAAATCAGAGGAGTAAAATAGAATTTGGAAACAAGCTCGAAGAGATATCACCTACCAAGATTACATATGGATGGCTCGATAATTGAGACTGGAGACAAGTATGCAATGATTTGAAGCACACTCATTATTTGGTTTCTTCCTATGTTTTAGGGATGAACCATGTCAAGGAAGGAAGTAATGTTATGTACCTAGGGATATGATATATTGATGTATATGGGTTGATGGAGATGCCGACATGTGGCACACATCCCCTTAGTTAGTTATATGGGTACAATATATTAGGATAATGGAGTAACTTATGGAATTAGTACATTAGGTAATGGTCGGCCTACATTGGGATTAAGAGGTTACCCATCCATGGGTTAGATAGATGTCTATATATAGGAGATGATTATCATGGTAAAGATATAAATCAATTAAGCATCCAGTCTTCTATTATAAGAGGATATTGGAGGTTTCCCCTCAAAGAGACATTATGGAGTTATTCCTTCCTAAAGGAGTATTATATGGTGTTGCCCTACCTTAAGGGTATTTCTACATATATTAAATATTTAAATCATATCAAGATCATATCATAAGAGTACTCTTAAGGATAGATGAGAGATATTTTCATAGGCTTAAGTTCTTCTCTAACATCAACTCCCTAATCTATACTTGTTTCGCCTTGACCACTCCATGACTTCACCACTTAAATCCAACTTGGAATCTTGAAAAACTTCTTAGTGGGTTCTTTAGAAAGAGAAGTGTAATCTTGGCTTGAATCAATAGGATTCTCTACAAAAATATCCTTATCATTTTGAATTATATCATCGATGGAATTCCAAGAAGGGAATGTTTTAGGAACACATGAAGGACTTGGAAGACTTGGATGCTCACTTGGATAGGTCTCTTATGGAAGAATGGGTGGCATAAATGAGACCTGAGGTGGAGTGTAAGAATATGCATAGGGATAATGGAATTTGACTTGCTGTCCTTCATGATATCTTGACATATCTTATATTTTTTAAATGAGACCACTTACATCTAACGTTTCACTTGAGAGGCTTTACCATTTTGTTATCTCAATAGATTCATATTCTTATTTCAATAGCTTTAATGAATATCTTATGTCATAAATGAGGTGATTAGTTATATCTTGACCATATTAAATTTATGTATGAATTTATAACATGTATCTCTCATAACCTAAGAGAATTTGCTTCAAACTTTAAATGGATTGGTTTGATAATTGGCTAGGGACATCTTGAGCTTGAGAAGGCTACTCATATACAACATCATGATTATGTAGAGGGAAAGTTGGCTAACCATAGGACTAATATGGCTCCTAAGGAGGGTAAACATATTGATAAATCTACTTAGGCATATATATGGGCTCATAAAAAGGCTGATAAGGAGGTATAAAATAGAATTTATCTTTATACCCAGCCATTCAAACTTCATGAGTCACAGAAAAACATAAGATATTATCAAATATATTTTAGAATAAATACCTAGGCTACCTGAACTAACTGATTACTTTTGGAGTCACTGTTTATGGTTGTTAAATTCATCCAAAGGCTTATAGGTAAAATAATAACATTGAGAATTCTTCCATAACTTTGGACCTTGGTCCCATCGGGCATGCCAAAATTGTTATGGATCAAATTTATACCTTTTAAAGGTAGTTCAATCCTTCCAAATGTTATGTAACATGGAAACACCTTAGGGTTTTGGGTACCCTATTGGAGGGGTGAATCTCTAGGTTAAAGGGCTATCTCCCCATCATGAATCGCTTAGGCTCAAACACTACTCTAACACTTCCTAGGAAAAGGGAGAGAAAAATACTCTAATAAAGGTGTAGACACTATAAATTTAGAACATTTTATTAAATATAAATGTGTCTTACCACTTATCTACTTTATTATGCCATTTAATATAGTTTTACCATTTACCATATTACATTGTGTAAATAATCTAGTTAATTACCATTTTACATAGGTAATTAGTTAACCATCACTAAATCTAGTAAAATCTTGTAAATCTTATTAGGGGTAAGTTATTTTAACCTCCCTAAAAAATCATTCATACCCAAACCCCATTAAAAACTAATCTAGACTAAGTTTAATCCATGATATTGAGTTGTTAGAACCAACAAGTTAAATTTAGATTGAATCAATAACAATCCTCATGATCATTATTGATCTTATTAAGATTGTCATTGATTTATAGCCAATTTAACCTCAGGCTGAAGGATCCTAATTTTTTCACACTCAAATTCTGAATAAATTCACCTATAATATTATAGAATAACATCACACTTATTTTAGCCCATCCACACTCTTTTAAAAGTCAACCACACCCTTATGAATGATATATTCTCTACAGCACAAGAAACATTTTTAGAGGCAAGTATTTTGTTTGTTTTGAGTACATTCTAATTATTGTATTCTTTATTTACATTTTTTATGGATCTAAGTCTACTTAGATAGTGAATAACCATTCCTTAAGCCTTTTATAATCTTTTAGATCCCTCTTTAGGCCTTATCTTGAGTTTTCCAAAACTAATTATAAATATTGACTACTTTTTTTTTAGATCAACATCAATTACATAATCAATACTAATTCTTATATAATTAGCATAGATCCCTATGTTTTTATCTATATATAAAACTTGAGACTATATTAATAACCTTGAGTATTTCCAATTTGTTATTTTTTAGTCCTAAAATTATGCATTGTTGTCTATAGATGACCTTAACTGATGTTATACTTGATGTGGTTTCAATTCATGACTTACCCATACTTCTTCATATATTATTTTCTAATTAGAGTGAAATCTCTTTTAAGTTAGGACTTTTCATGATAGTATTTTACCTAACTCTATAATCCATCATCGAACAACTAAAAGTAATTTAAGAACAAGAGGACTTAGCCATAGTATATTGGAATGAACACTCTGATAATATTTTTGCAGTATATTGATTTGTTTCATTTTAGTTTTATAATCTCATCACATTCTTTATTTTAGTTTATCTCATTATATTAACCACTTTCTTGTATAATATATTGGATTGACATCCCTCAAAATAAGTGTACCACTTCTTGGAATTGATCTCCTATTAGGAAATCCAGTTATCTATCTTATTAATCCAATCTTGTCCAAGTTGTCTTTTGTGTGGAGGTAGTCCTTCCTAGACAATACAGAGCTCCCACTTCATTAGATCAATGGTGTGCATCCTCAATCAAAGGTATTCCTCTTTAAACCTTGTATCATTTATATTTTTAGTAAGTTAATTTTATTTAATAAAATGAGATGAAAAATACTAAAACATTATGGCATCCCTGATGGGACCCCTAAAGTCTCATTATTCTTGTTATTTTCATTATGAAATTGTTTACTAGTTGTATTTTCTTGATTGTTTACTTTCATTCAAAAATCCAAAAATTCTTACTTTCCCTTTTAATGTTTAAAAATAATTACATTCATCCTTTTATTTATTATATAATTCATTTATATTAATATAAGTAGGTAAATATATTTTAGTAATCACACTTTCTCACACACAACCAAAACCACATAATCTTAAAATAAACATTGAAATGTTTTCCTACCTAAGTTGGACCCACTTGGATTTCATCAGTAAGGAGAAAAATGACTCTATGTACTAACCAATTATAACATTTTTGGGAAGTATAAAGGATAAGCAACTAGCACCCTTATCTCTACGGTGTGTGAAGTGAGGGGGTAGGCCCTAATACCAAGCCACATACTTTCTTCCAAGCCTCAATGTACTTTCATGTATATAAAAGATTCCATCCATAAATAAAACCCAAAACCATATTTAGATAACCATTTCTTAGCACCCTCATCGACCCTTTTCCTTACCACATTCTAAATTTAGGTTCTTGAAAAAAATATTTTAAGTACATTTAGTAGTGTATGTGTTTTCTTCGACTAAAATGGGATAATAAAAAATAATATTGTGTTATTTTACATTTTATTATTTTTTATTTTTGATGCTACATAGTTTTGATCCAACAATAGTCATTAAATCAAAATGAATCTTTGAACTTATCCTCATCTATGAAGAACACCCCAAGTCCTCCTACTTCTCTTAAGTCTATGGGGGAGGGTATTCCCCAGTTATACACATAGGGAAATCTAGACTTCATAAGCATATTAGATAATAATCAAATTATTCTTAATCATTACTTTAGTAATTGATCCATATGTATTCCACTTTCCCATCATACCCAATATTTTAGGAATGTTTTTGGCATGCCTATAAAGGGACCTAAATGGATCACTAATTTATGGTTTCTTTTCTCAATAATCCACCCCCAGTAGTATCTAGGAGTTCATCTCTAACTATCACCCAAGCCCAAAGTGTTACTACACCTCAACTTATAATTACTCCACCTTCTACTTCTTCACATCAAAACATGTTAATTTCAATTCTTGTAACTCCCCCTCCCATCCAAACTAGAATAGATTCATATCCTCAAACCCATCCTTTACAATAGGTTCCATTGATTTAACCTCCTCAATAATACATCCCATTAACTACTCAATATGTATCTCTCTCACAAGATCTTGGATATTTTTTTTTACTCATACCCATAACAAAATATACCTTTTTAAGCCCCATAATATGTTGCCACATCCCAACCTATTATGACCACTTTCATTAGCTATCCCTTGTCACAACCCTTTTCCACTCCATTCCATATCTATCAACACCCACAATAAAATTTCTTAAAGGTATTCCTCACTATAACACCCAACCTGACCTTATGGACATTCTTTTTAATAGGATGGCAAATATAGAAGCCTCTAACTTTGGGTAGAAAAATATGCTCATATATGATAAAATATACAATGAACCCATTAATCTAGCTATCCCTATTAGGCCTTACCCCTCACAATGGGAATTTCCAAAGTTTATGAAATTTCAAAATAAGTAAGATCTTTATAAACATATTAGAGAATCTAAACATGTTTATTATCTCATATCTCATGAAAACACTCTCTTAAGAACATTTAAAATGTCATTAACTAGATTACCCTTACACTAGTACAACTCTATCCCTCAACACTCCTTGTTCTTTTTTGGGAAACTTGTCCAAATCTTTTTGGAACACCTTTCACTAACATCTCAAGGATAGTAACCTTAACCAAACTCTATAACATTAAACAATTTGATGATGAATCTATTATCAACTTCATTGTTATATGGTGAAGTCTTATAAACCAACTTACTTTCTTCATTCCTCAACCAAAATTAATCAAGTTGTTTGCAAGATCATGTAGTAATCATATCTCCTCAACATTACGGGTTCATTATTTTAAAAGCTTTGATGAGGCTTTTTCCATGGCCCATACACTAGAAATCCAAGATTTAGAAGAAGGAAAGGTAAAGTTACATAATAATAAATTCAAACCTAATCTCTCTAAAGTAACTAATAATACAGAAAATAAAGGCACTACTAATGGTATAGTCTTAAAATTAGTGACTCTATAGATAAAGAGCCAATTCAAATCCTCTACCTCCCAAATGAAATAACCTAAACCTTTAACATAGTTTCTTCCTTAGAAATACACACCCTTACAAGAATCATATGCTTCTATTTTTGAAAATATATTAAAATCTTCTATTATCAAACTTCCTCTGATTAGACCTCTTGAAAACTCTTGCCCCAAACCTAGTTGGTTCAAAGAAAAAAACTTCTACAACTACCATCATGTACCAAGTCATGATGTCAATAGGTGTCAGTAGTTTAAAGGTATAATTCAAAACCTTATTCACCAATGGTAATTATAGTTAGATAATCCTAATGATCCTCCTAAAAAATCCATAGACATCTTTAGGAAACCATTCCCCAACTATTCTTATACATATAATTCCATATAGACAAACTCGGAATGTACCTCAGATCATGAGACCCATGTGGCAAGTATGATCCATTATTAACTTCTACTTAAAGAGGTTGGTATTATTTATGAATCACTTTCCAAAAAAACTAAAATCCCTGATCTACTTACATGAGATGCTTTCAAACCATCTAAATCAAGTATATATGTCCCTAATACTCACTTAGGTTTTTTTTATCTCATTATTTGGGATCCTCTTGAGGAAACATTACCTAAACCCATTCAAAACAATCAACTAAAAACAAAGGATGATAAATCTATCAAGGAAAATACTTGTTTAAATATCCAATAAGATATGTATACCACTCCTTTAGACACTACCACAACTTCACATAGCATACCCATTTCTTCTAGTTTACTCCCTCCTAAGATGCCGAAATGAGCTTCCCTTATAACACAAGCAGAGCTAAATATTGTAAAAAGATAAATTAAGGGAAATGTTTTAGGAAGTTGAAAAAAAACCCTTTGGGTATCACTATGTAAATAATTACAACATCTACCCATAAGAATCGAACTCCCTAAAGAGGATATCCATACTACTTTCGAATAGATTAAAAAGGGAAAATGGTTCTACCACTAATTTAAACTAGAGTATCTATATTGGGACCTCATCCTTTAGTGAGACCAAAAACCACCATTTTTGGAATCCTCTTCTAAGAATAACATAATATTAAAAAGGGATATATATATATATATATATATATATATATATATTAATAATTTTGATACATAATCCCTTAAATCCTTACTACCCTCAAAATCTAGGTGTAAGGGCTTACCCCAAACATAAAGCACCCTTTATGGGCAATATTTAAATAATTAGTGAGAAGAATCAAGACCCAAAATTAAATTCAACATCCATATCAATGACTCAAAAGGCCAAAAAACCCAACCAAAATACATTATGGGGTCCTTACTGTAAAATTATTGATCAACTCCTTTAAACTTCCCTTATCACATTACCACCCATAAAACATGTTAACCCCCATATTAAAATACCAAAATAGTATTAGAAAAGGAAGAAATGCACTTACCATGAAATAGTGGGACATGACACTAGAATTTATAATGCACTAAAATATTTAGTTATATATTTATTAGAAGAGGATGATCTTTTACTACAACAATGTGGTCATGATTATCCTCATACTCAAACTTCTAGATTCATGACCACCCCAGGAACTAGACTATTACCAACAGGGTTAGAATGAGTTTCAAAGGAAGATAAAAACTCCAATAAAACTTAGTATTTATCCCTCTTAAACCCTATAGACTCAGATGCTTATAAAAATATGCAATACCCATCATTATATTATATATATGCAATACACATAACCACATGAATCTAGACATAGGGTCATAAAACCCAAAATTTAAATAAATCCAAGGTGACTATTGCAAAAGCACCTACTTCTACCATGGATAATCCTATAATGCCTACCCCAAAACATAAGGTTTCTATTCTAGGAAAAGCATAGAATAATAATGATTTGAAGTTAATATAGATATTGGTTCTATAAAAACTCCACCAAAATCCCTTTAACATATATTTTTATGAAATTATCTAAAACTCTATGCAACATCATGATTCCATGATAGAGGATTTGAAAGCCACTCAAATACAATTAGATGGACCTTAACCTTTATCATCTATTATTTCATCTTTGTATAGTTCATCATCTATCATGTTTCATAATTCTAAAATATCATGTTTAATGACTAGGATCCATCATTATTTATCACTACCAAGTTTAATTAAACATGAATCAAAAGAGTTACAATTGATAATGGATCTATTATAAATATTATCTCCTCACATTATTTTAGGCTACTCCAATTACCTAGAACTATTGTATCTTAATATTTGGCCATCTAATTACCTCAACTTTTAGTGTCCCCAGTGGGAGGAATAATTATCCTCCTCATTCTAGTAGGTATGCATACTCTCTCAGAGCTATTTTATGTAATAAAATGGGAATTTCAATATAACATCCTACTAGGACATCCTTGGATACATATTATGCATTGTGTTCCCTCCACTTTGCACTAATGTCTTAAGTTTGAACATGAAGGTAAAATCCATGTCATTCTAGTAGATTTGCATCCATTCAAAACATGTAACTTGACTTATGAGACTAATGATGTCTTGGTCCCCCTAAAAAACTCAAGTCCATTATATTCAGGTGAAACATATTATAGATATACTATACCTTCATCATGTATCCCTAATGTAAACACTTTTTACTTGACATTCTAACAAATCTATGTAGGGGAATATTAGTTATTAACTCTTAGAACTTTATCAACCCCTCAAGAATATGGATGTCTTGATCAACATACCTACCAGCCTAATATAGTAGACATTATCCCCTTTAGACTTCCTCATCTCCAAACAAACTTAAAATATGAAATAATTGATGAATCCCATTTATATAGGCAAATTCAAATGCATGCCCAACCATTCACATCCAAATTTTCCTTTCTTCACAAACTACATTTTTCACAAAACTATCTACAATGATGTGATTGGAAAGTTTTTGGCTTAGGACACTATGAAAAAGGACCTCATGAGGTTATAATAATTGACCTTAGAAAACTACATGAGAAGCATGGCCTCAATTTTGAGAAAATTCATGAAGTCAATGATGATGATGCTTTGATGTCCCATATCACTATGAATGTGGATGATAAAACTCCTTCATCTTATCTCAATTCCCATATGGAAATTTATGACACCATTTCCATCCCACCTACCATTTTTTATATTAAAACTTTTCACTTGGAACTTCTAACCTATCAAAGAAAAAAAAATGGTATCTCTTCCCCTATTTTTTCTTGACCTAATAGATGAAGATTATTACTAAGTCCATGTAATGGGGTGTTGGGATGGTGATGCCATTTTAACATATTTAGTGGTAGGAGGTTCATATCTAAATATTATCATATGATTTGAGTCTCCTATTCTTTTAAACAAGGTTATAACTAATATTAACATAGGAATGCTTAAAGCCCCATGAAAAATAAAAGTGAGTCAATCCTTAGATTCTAAGGAAAAATAGGATTTTGTAGCATTCCTTGTTAATAATATCCAATATTTTACCTAGTATTATAGTGATATGCCCATAATTGACCTCATTATAGTTATCCATAACATCGTTATAATTCTTGAAGCTAAGATAGTGAAGCATCTTTGTAATATGAATCCTTATGTGGTGCTTCTTATCAGAGAAGAATTAAAGTGGTTATTATATATTAAATTTATCCAACCCATCAATTACCCTTAATGGGTATCTAACATAGTACTTATCCTAAAACCCATAGGGAGACTATGCCTTGTACAAGCTTTCATGACTTTAACCTTGCTTTTCTGAAAGATGATTTTCCCCTTCTTAATATCAACTAGTTCATGGACCTCATTACAAGACATGATATTTTATAACTCATGGACACATTTTTTATTTATAATCAAATCCTTATCGCCCTATAAGATCAACATAAAACTTCTTTTATTACTCCATGGGGGACTTTTTGTTATAGGGTCATGCCCTTTGGTCTAAAAATGTAAGAATAACTTACCAGCATTCCATGACCTATATTTTTCATGATTTAATTTAAAAAATCATTGAATATTATGTAGATGATTTCCTAGGTAAATCTAGGTATCGTAAGGATCACTTATATATCCTTCAATAAATCTTCACTCATTTGATCCAATATCAGGTTCATCTTAACCCAAAAAAAGTGTGTTTTTAGAATTTTATTAGGTAAGATTTTGGTATTATTATTTCCTTTTGAGGAATCAAGGTTGATCCTACCAATATTAAAGCCATTATTGATATGCCACTTCATTCTAACCTCAATTAGCTTCTCAGTTTATGAGGGAAACTACAATTTATTTGCCACTTTATTTTGCAATTATCAAACCAATATCAACCTTTCCATCACCTTATTAAGAAATACACTCAATTTGTATAGGATATGAATTGTCAAGTAATGTTTTATACTATTAAAAATTGTCTTTTATCTCCCCATATCCTTATTCTACCAAGAGAGGATAAGCTTTTTTACTTGTACACTTTTTTACTTGTATATCTTGGCTACAGATCATGCATTTAGGTGCCATGCTTTCCCATATAGATGATCAAGATAGAGAGCAATCAGTCTATTATATAATCTATACTTTGGTTAAGTATAAGAGTTGTTACATGCAAATTGAAATACTATGCTTGGCCTTTGTATTTATTGTTTCCAAGATTTGCAATGATTTACTTAATCATAAGTCCTATATGATTACCAATAATAATCCTCTTAATTTCATGCATTCAAAACCCTATTAGAATCAAAGAATGGAAAGATGATTTATGATACTCAATAATTTTGATCTCAATTTCATTAACCAAAATTCAATTAAAGGGAAAATCATTACCAATCAATTGGATGAAGTACCCCTTATTGATAACCTACCATCTATCTATGAATTCCATGATGAAGTTATAACCTCCACATCCTATGAAGATATCAAATATAAAATGGCATTGTTATTTGATGGATCTAAGTGTGAACATGGAGGAGGAACATGGATTATTCTAATACCACCTAAAAGCATTATTATCCCCCTATATTTTAAGATTAATTTTAATTTCACTAATAATATTTATGGAATGTTATTGTCATTGATGTTAAGGTTGATGTCATTGATGTCAAAGTGAATGTAGTGAAGGTGCATGGTGAGTGGTCATTGAGGTATGTGCATTATATGATAAGGTGAGATTTTTGAGAATTGTCTTTTATATTGGTTTATTTTAGGGTCTATGTCAATATTCAAGTCATCTTGAAGGTATCAGTGTTGTCATTAAATATTCTTGTAAGCTATGATGACAAATAGATATGTAAGAGTATTGTTATGGGTAAATCCATTTGATAATGTGTGTTGTGACAAGATTATGAGCATTAAAGGTATGTAGTGTTAAAATGAGGGAGAAGAGTATGGTCATGGAATAGTGTTTGAAGATAATTAATGTCTACATAGGAAACATAGTGTATGAAGATGTTTGTATAAGTCATTGATTCCATGACATAAAGAGGTTCAAGGTGAGCCATTTGACAAGAGATAATTTGAAAGAAAGAGAGAATTTTAAGGCAAGATATAATTTTAATTCAACTAATGTCTTATGGTTTCATGAAGGCATAGATCAATATTTCAAAGGTATTTAGGTGAATGGAAGAAAAAAGTCTAGTTATATGAAGCTTGGTCATGTGGTTTCATGTTTATATGAGGCTATGGAAGACTATTGTCATTAGAAAGATAATGCTGAAATTATATGAGTGTTCTTATGTCATATTGAGAGATATAATTGAGGTCATGACATAAAAGGAATAGGTTAATATGTTAAGTGTATTTGAGCTTGAGCCTAGTCATATCATGATGAAGGTATGAGTTGGTGGCATGAAGTGAGTGATCTCAGGCATGTGAGATATTATGCAACTCATATGAGAATGAATATGAGGTATGGATTAACTCATAAGTGTTTTAAATTTAATCTACAGGGATATTAATGTTAGTCTAGGTTTGTATATAGACCTCTCTTTAACCCAACCTAGCCTAATGAGGCATGAAGAGAACTTATGAGAAGGTATGATCATGGTGTCTTAGTGACATGAGTGAAAAGAGGAATAAGTGGTTTTATTATGTTTATTGAGTATATGAGTGAGGTGGATAGTGTATGGAAATAGGCATGAAGGTTATTTATAAGGCCGAATGTGGTTTACAAGTTAAGGTCTAGAGAGAAAAGAGAAAGAGAGAGAGAGGGAGTGTGTGTGTGGCCTAATGGGGTATAAAGATCAGTTTCCAAGGTAAATTTGATTAGGTGAGCATTGAAAAATGTGAGTCAGTTTGTTTTAGGAATGTACATGAAGTTTGAGGTTCTAGTTTGAAGGACAAGGCATGAAAATTTGTTTGGAGGTCTCTCAAGTGCTTATAATGAAGGGTTTTCTACTCGAAAAGGATTTTCTTGTGATCATTACCTCACCTAAAATTTTCATGGGAACCTAATATATTCATGGTATATGGGTAATGTTCCTAAATCAAAATTCTAAGAATTAGTTTCTGGATTGAGGGGCTATACTTTATGAATGATTTTTAAGACAACAGACAAGTTTAAACCCTCTTAAAAACTTAATAAAGACCTGATGTTGAAGGTGTTGATAAAAAGTGCCCATAATAAATTGGAATGATTATGTAATGTTGTAAATTTTGTCCCACATTCCAATATTTGATGGATTTGGGGGTAGGAAGCTGAGTAGGTTCCTAGTTGAAGAATTATTACCTAAATTGATTCCTCATCCACTCTATTTGAACTTATAAAAATACTAATGAGACAAGAAAAAGATTAAATCTACAAGTCCAAATGTCTAATATGAATCAATATTTCATGTATAGGTTCACTAAGTGATCAAAACCTAATGCAACAAATGGAAAGGCCTAATTTAAATCACTAACCAATCAATATATCCACTTGCTGGCTTCAATAAAATGATAGTAAATTTGGTAGTCTCAAAGGACCGACCATCAACAGGATGTCATGTAGAAATGGATGGGTTATATTGATTATGTATTTAATAAATTCACTTTGGAATCCTCTCATGTCAATTATTTTCATGGACATAAATTTATTCATGCCTTGATCATGTTCTACAAATTTTGTATCTTGATGAGATTTTTATCTCAAGATATAAATATTCAAAGTTAATATATTAGAATTAAATGTGTGCATAAACATCAAGTAAAATTAATTTAAAGTAACCATTTGGATTCAAATTTTCTAAGGATGAATATGTATCTAACAAGTGGAAAGATCATGAGAGCTTAGAGTAGATATAATAGTGTGTATCAACTGACAAGGCTAGTGGGCCCAAATAGATCAATGGTGCATGATCCATTATACCAAATTAGATCAACAGTGAGAGAGAAGTCAACAAGTCAAAAAATATTATTGATAAATTTGCAGCTACCAAGTGTCATTACTATGGTAACTACCAGGTAAATCAATGGTACACATGTAAGCCATGTAAAGGGAGATCAATGGTGTGCATAAGGTCAAAAATATAAGGAGATTAGATTAAATGTGAGATTAACACATGGTAAAAGTGCAAGAACTAATGAAGGCTAGATAAAGGTGAATATAATGAATAAAGAATTGATAATTAACACAATGTGGAAATATTAGATTAAGATCAGTGGTCAAAATTAAAGGTCAAAGTTATGAGATTTTTATTGGAGGTCAAAATATAATTTAAATTTGGACCAGAGTGGATTTTTATGAATAAAACATCTCCATTTGGATATATTGAATGATTTTAACATGTTAAAGATCTTGGGAAGGATTCTATGTATCCATTTTTTATTGCTTATTATGGAAATCACAAGCTACATGCTTCTTTCTCCACCTTTCCATGCCAAATAGAGTATGAATCATATTAATGTAATGAGGAGGTTAAGGAAGATGTGATATTCATCATTATGACCCCTTCTCCACTCTCCCATGCATTATCTTAATCTCTCTCATCCCTTTCTACTATAAATACATGCTCCTAATCTTTAGAAACCATCACTCTCTTTGTCATAACTAGACTCTACCAAGATTTATACTTTATCATCTATTTGATGTAATAAACTACTAAATTCCTTCATTTTGCAAGCTGAGTTGAAGTGTGTCTTATTAATTCATTAATTTGTTTAAGTGAATGTGTGTTTTTCTTTCCTTTGTCTAAGTTTTCTCACCTTCATATAGTGTTTTGGTAGCTCTCATAGGTCATTATAAGTGCATATATAGTCTGTTGGTCAGTGTGGAAGTGGAAAACTACCCTACCATACTATGTTAATAGCTAGTCAATGCCTTGTTAAATACTTATGTGGGATATGATTAAAGAGTGAATGAAGTGATATTTAACAATCTTGAATGCATCTTATAGTGTGTCTTGTGAAAGTATAAGGATCAAAAGATTTGGTGCATCACCCCTTTTTACATGATTTCATAGTTTACTATCAATATCTCTCCAATTTTCATAGTAATAATATAGTTTAGGTTTAATATAGGTGATATACCCAAAATGAAGCTAACCTTCTCTAGAGGTCTAACCCAAGATTAGGTGACCCATAACCTAGGTACATTCTAATGTCAGATTAGGTTTGAGCAAGAGGACCTAAAAAATCCCCTTCTCATCTAGGGTGTAACCTAGGGATCTAATATGTAATCTATTGTATATTAGGATGTAATGTCCCAAGTATCTCTATGTGGTATTGGTTAGAGAGAGGAGAGAGAAAATGTGAAGATATAGGCTTATTTTTGAAGAAGTTGTAACTGCCAAAAAATTTATTACATAAAGTTTGGAAATGATTAGATGGGCAAGGTAGAATTTTTTTATGTCCATTTTGGTTTTTTGATTGTTTATAGTCTTAAATAACAATAAATTATTCATCCAAGTTAACTAGTTGCTAACAAGCTTAATTGTGTGAATAGTGAAAAACCCTAGGCAATAGTGAGAAGATGAATTAGAATATATTTTCATGATACAATTATGAAACAAAGTGCATGTTTATGTTTTTTCATGAATTTTAATACATATATATCATTTAGATAATTTTTTTATTTCATGTGTGTGGTGAAAAGGTTTCTCACAAGTTGACCTATCTGTCTTAGATAAGAAAATGAGATACAAGGTCATGAGATTGGTCTGCAAGACCAATATTTACCATTTAACCATATGATAATTATATATGATAATGGTATAATTATATCATGGATAATTTTAATGCATCATAATTCATTTAAAATGTCTATATATCTTTTTGAGGTCTAAGTCACCATGACTATGTTTTGAAGTAATATGATAGTTCTGAGTGAGTGAGTTATAGAGGTGTTCTTGAAGCCTTATATTCTGAGTGGAAGTGTATAATTCATTTGGAAATGACATTTAGTTAATTTTTAATTTTTATATATACTTATTTTATCATATTTTAGTGTCTTAATTATGTTTGAGATTCATCCTTTCAAGATAATGTTTGGCACACAAAGCTAATAAATTAAATTGTGCAGAAATAGGCAATGTGAGAAGTTGGTTTTTGGTGTGTTTTCAAGTATAATTATGGATAAAAGTGAATTAATATTTTATTTATACTATTATTTCCTATTAATTATTTTTATATAACTTAGAAGTTAGGTATAATGGTGAAAAAATTGAAGCCAAAATGGCTTATCTGGTTCTACTATGACTGTGAGAAGAGAGGTCTAGAGATTGGTTTATATGTCTAATATTTGTCATTAGAAATTATTGTTTATATGTTTTAATATTTTTTAAGGTATATAAGGATAATTTTAATGCATAATTAATATTTTAAAGTGGTCATATAAGTGTTGAACATTAATTCTTCATGACTATCTTTTTGACAGTCTTGACAGTTTTGAGTAAGCAATTTACAATGATGAGTTTGAGGATCTATGCCCTGAGTTCAAGTGTTTGAAGCATATGGTTATGAACATAAGGTAATTTAATTTATTTATAATTTATTTATTTTCATTTTTTTATGGATAAATTATGGTTTATCTTTAGTTATTCAAAATAGACTTTTCTATGTGTTTAAAAGCCTAATTATGAATAGTAATAATGGTGTGTTTCAAGTGATGGTTGGAGATAAAAAGTGTCATGGACATAATATAATATTATTATGGGTCTTTTTTAGTGTAATATTAATTTTTCCTACCATTTTTTTAGTGTTAATGTGTTATAAAGAGTTCAAAGGGTAACATGTGTTAATGAAGGCCTAATTGAATGAGGTCTCCTTAAGGCCTAAAAAGGGTTTTTGTCTTTCAAGTTATGGAAAACATATTGTAATTATTTATTAATGTATGAAACATGTTATAATTAATGTTTAATATTTAATAAAATTGTTCAAGTATGTATGTATAACCAAGATATATATGATCAAGACGCTTGTATAAATAAAGGGCAGTTTTAGGGCTATATGAGCATGTATGAGAGTATGCAAATGAGATGGAACATTATGAGAAGAAGGAGGTATTATAGAACATAAAATGATATTAAATGATATATAATTAATATTTTAATTTTTTTATACATATTATAATCAAGGTCATATGACCTAATCAATCTTGAAGAGACCTAATTGAACGAAGAGACATAAAACACAATTTCAGAGGCATAAGAGTGTGAAGAGATGAAGATGTGGTCATCATCAGTTGGTTAAGAAAAAAGGTGTTATAAAGGAGATAAATTATTTAAATTGGATCATTTTGTGTTTATTCATCTATGTATTTGGTTCTTCCTTTCATGTTGGTGCTTGATTAACTAGTTGGGGTTGGTGTTCCATGTGAAGTTGGTGCTTCACTAAATTATGATATTTTGACTTATAAGACTGTAGTCCATTTGTAGGGATTAGTGTGTTATATTCCACTTTATTTTTTCCTAAATATATGATGTGTTTTCATGTGTTCTTATGTTTCATGCATGTGTATAGGTGGTTATGCTTTCTATATCTATATGTTAGTTTGAATGGTTCATGAGCACTAAAGTATAATTGATAAGGAAAGTTTTGAAGATGGATTCACCCCCCCCTCCCAAATAATTTTGATTTCAACATTTAGTATCAGATCCATGGTACTTTTAAATAGGCATAATAGCCTAAAGGATATCCTAAAAGTGCAATCATGGATTATGATGATGTTAGTTTTTATCATGATATAAATGAAGATAAATTTATTTCACAAGATAAGTATGTAAGAGAGATGCTGAAGAAGTTATCTGAGGTAAATGATAATAATGTTTCTAAAGATGATGATGAATATGTTGATCAATTTAGAATTTAGTTCTATTCTTGGATAAATAATAAATTTTCTCCAAATAAGAAGATAAAATGTATGATGAAGTCTACTATGACAATGAATTAGGAGAAATGGAAATAGATATTAAAACTAATCTCATAGGTTGAAGCTAAGCTCATAAGTGCCCTAGATGATTTAAAGCACTAAAAGAAGAGGAAGAATAATTTGAGATCTATGGTTAAGGATCTTATAATATAGATATGTACCTTTAAGAGTTAGTGGATCAAAGAATAAAAAATGTATGAGAAGATAATCATGGATCTCAGGAATCAGTTAAAAGGTGTCAATACAAATTTCAAATAAAAAAAGCTAAGTATAATCAGTTTAAGATAGTTCTAGATTCTTTTAAGGTTGAGCATGATTATCTCATAAACAAGATGAGAAATTTTGAGAAATATCATGAGAAGATATAATAGGTTAAGATCACCAACATGAAATTCAACATGAAGAGACCAATCAAGAAGCCTAATATAATGATGTATTCCAATTCTTTTCATGGTTGTTTATCTTGTCATATTTGTTGAACAAATTTGACTTTTGGTCAAATTTAGGCACCCCTAGGCAAAAAATTTGATTTCAATCATTTTAAGGGGTCCTAATATGTTTTCATAGGAATTATATTTATTACATGATGTAATTTAAGGTTACATTAGCTTTTAAAGGGTCCTAATATGTTTTCATAGGAAGCATATTTATTACATGATGTCATTTAAGGTTACATTAGCTTTAGTCTTAGTTACATTAGTTAGTTTGTCCATTATGAGTCATTTTATGTGTTTTTGGGGGTCATTAATGCATTTCGCATGGTTCCCAAGGTTAATATGTGTCCAAACTTTGTTAAAAATGTCCAAGAAGTTAGTTTAGTTGTCTGGGATGTTAGTTACCTTTGAAATTTATAGATTGTTCAACTAAAATTGTAAAAAATCAACTAAAAAGAGGAGAAATGTCACTTGTATAGATTTTTGTGTTAAGCACGAGATATACTGAGGGGGGGGTGAATCACTATATCATATATCTTATAAAACTTTCCCTTAATCAAACATTCAAGATATGCAATAAAACTCAAATAATAAACATCACACAAGAAAGAGAGAGACACCAGATATAACGTGAAAACCCAATGTGGGAAAAAGCACAGAGAACAATCTCAAGTATATGAATGAGCACAAACCCAAACAATATTCGCAATCCAAACTTGCAGGAGCACTATACCCCTTTGCCAAGCACCACCCCAGCTACAATTCGTGAGCACCAAGCCACATGAGCACCATACCCCTTTGTCGAGCACCAACCCAACTATTATTCATGAGCACCAACCCACATGAGCACCAACCACTTTTTGTATACCACACACCTATCTCTTAATGTTTCTATATCAACAAATGATAGTTGAATACAACTTCTCTTTCCTCTCTCTCACCTTTGTTCTTCTAAGCTAGATATAACAAATACAAATCTTATTCAACTCTCATAATTTGTCTTCTAAGCTAGATAATACAATATCAAATCAACCTCTTTCATTCATATTACAAATGGCTTCTCAAGCCTTTATTTATAGCTTTCCAAATGACCTTTGGCCTTCCGCCTTTGTGACGCTTCAATCCTCATGGAAAATGGCACCAATCTTAGATGACCCTTTATATTCAAGCCTTTGAAAAGTCATGTGGTGACCCTTCATGACCAAAAACATCCTTCCCACTTTTGTCTTTATCTTTGGTGACTTTTAGTATTCCTCAAAGTGTCCCTTCATTATAAATTGTGCCCTTACTCTTTTGTCTTCACTTGGTGACTCTTGGTATTCCCCAAGATGACTCTTCATGGGAAAATGCATCCCATCCTTCTTTTGTCTTTACCCTATGGCTCTTCGACTTCTCCATGGCCCCTTATTTTGTCTCATATGCAACCAAAAATATATTCCTTAATATTAAATAAATATTAACTCACATTAGCCAAGATAAACAACATTAAATGCAATGGGGCCTATATCACCAATAATGCTAGACCTTTGACATCAATGACAATATTTCCAACAATCTCCCCCTTTGTCATTGATGCCAACCTCAATCTTGAAACTACCACAACCTATCACCTACACATCCTATCATCTAAAAACATATAGTAACTCCCCCTTACTGTAGTAACCTATACCTATTCCTTGTACCTATTTCTGCACCTATACCTGTACCTATACTTTTTATTCTCCCCCTTTGACATTAATGGCAAATGGCCTACCTGGAGCTAACACTTATCTCCCCCTCAACTGATTCTAAACCTCAATGGTAGGAAGTGAAGGAAATTACTCCCAAATTCTCTCGTAGATACTCAAATGTGTCTTTTGGTAGTGCCTTTGTGAAAATATTTGCAATGTTCTCTGTAGTACTAATATAGTCCAACTTAACTTGTTGTCTGCAATTTGCTCTCTCAAGAAGTGATATCTAATGGGAATATGTTTAGTTCTTGAATGCATTACTAGATTTTTCAAAATATTTATAGCACTTGTGCTATGACAAAAAATGGAAATAGGTTCATTATACTTTACCTTGATATCTTCCAAAGTTTGCTTCATCTAAATCACTTGAGTACAACACAATAATACTTCAATATATTCTAGTTTAGCTATAAAAAGTGATACTAAGTTCTACTTATTGCTTAGCCATGATACTAAGCTATCACCAAGGAAGAAAGCTCCTCCACTTGTACTCTTTTTGTCATCTAAGCACCCTGCCCAATCTAAATTTGCATAAGCAACTAAAGTTAAATCTTTACCTGTGGGATACCATAATCCATAATCCAATGTCCCTTTGATATATCTAAATATTCTTTTCACCAACAAAACATGACTATCTCTTGGAGATGACTGATATCTTGCAACCATACCTACTGCATGCATGATGTCTAGTCTTGATGCTATCAAATATAAAAGACTACCAATCATAGATCTATACAAAGATTGATCTATAACAAGTGAATCTTCATCCTTGCTCACCTTGTTTCCAATACACATAGGTGTGCCAACTGGTACACAATCTTCAAAACCAAATTTCTTCAACATTTCCTTGGCATATTTACTTTGAGATATAGAAATTCCTTTATTTGATTGAAATATTTGTAATCATAAGAAAAATGATAATTCTCCAAGCATAGGCATCTCAAATTATTTTTGCATTCTATCAAAAAATTATTTGTCATCTTTTCAATATTTTCTCCAAAAATGATATCATCAACATAAACCACAACAATTAATTAATGCTCACCTTCTATTTTGATGTAAAGATTACTATCAACAAATCCTCTCTTTAATCCTTGATCTTGCAGGTACTTATCAAGTCTTGCATACCAAGCTCTAGGAGATTTTTTTAATCCATACAATGCTTTCTTCAATTTGCATACATGATTACTAATATTTGAGAGAATAAATCCCTTAGGCTACTCAATGTAGACATCTTCTTCAAGATTCCCATTTAGGAAGGTAGATTTGACATCCATCTGAAATACTTTAAAAATTTTAAATATTTCATATGCAAGAAACATTCTAATAGCCTCTAACATTTCCATTGGTGCAAAATTTTCTTCAAAATCTATTTCCTCAATCTGAGCATATCCTTTATATACTAATCTTGCTTTATTTCTAGTTACTTCTCCATTTTCATTCAACTTATTTCTATAAACCCATTTTGTTCCTATCACATTATGATCTTTTGGTCTAGGCACTAATTCCCAAGTATCATTCTTTTCTATCTAATCTAATTCTTCATCCATAACCTTAACCCAATACTCATCATGCCTGGCTTTTAAAAAATTTCTAGGCTGAATTTTAGATAACAAAGAAAAATTAACTTGTTGAGATTCACTTAACATCATTCTTCTAGTGTGAATTCATTCTTTTATATCCCTGATGATGTCACTTTCATTATGATTTTTCTAAACATATTTGGATGGAGTCTTGGTACCCTTTTTATCCTTTTCCTCATCTTCATCTAATTCTTTAAAGCCTTCCTCTTTAATGATTTCAAGAATGTCTACTAGATCACTGATCTTTTGTGTTCCATCTTCTTCTATTCTGACACTTGCACTTTCAACAATTTTCTTGGTTCTTTTGTTATAACATTTATAAACTTTAGTTTTTCAAGAATAACCAAGAAATATACCTTCATCTGCTCTAGATTCAAATTCACCAAGTTTCTCATTGGTTCTCTTTATGAAGCATTTGCTACCGAAAACTTTGAAATAATCAATTGTTGCTGGTTTGTCTTTCCATAGCTCATAAGGAGTCTTGTCACTGTTGACTCTTAATAAATCTCTATTCTAAATATGCACTATTGTACCAACTACCTCTCTCCAATATTTATTTGCTATCTTGGATTTATTTAGCATTGTCTTCGCCATCTCTTGAACTATTCTATTTTTCCATTCAACTACTCCATTTTGTTTTGGAGTTCTGGCTGCTGGATACTATCTCTTTATTCCATGATCTTCACAAAACTGAATAAATTTATTTGACATGAATTCTCCTCCTCAATCTAATCTTAGACACTTAATCTTCAAATTAGTTTCATTCTTAACTAATGCTTTGAATGCTTTGAACTATCTAAAAGATTATGATTTTTTCTTTAAAAACATTATCCAAGTCATATGTGAAAAATTGTCAATAAGCAACATGAAATATTTATCACCTTGATTAGTTTGAGTCCTCATAGGTCCACATAGATTAGTGTGAACAAGCTTTAGCATCTGAGTGGTTGAGTACTCTTTTGTTTTGAACTACCTTCTAGCTTGCTTCCCATGCTAACAAGGTCCACAAAGCGTGTTAGATGGCTTTGTGCTCGTTGGAAGATTCCTGACTGTTTGCTTTTTACAAATTTTGACAAGATTTTCAAAATTTATGTGCCCCATTCTCCTATGGCATAGCCAACTTTCTTTAATCTGACTCAAACAAATTTTTTGACCTTTAATGTCTGATAGCATATATAAGTTATTACCTATTTTCTGAGCATCTGCAATCAATACATCTAAATATTTTCTTCTAATTTCACAACCTTCTACTTAAAACTTTAGTGTGTGCCCCTAATCACACATTTAAATTACACTCAAAATATTATGCTTAAGACCTTCTACATATAAAACATTTTCAGTTTTAGTTCTACCATTATCTAAACTTAGTGTACCTTTTCTGGCAATTTTGGTAGTAGTATTTTCCCCAAATTTCACTATGCCACCATTGATCTTCTTCAAGGTTATGAAATTGCTCTTGTCTCTTGTCATGTGCCTCAAACATCCCCTATCAATAAACCATGCCTTTTCTTCATTTCTTGCATGCAAAGCTATCTGGACCAACATAGAACCTTCAGATTGTTTCTTTTGCCATGTCTAAACCTTTTTCTTGATGAATGGAGCCCTGAAACTCTGGTCCATCTTGACTGACTCGAACACACTTCTACAATACCAAACTATGTGGTTGAAGTTGTTACACTTGTAACAAATAATGTTCTCTTCATCAAAGCTTGATAGAGGAGCAAAAGAGTTATAGTTTCTGCTTGAATCTACATGACCTTCCTTTTCCTTATTTTTGAGATTGTTAGCTCTTTTTCTGCATTCTAATTTCTTATGACCATATCCATTACAATAAAAATAGTAACCATAAAAATAGGACCTGTTTGTGAATCTTTGACCTGATTGCCTTTTATAACTTTGTTCCTTCCAGCCTTCTTTGTCCTCTATATTATTCACTCCTTCCCTTCTTATTTCTTTATTTGTAAGAGCTTCAACATAGCTCTTCTTATTTTCAAAACTGATACCTATCTTATCTGATATTGCCTTTTGGCTTTCTAATATCTTATTTAGCATATTAGTGTTATTCTCAAATTTTGAATCATTGACTATTTTATTATTGACTACTTTCTCAATCTCTTCTTTTAAAGAGGCAATTTTGGTAACATACCCTTCACATTCTTTTCTTGATATTTCCAACTATGCCATCAGATATTCTTCATTTTTCTTGGCTTCTTCAAAGTGCGCTTGTAGATCTTCAATTATCTCCTTTGACTCCTTTTCTTTTTTCTCGATTTGATGCTTTACTCTTCAATTTTTCTTTTAAACAATTTTCAACTCTTCTAAGGCACACATGAGTTCTCCTTCCATATTCACTTTAGCTTCATCCTCTTCTTCTTCTTGATCAACTATTCTTTTGCTTGTAGAGGCACCTTTATGTATGGCCATCTTGTGCTTTCCTGATCTACCTTCAAGCTATAAAACTTTTTCAAAAAGGAACATGCTCTGATACCAATTGTTAAGCATGGGATATACTAAGAGGGGGAGGGTGAATCAATATATCATATATCTTATAAAACTTTCCCTTAATCAAACATTCAAGATATGCAGTAAAACTCAAATAATAAACATCACACAAGAAAGAGAGAGACACCAGATATAACATAGAAACCCAATGTGGGAAAATTCATAGAGAACAATCTCAAGTATATGAATTAACACAAACCCAAACAATATTTGCAAGTTAAACTTGTAGGAGCATCATACCCCTTTGCCAAGCACCACTGCAGCTACTATTCATGAGCACCAACCCACAGGAGCACCATACCTCTTTGTTGAGCACCAACCCACATGAGCACCAACCACTTTATGTATACCACACACCTATCTCTCAATGTTTCTATATCAACAAATGATAGTTCAATACAACATCTCTTTCCTCTCTCACCTTTGCTCTTCTAAACTAGATATTAAAAATACAAATTATATTCAACTCTCATAATTTGTCTTCTAAGCTAGATAATACAATATCAAATCAACCTCTTTCATTCATATTACAAATAGCTTCTCAAGCCTTTATTTATAGCTTTCCAAATGACCTTTGGTCTTCCCCCTTTGTGACCCTTTAATCCTCATGGAAATTGGCACCAATCTTGGATGACCCTTTATATTCAAGCCTTTGAAAAGTCATGTGGTGACCCTTCATGACCAAAAACGTCCTTCCCACTTTTGTCCTTATCTTTGGTGACTTTTCGTATTCCTCAAAGTGTCCCTTAATGAGAAATTGTGCCCTTACTCTTTTGTCTTCACTTGGTGACTCTTGGTATTCCCCAAGATGACTCTTCATGGGAAAATGCATCCCATCCTTCTTTTGTCTTTACCCCATGGCTCTTCGACTTATCCATGGGACCTTATTTTGTCTCATATGAAACCAAAAATATATTTGTCAATATTAAATAAATATTAACTCACATTAGCCAAGATAAACAACATTAAATGCAATGGGGCCTATACCACCAATAATGCTAGAACTTTGACATCAATGACAATATTTCCAACATTTTGGTAAGTGTGCCATGTGGGGATGATCATTAGAGCCTCCTAATATGTATTAAATTCATATCCATTCTTGGTTTTAAAATAAATAGTCATCTTGAAGCCAAAACCATTTTGTACATTTCTTGTTCTTCTTAGAAGACTAGAATAACCCTCAGGTTTTTTCTCAATATGGGAAGCACAAATAGTTCAAAAAAAATGATTTATAGAAGTTATAATAAAATAAAATAACTTAATTTTCATATATGTATTTTGAATATTAGAAAAAATTTCTTTATGAACAATCACTAACAAGTTGATTGTGTAGATTTGATAGTTGTTTGGTGAACCCTAATGGTTTTGCTCCATTTTTGCCAAATTCATACGAACCAATTGGTGGTGTTATCTCTAAAGGATGTTGAATTCATTATCAGATGGTATCAATTATTTTTTATATTATTTATTATCTTTGTATGAGAAAAATTAGTCTATCTTGTAAGGAAGTACCACCAGGTATAGTTCCAGCTAAAATGTCTCTTGCTTATTGAGTTTATTTTCCTTTGTAGAGGTTTCATACAAATAAGAAGGAGTTTATCTTAAGTCCTTGGTTCATATCAATACTTTATTCCATGTTTTTATCACACCATTGCATTCCTTGGGTACCTTACAAGCTTGTTTTTCTTCATTTTCCAACTTCATGCTTAGTTTCAAATGAATTCAATGCATAAGATTTTTCAGCTTGTAAATAAAGGGGTAATGGAGGTGTTTTGTATTTTCAACAATTTTTTGGTTGAGTGAGGTTCCATTTCCATGTTAAATTAGGCATATATTTTACCATGTGCTCATGTCCCAATTTATCTTAGTCATGAAATAGACTTATCTATTGAATTCTAGGTGCATAAAGGTGATCTTCAGGTTGAAAAGGGTGTCATGAGGTTGGTTTCAAGGTGTTAAAGAATAAAGGACATATCTTAAGGTTTAAAATGTATCTTGAGATGTTTTTAATCTTTTCACCATCATCTTTTCCTCAATTTCATGTTTTCTTGCATACTTTGCTCAAAATATTCACCCATAGATCCCTGATGATGTCCTCTTAAGATAAAAGGATTGGTGGTGATTTTAAGAATTTGAATCATGAAGGATAAAAATTAGATTTTATGATATATTTAAAACTCCTAAGAGGCTAAATCAATTCTCACTACCTATATTAGACCTTGTTTCCTGCACACCTGAGGATACCACCTATAAGTGGTCTAAAAAGAGAGTTTTGAGTCCTTTTATAAGGTTAAAATATGTATTAGCATCTTCATTAAGGTTTTAATGTGATTATAAGTTCATGACATACCTCATGAAGTGATGGGTTACCAATCAAATTTGAACATAATCTTCAAAAGCGATAACCTGAGTATCAGGCCATCAGTCCCTGAATTGAGCAAACAAAGTTCCTAGGGGTTTTCATTATTTTATTATGACATGGTTAAAAGAAATATTAGTACATAAAAATGACCATTATTTTCAGCCCCATCAAAATAAAATATCCCTACTAAATTTTAATTTATAATGAGAAATGGAAGAAGGAAATTTTAAATTCTAAAGTGGCCCTAAAAAACACTGAATCTTTCCAACATTATATATAGGATTGGAAGATATGGAATGACCTTTGTCATCCAAGATTAAGATTAACCTTTTTCCATCCTTGAATAGGGTTAATTATATATCCTCATATGCACACCCTATTTGTATAGGTGGCCTAAATGTGCACCTACAACAAGGTATACAAATAGTGATTGGCATTGGAGTTTGACTGTGTAATTTGGCTAGTCCAAGGTGATATAGGTATGAGGGATATTTTTTAACCTTATAAGGGATTTATAGGAATATTTAACATCATGTAAAAGAAAATTTGAAGCTAAAACAACTTACATGAACCTTAGGGTAGGGTTTCATTGTAAAAGGAGAAGGAACTCAGTTTGAGGTTTCAAGAGACATGATAGGGATATAGAAAGGTTTGTTTGATGAAACAAAATAGTTATCACATTTATTCAAAATAATGATCACATTTATTCAAAATAATGCTCACTTTAATGATCTTAAAACATGAAACCAAGCTTATGTAGTCCCCTCATAGGCCTAAGATGCACCTATAGGCATAATTCATAGATGTGTCTCAGTCAAGCATAGGAACAACCAGTTAGGTTTTTTGATTGCCTAAATAATGTAATAAGATATTAAAAGTAATAAAATTAATTAAAAAACCTAACATGGGATCTTGGAGGGTTGGAAATAATAAGTTTATACATAAAGGACAAAGCCAAAATAACCTACAGATAAGGGATCTTAGTTAAGGTACATATAGGGGCCCAATTTGGTGATGAAGTGCAGTGATATAGTGAATGAAATATTAATAATGATAAATTAAATGAACCATTACTTGAGTGAACATGTAGCAGAGGTCATAAGACCCTTTAAAGGAAGTAAACAATCCTACATAAGGTCTCAGAACCCTATTTTCACCTACAGTAAGGTCTATGCAAGTAAAGGCTATAGTGTGATATAAATTTATTCGAAAGGAAAGGAGGGTTTAGATGAATATAAAATAGTTCATGATTATATAATAGGAACTCTAACTAACCTACGACATTACTAAGGGTCTCAAATGTTTTCCACACTTGGAAAATGACTAGAATTTGTACAAATAACTAAGAAATCTTTTGGTTCAAAGGCCAAGCATGAAGAATATACTAAGGAGAAAGGTTTTGGATGGTTTAAAAAGATCCATGAGAAAAAATTCAAGGTTTAAATTTTTATATGACAATACAGAGGCATCATATTATCTTTTAATGGTCATCCACAAGTGGATTTTGATGAAAATGCAAGAAAATAAGGTTTTTAGCCCCTTTTTTAGACAATTTGAGTTGGTTAGGCACATAAATGAGGGATTATGACCTTTCAATTTGGTAAAAACCCTCATTAAGACCTTATAAAACTCTAAAAACTTTCTTTTTTTCATGGGCATGAGGGATATATCTCTTTTTTTTGTCTCAAAGATCAACCACTCATAAAAATTAGAACTTTGGCAAGACAAGAAAAAGATGGAAAAATGAGTGAAGGACTTAAGTTGAAGAATTTGGATCTTAAAATAAGATTGGGTGATTATTATGGAAGATGGATATATTTTAAAGAACACTCACATAATCTCTAACCCTTCAGGATGACCAATTTTTCATGAATATAGTCTAATCAAGCTAGTGTCCACTAGACCTAATTGGAAAAAGAGATGAAGGGAGTGTTGGAGGAGTTGTGTAATGACTTGGTGAGAATTAATGAAGTGTAAAAATTAATAAGGAACCATACTAAACATGTTATAATATCTTATTTTATTTGAACTTACATAGGGTGTGCCAAGCCCATTAGGCCTTAAAGAGACTTAAAGTCAAGTGGGGGTCTAACTTTCATTTCTAGGCATTAATGAGCTATCCATATAATTTTTTCATGATTATGGAGTGTTTTCAGACATTTATGAGCCTTTTTATGTAAATAACCTTGTATAAGGATTGTTCTTGACCTCAAAATAGCTCAAGCATGCAGGAAAGTGGGGAAATAAACTTGATAGTTCATTTTGTAAAGCTTATATCTTTGCTAATGCTTTGAAATATAAAAATTGTTTTATGTAGAGTTAGATAGGTCATAAAAAAAATGTGTGGTATTATTTGGAAACTTGAATGTTCCATCTCTATGAAAAATTGTCAAGAACAAAAATATTTAACAACCCTAGTAAAACACTTTTAGGAACCTAATGGAGAAAACAAGAATGGAGAGACATTCCAATGCCATATTTTGTAAATAAATCATATTGAATCATAGAGCATACTTAGTTAGGATCCCACTCATGCAAATAAGATATACGAAACTATGTGGATAACATGCAAAATAGTGTTTTTCACACCATTTTATATGTTTTTTAGGTTCTAGGAGGTTTGAGAAGATGTACTCAAGTTTGGAGGAAGTATAAATACATATTATAACTCCATATGTTAATTTTATTATATGAAAAAAGTTATGATTGTCCTAACTAGAGCTTTCCTTTCAAATAGTCAAAACTAGCATAGTGAGCACAAGAGTGAAAAGTGTGGAAACTTGGAATGGATATATTTTTAAGTTAAATATAAGAAATATAAGGCCATGGATAATTTTTATATGTGTTATTAACTCCATAAAATTTATTTTAATGGGAAACTAAATATTTTTTTGAGGCCAAGTGTGAGGGGTGACTGAAATAAGGAGTTTTGGGACTGCAGACAATGATTGCTTCATTCTAGGAGTTTATAAAAGAGGAATAATGCAACCAATTCATGTAATTTAATTAATTAATAATTTACCTCTTATACCAATAATCATACCTATCCATATTTAGTGTTTTGAAATTCAACTAGGTGTAAATAATGAAGGTAGTTTTTATGCCAAAATAGGGAGTTTTATGCCACTTTTCACAATTTTCATGGCTTCTATGGACAATTGGAATTCCTAATGTTGAATGGATAATTTAATATAACTTATCCATGAATTTTAAAATTCTTTATCGAATTTGAAACTTGTCCAAGTGATCTTTGGACTTAATTTTCTTTGCCTCTCTCTCAAATTCTATAAATATGGACACTTTTGCTTTTTTTGGTAGCCTTCATTGGTTGATGGTGAAACCCTGGCCAATTTTTTACTAGAATAAATATTTCAGATATGACCAAGTCTTTTTAATAATTAAATTCTATGAAATTGAGTGTTAGTGCAATCTTATTGGTCTTCTCTAGTAGATATTCTTTTCTAGCATGGTATCCTTGATTGTCTACCAAGTGTGCAGAAAGGGTGTTATTACATGTATTTTTTAGTATTATTTCCTAAGTTTTTAGGTTTATTATAAGTTTTTTATGACTATATTACCTCATGGAATCATATATTACTCTCCTAATTATCAAATACTTTATTGAGTCTAACATATGAAACATTGATGTAACAATGCATTTTGAGTTGTGAGTTTTATGTGAGAGAGACTTTGTTTATCATTAAGTAGTAAATATTCAATGAAATAGGAGGAGATTATAAATTATTAAATCACATTTTTTTCTTATTTATTTTATTAACCCTTTTCATCCACAAGTTGATAGGTAAGTAAGTGCTTCAAAGAGTGTATCAAGGGAACTAGCCCTTCTAGAGATTGATTTGTCAACATTATCACCCACAAAAGAGGGATGTTTCCATTATTACACTTGGATGAGGAGAGATTGGCATCTCCTAAGGGGTTAAAATAAAAGTTTAAATAGTTTTTGGTATGCTTGATGGGACTCTAAGTCCTAGAAGATTGTCTAAGATTGGTGTTGGTCTTGGCATAGTTATAGCTACAAGAGCATCTACATTCATTACCTAATGACTCCACTAAAGTTTTAAAATATTTGGTTTCTAATAAATTCCTAATTTACATGCCAAAGTTTACCACCAATTTTTTTTTTAAAGGTTTACCTTTTGATTTTATGCAATTGCCCATATATTTTTTTAGAAGGTTTAGGTTCATGAATACCCATCCTTATTGAAGAGGGTTGGTGTTTAATAAGTCTAAGATATTATTTATTTCAATCCATAATACAAAAATTTGTCATTACAAGATGGCTAGGAATCAACCTTTTGTAGCATTCACTAAATCATCTCCTTTGAATCTTGTTCCTTTATGACCAAATTCTAGGAGCAACCCTTAAGAGTGTTCTATATTTTAGTGGAGAGGGTCCTATTACTACCATTGAACACATTAAAAAAATAGAAAAAATTTTCAATATCCATAATATCATTCAATAAAATGTGGCTATTAGGTTTTTGGCATTATCTTTCAAAGGAAACACCTTGGATTGGTATTGGACTCTACCTAAAAATTCTATTGGTTCATGGGATGAAAAAGGAGATCTATTGACTAAGAGGTTTTGAGAGAAGAGTTACCATATATCTCTAACTAAGAAATTGAAAAATATCAAGAGAGCACCACAATATTTTATGAAATATTTCAACACTAGATTTCATAAAACATGGGATAGGATCCCAGATCTTATGAGGCCTACTCCAAACTATGCATTCTTGTACTATCTAAAAACGTTGAATAGTGATGTAGCCATGATGATCCAATCCATGGGTATGAATACACTATCTTATACCTATGAGATATCTATCAATTATAATAATTATCTTTCTCAAGTAGGGAATATTTCTCCTAAACCTCTAATGCCATTATTCCCTGATTTATAGCCTCCTAGTGAAGTTACATTACCTACCTTGGCTCTTTTGCCTAGTGATGATAAATATGTCATTATCCCTTCAAATGAGATACATGAAGTCAAAATATTATTATGAAGTGTTACCAATGAATTTGTTGCTCTAAAAATGTATAAATATCAAAGTTATAGGCCATACCAATCTTACAATCAGTTTGGAGAAACTAATAGACCTCCTTTCCAAGGTAATGCTCAAGGATAAGGTCAAATCACCCAAGCTAGGCCTTATAAAACCTATAATACTAATGATACATCATCCTCTAAATATCATGTTCTCACTCAAAATAAATTAGTTCAAGAACATCCCTACTATCCATCTTTTGAGAAAAATCAAGAACAAGTTGCTTATGCAAATGAAATGCACAACCAAACTACGGTAATGCAAGGCAATCAATCTTTCCAAGTTTTAAGTTTTTAAGTACCAATGAAAATTGGGGTGGATAATGGTCAACAAAATCTTATTATACCCTCATAAATAATTTTGAGGGTCAGTTTTGTGTTATCAATCACTTGGGGAATCCAAGTAATATGAATACTAGTGTTCCTATAACACTAGATCCAAGAAAAGGGTTATTGAAGAATTAGAAGGAATATATTAAGGACCTATTTTTGTCCCTAATTAATCTCTAATGTTAATTTTTTCAAATTCAGATCCTATAGTTCATGAAATTCAAAAAAATTAGAATGTGAAGACAACTCCTTTTCACCCACCTTTACAAGTTGGACCACAAGGAGTTATTGCTCCTAAAGAGCCCCCACAAGTGAAAAATTATTCCATTAATGTTGTAGTATAGATGAATAAGCTACACATGAACATATCATTATGGGATTATTTGATAATACCAGGGTAGAGAGATATGCTCCAAAAATAATTTCAAGGATTGAGTAAGCAAGTTGGCTCATCTATGAATGAAAATGTTGTCCAAGTTAATGGAAATCAACCTATAGATGGCCAAGTGAAAAAGAATGAAAAAAATCATCCTTTATACCTATCTCTAATAATTTTGTTATTTCTTGGTTCATAATTTTATCATAGATAGTGGGGATAGTACTTTAATTAGGCCTAAGTGTATAACAAATAAACTAGTCCTCAAATATGAGCCAAAGACTAAAGAAGTCTTATAATTGGATGGATCACCAACCAAGACTTTGGGAGTAGTTAAAGATTTTAATTTTATCCTACATTATTTTATTATATTTTTATTTCTCATGATGTGGTTATGGTATATTTACATCCATACTTTTCCCTTTACTTGTCAAGAGAGTTTATAGCTAAGATAGGTGGATACTTGGAAGCTAATTGGTCCTACATGGTGTTTAGGAAAAAATATGGTACCAAGGTGAAGATTAAATCAAAACCTATTCATCATTGTTGCATAAATCCTTATGCACCTAAGGTAGTAAATGTAAACTATGCCATCATTGATGAAGAGGAACTCCACATTGACCAATCTACAACATATTCCCTTGAAGAAGTTTATGATTTGTACTTAGATGAATAGGGAGATGAACATTATGAACATGATCCTTAAAAATTAATGGAGTAAGTTGGTCTTAGGGTGTATTTTATGCATGAGGAGGACTCATTAATTCTAAATATAATGAAACTAAGTGAAGATATAGATGGTTTATGGTAGGTTTTCTCTAATGGGTCAAGGCGTAAGATTGGGGTAGGAGGTGGAGTAATGTTGGTTTCCCCTTCTAAAGAAAGGTATTATTCAACTATTAGACTTAAATTATCATGTAATTTTAACGTTTTAGAATATGAGGCCCTCATGCATGTCCTTAAATGGGATAAGATAAGAGGTGTTAAGGAATTGCAAGTGTTTGGTGATAGTGAGCTAGTTGTGAATCAACTGAGAGGGTAGAATTTGACCAAGAACTCTTCTCTTAAGTCCTATAAGCATATAATGTGGAATCATGTGGAAGGTTTTAAATATTTCAACATCAAATATACTCTAAGAGAGGACAACAAGCATTTTGATAGGTTGGCAACAATTGGAGATCAGTTTGATGTTCCAAAAGGGATGAAAGAGGATAGGAATGAGCCACATCTCAAGGTGAATATAAGGCCCTCCATACTGGATAATGTCACTAATTGATAAGTTTTTGATATTTATAAAAAAATATCACTTTTTCTACAAGAAGAGACTAATTTTTCTAGCAAGAATTAGTCCAAACTATAGTAGCAATATGGAGGGAAAATTTTCCAATTGAAATCTAACAAGCTTCCTAAAGGCCTAGTTACTCTTGAGATTATATTCAATAAGGATGACAAGATAAATAAAGATAAGGTAAGCATGTATACCAAGAAATATAAATATGAAAAGGTAAAAATATTTAAGGATAAGTTACTTGCACTTGGAAAAGTATGTACTAGTCAAGATAAGCATGTTTTCATTGAGTTATGCAAGGAGTTTTTTGATGTCTTTGCATCGGAGTATAGTGATTTGAAGGGTTTTGATTCAAGACTAGATCAACACACCATAGAGATAGATGAGAGTAAAAAACCTATTAAGTAAAAACAAAGGCCAATCAATCCTTAGATTAAACCTCTCATGAAGAAAGAGCTCACTAAGTTGATTGAGTCTATAATCATCTTTCCTATCATGTATTCATCTTAGTTGGACAACTTAGTTCCTGTTAGAAAGAATAATTGGGAGATCAGGTTATGTGTTGATTTTATGGATTTTAATAGAGTCTCCTTGAGAGATAATTATCCCCTTCCTTTTATGGATAAAATTCTACAAGTTGTGGTATGTAGTGATAGGTTTTCTCTCCTTGATGGGTATTCCTGATATAATTAGATATTAGTGGAGAGTGAGAAATATAAGATAGACTTCACTACTAAATGGGGTACATTTGCCTATAATAAGATTATTTTTTTATTGTCTAATTTTTGAGATGCATTCTAGTGTTTAATGGATATGGCTTTTTAAGGACTAATATATGACATTGTGTTGGTGTATCTTAATGATGTAACAATTTTCTCTAAGGATGCAAAGGATCACTTGAATCACCTAAGTAAATTCTTTTATAGGTGTAAAGAGTTTGGAATATCTCTCAAAAGAAATAAAAATGTGTTTTTTATCTATGAATGAATCTCTTAGGATTCATTGTCTCTAAGAAGGGATTATTCATTGATCCTGAAATGGTGAGTACCATCTTAGCATTGTCTTTGTACAAACACAAAAAAGTTGTGAAAAGTTTCTTTGGAAAAATTAAGTTCATAAGGAGATTTAGACTTGATTTTTTTAATCTTTTCAAGCCTCTAATATCCATGTTTAGAATGGATGAAACATTCACATGGACAAGGAGGAGGGAAAGTTTTGAAGAGATCAAACAAGCTATTTCCCAAGATCCTACTCTTGAAAGTCCTAATTTATCCAAATATTTCAATTTTTATACCTTTGGAAATTAATAAGTAATCTCTACCATGATTACCCATGTAAGTGATGAAAATTTATAGCATCCTATTGCCTTCTTTAGTCAAGGTTTACAAGGCTATGAGGAAGATACACCTATGTTGAGAACCAAGTACTTTCAATTATTAGGAGCCTAAATAAATTTAGGCATATGCTATCTAATAATAAGATTCACATATTTTTACCTCATCCTAGTGTAAAATAATTTATCTTTAGTAGATATTTGAATGAGAAGAGGGTAGGTTGTATCACAAAAGTGATGGAATATGATATAGAAATCAAGATAATCAATCTAGTGAAAGGAAAAGGGTTATTTAAGCATCTTGATTTAAAATTGAAGGAGAAAAAGGATGTTTTTTTGTTACTTAATGATAACCCTATGTTAGATACATCTTAATCCATGAGTAATTGGACACAAGACGTGATTCGTTTTCTTCAAATTGGTGAGTGTCCACAAGGTCTTGATAAAGCTAGAAGAAGGTACATTAGATTACAATCCATTCTTTATGTAGTTGTTGATGTAGTGTTGTTTAGGAAGGAATTTTTAGTTTTCTTATTAAGTTTTATTGATTAAAATAATATTAAAAAATTATTATTTGAGTTTCATGATGGACTAGCTAGTGGTCACTTTGCCCGAAGAACCACAATGATTAAGATTATGAGGGTTGGATACTTTTAGCCTAGCTTGTTGAAAGACACCCATGATTGGGTAAGAAAATGTCAAAAGTGTTATATTTTTTATGGGAACCAAAATATTTATTCCTTGCCTCTTCATCTAATCCAAGTTGATCAACCTTTCATGCAATGGGGCTTGGATTTCATACGCCTAATCAATCCGCCTTCTAGTGCTTGTCATAAGTGGGTGTTGACTACTATAGATTACTTTAAAATATGGGTGGAGGCTATATATCTCAATGATGAAATAAAAACTCATTTATATAATTATATGAAGGTATATTAATAAGGTTTGGGGTTCCTTCAATAATAATTTTAGATAATGCATTGGATTTTCTTCAAAAAAGGACAAGTGAATGGGATTTGAAGCATGACATCTATCTTAGCACCTCCTCCAAATATTATCGCCAAGAGGATGGAATAGATGATTCCATAAAAAATAATATAATTAGGATCATAAATATTAAAATGGAGGGAAATCAAAGGAATTGGCATTCCAAGTTAAAGACAATCCTTTGGGTTGATAGGATTACCCGAAAGAGAGAAATTGGAAACTCACCATACATATTTATTGGAGAGAATATAGAATACATATTTAACTTGATTTAATAGCCTTGGATATCACATATTAGCTGAAATTAATGTATAAAAAAATCATGGAATTTAGGTTATGTGAGTTGATAGATCTTGAGGAGACAAGAGATCAAGCTATGCTAACTATGATAACTTACTAAAAACAAACCAAGAGATACTTTGAAAGGAAATCCATGCCAAGAAGTGGCCCATATGTGATCACATAATGAAAAAAACATAATTCCTTCCAAAATTCAATGTCATATGGAGAGGAGCTTCATATCCCAATTAGAGGGATATATCTCAAACATTATTATTAAGGTTGTCCTCTCCCCTTGTAGATAGTTTCTTGTTTCCCTTGTGTTCGCTAAGTGCTTATGCACATGTGTGAGTTTTGTCTTCTATCTTGATTTGTCTTGATTTTTTGGTGTGGTGTATTTATATTGGAAAATTCCTTGATAGTTTTATTAAACAATCCATTGACTCCATTGGCCCTTAGTATATTAGGCATACTACCCCTATGAGTCACTATTTTGTTGACCAAATTTGACTTTAGATTAAATTTAGGCACCCCTAGGAATTGTTTTTGATTTTAAACATTTAAGGTGCCATAATATGTTTTCATGGGAATTATACTTGATACATGATATCATTTAATGTCACATTAGCTTTAGTCTTAGTTGTATTAGTCATTTTATCCATTATGAGTCATTTTATGTGCTTTTAGGAGTCATTAATGAATTTGACACAATTAACAAGGTGAATAGGTGTCCCACCTTCATTAAAAACATCCAATAATTAATTTTAGATGTTAGGGATATCAATTACCTTTGAATTTTGTAGTTTATTCAATTGAAATCGTAGAAATCAATTAAAAAGAGGGAAAATGGAACTTGTATAGATTTTTAGAAAGTGTGACACATGGGAATGATAATGTGGGGTATCTTAATATTTATTAAATTAATACACACCCTTGTTTTGAAAATAAATATTCATCTTGAAGCAAAAACCATTCTGCATATTTCTTACTCTTCTCAACAAACAAGAGTAACCCTTAGGTTTTTTCTTAGTATGGGAAGCATAGACAGTTTCATACAAAATTATTTTGGGAAGCTTTTTTACACTAAAATACATTAATTTTAATATATATAGTTTAAATATTTATCAAATATTATATATGATCAATTTATAACAAGTTGATTATGTAGATTTGATATCTATTTGGTAAACCCTAATAATTTTTCTCTGCTTTTACCAAATCCATACAAACCAATTGGTGTTGTCATCTATAAAGGATTTTATATTAATTATAAAATGGTGTAAATTCTTTGTTATATTATTCATGATGTTTGAATGAGGAAAATTAGTCTATCATGTAAGGAGGTACCACCAAGTTTAGTTCTAACTAAAATGTCTATTACTTGTTGAGTTTTTCCCTTATATAGGTTTCATACAACTAGGAAGGAGTGTCCCATAAGTCCCTAGTTCATATAACTACTTACTTTAATGTTTTTATCTCACCCTGGCATTCCTTGGGTAGCTTATAAGCTTGTTTTTCTTCATCTCCCAACTTCATGCTTAGTTTCAATTGAATTCCATGCATAAGTTTGTTCACCTTGTATATGAAGTAGTAATGGAGGTGTTTTCACTTTCCAAGACTTTTTAGATTGAGTGAGGTTCCATTTTCATGTTAAATGGGGAATATATTTGACCATGTGCTCATGTCCCAATCTATCTTAGTCATGAAATACCTTTATCTATTGAATTACATGTGCATAAAGGTGATCTTTAGGTTGAAAAGGGTGTCTTGAGGTGGGTTGGAAGGTGTTCAAGCATAGAGGTGATGTTTTAAGGGTTTTTAATGTATATTGAGATGTTTTTAAGCTTTTCACCATCATGTTTGCATGAATTTCATGCTTTACCTACACAATTTGCTTATAACATTCACCCACAAGTCCCTGATGATGTCATCTTGAGACAAAAGGCTTGGTGGTGATTTCAAGAATTTGAATCATAAAGGATACACTCGAGATTTTGAGATGTATGTACAACTCCTAAGAGGCTAAATCAAATATCACTGCCTATATTAGACCTTATTGCCTGTGCATCTAAGGATCACCACCTACAAGTGGTCTAAATAGAGAATTTTGAGTCTTTTTATAATGTTGAAATATGTATTATAATATTCATTAAGGTGTTAATGTGATTATAATTTAATGATATAACTCATGAAGTGATGGGTTTTTAATAAAATGTAAACATCATCTTCAAAAGTGATAACTGATTTTCAAGCCATTAGTTCCTAAACTGAGTAAGAAAAGTTCTTAGGGGTTTTCATTATTTTCTTATGACATGGTTGAAATAAATCTTAGTGCATATAAATAACCATTCTTTGTAATTCCATCATAAGACAAGAGCCATACTAAATCTTAAGGTATAATTAGAAATGGAGGAGGGTAATTTTAATGTCTAAGGTGGCCCTATAAAACATTAAATCTCTTAAATATTGTTTATAAGATTGGAAGATATGGAATGACCTTTGTCATCTAAGGTTAAGATTGAGATTTTTACATGTTTGAATAGGATTTTATGAAGGGAAAGAGAAGGTATGAGATAAGATATCATCAAGAAATATTATAGAGTGAATTATAGATCTTCATATTCACACTTGTCTATATAGGTGGCCTAAATGTGCACCTACAACAATGCATAAAAATAGTGATTGGCATTGGAGTGTGATTGTGTCATTTAGCCAATCCAAGGTGATATAGAATGAGGGATATTTTTTTAACTCATAAGGGCTTAAATGGAATATTTTATAACCATGAACAATAAAATTTGAAGCTAAAAGAACATATAAGAACCTTAAGGGTAGGGTTTCATTATAAAAGGAGAAAGAACTTAGTTTGAGGTTTTAAGAGACATGATAGGAATATAGAAAAGTTTGTCTGATGACAAAAACCAATGATAACCTTTTTTAAAAATAATGATCACTTTAAGGAGCTTCAAACATGAAACCAAGCCTCGATATTACCCTCACAAGCCTACGATATACCTATAAACACAGTCAATAGATGTGTCTCAATCAGGATTAAGAATAACCTATAAGGTTCTTGATTACATAAATAATGGACTAAGATAGTAAAATTTAAAAAATAAATTAAAAAACCTAACAATGGATCTAGGAGGGTTTCAAATAAGACCTTTTTACACTATGTAAAAATCCAAAATAACCTATAGGTAGGGGATCTTAGTTAAGGTACAAATAGGGGCCTAGTTCGGTGATGAAGTGCATTGTTATAGTGAATGGAATATTAGTAATGATAAATAAAATGAACCATTACCTTAATGAACATGTGAAAAAGGTCATAAGACCCTTTCAAGGAAGTAAACAATCCTACATAGGGTCTTAGACCCTTTTTTTCACTTACAATAAGGTCTATGCAAGCAAAGGCTACTATGAGATGTGAATTTCCTAGAGAGGAAATTAGGGTTAGAATAGGCACTCTAACTCACCCCAAGACATTACTAAGGGTCTCAAATGTTTTCCACACTTGGGAAATGACTATAGTCCATACAAATAACTAAGAAACCTCTTGGTTCAAAGGGTAAGCATGAGGAATACACTAAGGATAAATGTTTTAGATAGTTTAAAAAGATCCATGAGAATAAATTCAAGGTGGGAAGAATTATATAATAACATATAGGCATAAAATTATCTTGTAAAGGTCATACACAAGTGGATTTGGACAAAAATGCAAGAAAATAGGGTTTTTAGCCCACTTTTTAGACAACTTGAGTTGGATAGGTACCTTAATGATGGAGTATAAAATTTGCCTTTGGTAAAAATACTCATTAGGACCTTATAAAACTCCAAAAACTTTCATTTTTTCATGTGGATGAGGGCTATATCTCTTTGTTTTGTCTTAGAGATCAACCACTCATGAAAATCAAAACTTTGGAAAGATAAGCAAAAGATGGAAAAATTGTGGACTTAAGTTGAGGAATTTTTATATTCAAGGAAAATTGGGTGATAAGTATGGAAGATGGATAAATTATCAAGAACACTCACACAAGCTCTAACCCTTTAGGATGACTAGATTGTTTGTGCATAAAGCCCAATTAAACTAGTCTCCACTAGACCTAATTGGCAAAAGATATGAAGGGAGTATTGGAGGAGTTTTGTGATGACTTGGTGGGTATGAATTAAGTGTAAACATTTATAAATAACCCTCATGAACATGTTATAATATCCCAAGTGATCCAAACTTGTAGGGGGTGTGTCAAGCCCATTAGGCCTTAAAGAGACTTGAAGTCAAGTGGGGGTCTACCTTTCATTTGTAAGAATTGATGAGATATATATATATGATTAGTGCATGAATATGGATTGGTTTTAGACATGTATGGTTTTTTTTATGTAGATAAACTTACATGCGGATTGTTCTTGACCTAAAAATAGCTTAAGCATGTTGGAAAGTGGAGATATCAGCTCGATAGGTCATTTTGTAAAGCTCATATCTTTGCTAAGGATTTATATGGAAAAAAAAAGTTTTATGGGGATTTAGAGAGGGTCCTTAAAATCAAATTTGTATCATCAATTTTAAACTTGGATGTGTCATCTCTATGAATAATAGTTTAGAACAAAAATAGTCAAAAACACTAGTAAAACCCTTAAAGGAACCTGATGGAGAAAACAAGCATGGAGATCCATCACAATGACATATTTTTGAAAGGAATACTATTTTATCATGGATTACACTCACTCAGTCTCTAACTCATGTAAATCATATGTATAGAACTGTATAAATAGCCAATAAAATAGTATTTTCTCACTATTTTCTATATTTTTAGGTTATTAGATGTTTGAGAAGATGAAATAATGTTTAGAGGTAGGTTAAATACCTATTATAACTCCCTATGTTCATTTTATTATATAAAAAAATTGTAAGTGTCATAACCAGAGCTCTCCTTTTAGCTAGTCAAAACTGGTATAGTGAGCACAAGAGTGAAAAGTGTAGAAAACTCAAATGGTTATCTTTTTAAGGTGAATTTAAGAAATTTAAGGCCATGGATAATATTTATAGGTGTCATTAACTAGATCACATGTATTTTCATGGAAAAATTAAGAATTTTTTGAGGCCAAGTGTGAGGGGTGATTGGAACAAGGAGTTTTAGGACTGTAGATAATGATTGATTCATTCTAGGAGTTTTTAAAATATTAAGAATGAAACCAATGCATATAATTTAATTATTGAATACCTTACCTATTATACAAATCAAAATACATTTACTTAGTGGTGGGATGTTCAAATAGGTACGAATAATGAAGGTAGTTTTTAGTGCCAAAATAGGGAGTTTTATGCCACTTTTCATAATTTTCATGGCTTATATGGAAAATTTGACTTCTTAATGTTACATGGATCATTTAATATCTATTATAAATACATATTGACTTATTTATCTAATTTTACACATGTCCAAGTGACCTTTGGACTTCCTTTGCTTTGCATCTCTCTCAAAAGCTATAAATATGGACTCTTTTACATCTTTTTTGTAGCCTCTATTAGTTGATGGTGAAATCCTAGACAATTTTGTACTTTAATTAATATTTAATAAATAAAAATTTATCTTCCTACTTAAATTTTGTGTAATTGAGTGTTAGTTTAATATTTTTGGTCTTGTCTAATAGAAGATCTTTTCTAACATGATATCCTTGATTGTCTACCAAGTGTGTAGAAAAGGTTTTGTTATAGGTATTTATTAGTATTCTTTTCTAAGTATATAGGTTTATTATAAGTTTTTTATGACTATATTACCTCACGTAATCATCCATTACTTTCTTAAGTATCAAATACCTTCTTGAATCTACTATATGAAACATTGATGTGAAAATGCATTTTGAGTTGTGAGTTTTATGTGAGAGAGACTTTGTTTGACTTTAAGTAGTAAATATTTAGTCAAATATGAGGATATTAAATATTTTTGAATCAATTTTTTTTTTAATTTATTTATTTTTTTTAAGTTTTTTTTATTAACCCTTTTCATCCATATGTTAATAGGTAAGGAAGTACTTCAAAGAGTGCATCAAGGGAACTATCCCTTTTAGAGATTCAACTCTCAAAATTGGCACTCACAAAAATTGGGATGTTTCCTCTATGCAACTTAGATTAGGATATATAGGCATATCCTCAAGGGTTCAAATCCAAGTGTCAATAGTTTTCAGTATGCTTGATGGTATTCTATGTCCTAGAAGATTTTCCAAGATTGGTGTCGGTATTGGCATAGTTGTAGCTATAAGAGCATCTACATTTAGCACCTATTAACTCCACTAAAGTTTCAAACTCTTTGTTTGCTAATTAGTTCCTAATTTCCATGCCAAAGGTGACCACTAGGTTTTCTACTAAAGCTTTGCCTTTTAAGTTTGTGCAATTACCCTTACATTTTGGTATAAAGATTAGGTTTGTGAATACCCATCCTTATTCAAGAGAGTTAGTGTTTAATAAGTCTAATATATTGGTTAGTTCAGTCCCTAATACACAAATATTGAATTACAAGATGGCTAGGAATCAACCTTTTTTATCATTCACCAGATCAACTCCTTTGAATCTTGCATAATATGAAAAAATTCTAGGAGCATCCCTAAAGAGTGTTCCATATTTTAGAGGAGATGGTCCTATTACTACCATTAAATAGATTATAAACATATCAAGCTTATGTAATATCCATAATATCATTCAAAAAAATGTGGCTATTAGTTTGGTGGCATTGTCTTTCAAAGGAAAAGCCTTGGCTTGGTATGGGACTCTACCTAAAAAATTTATTAGTCCATGGGATGCAATAAAAGATCTATTAACTAAGAGGTTTGGAGATAAGAGTGACAATCTATCTCTAGATAAGCAATTGAACACTATCAAGAGGGCACCATAAGAGTTTATGTAGGATTTATACACTATATTTCTAAAAACATGGGATAGGATCCCATCTTTTGTGAGGCCTACTCCAAACTATGCATTCTTATACTATCTAAAAGCATTGAATAGTGATGTAGCCATGATGATCCAATATATGGGTGGGAATACACTCCCTGTTACACATGAGATAGTTATCAATGATGAGAATTGCCTTGTTTAAGTAGGGAATATTTATCCTAAATGTTCAATGCCATTAATCCTTGATTTTTTAGCCTCATAGTCAAGTTACATTACCTACCTTGGCTCTTTTTTCTAGTCATGATAAATTTTCAATTATCCCTTTAAATGATATCCATAAAGTCAATTTTTTTTACAAAGTGTTACCAATAAATTAGTTGCTATGAAAAGGAAAAAATCTCAAGGTTATAGGCCATACTAATCTTACAATTAGTTTGGACAAACCAATATACCTCCTTTCCAAGGTAATGTTCAAGGAAAAGGTCAAATCACCCAAGTTAGGCCTTATCAAAGCTACAATCCTAATTCTCCCTCATCCTCTAAATATCTTGTTTCCATGAAAAAATAACTTAGTTCAAGAAAAATCATGGTATCTATATTTTGAGCAAAATCAAGAACAAGTTACTTATGTAAAGGCAACAAGCTTAAAGTTATAAACCATACCAATCTTACAATTAGTTTGTATAAACCAATAGACCTTCTTTCCAAGGTAATGCTCAAGGAAAATGTCAAATCACCTGAGTTAGACCTTATCAAAGATACAATACTAATGCTCCCTAATCCTCTAAATCTCTTATTCACACTCAAAATAACTTAGTTTAAGAACAACCATGATATCCATATTTTGAGTAAAATAAAAAACAAGTTGTTGATGCAAATGAAATGCATAGCCAAACCATGGCAATGCAAGGTAGTCAATCTTTCCAAGGTTCAATTTTTTAATCACCAATGCAAATTTGGGTGGAGAATGGTCAACCACAATCTTATTATACCCTCATAAATAATTTGGAGGGGGAGTTTAGTGTTATCAATAACTTGGGGAATCTAAGTAATATGAGTACTAGTGTTGCATCTAACACTAGGTCCAAGAAAAGGATTGTCAAATAGAATCAAGGAGTAGCTCAAGGACCTTTTTTGGTCCCCATTTCATATCTAATGGTAAGTGTTTCAAATTTATCTCTTAGAGTTTAAGAAAGTCAAATTTTTCAAAACATGAAGATAACTCCTATTCACCCACCTTCATAAGCTGCACCACAAGGAGTTAGTGCTCCTAAGGAGCCCCTAAAGGCGAGAAATTCTTCAATTAATGTTTTAGACTAGATGAGAAAGATACAAATTAAAATATCATTAAAGGATTATTTGATAATACAAGGTATAAAGATATGGTCCAAAAATAATTGTAAGGATTAAGTAAACAAGTTGGCTCATCCAAGAATGAGAATGTTGTCCTAGTTAATGGAACTCAACCTATAGATGGTCAAGTGAAAAATAATGAAGAAACTCCTCCTTTATATCCATATATAATCATTGGTGATTTTTTGGTTCATAATTGCATCATATATGGTGGGGATATTACTTCAATTATGCTCAAGTGTATAATGAATAAACTAGACCTCAAATATGAGCCAATAACTAAATGAGTCGTATAATTGGATGTATCACCAACTAGAATTTTGGAAGTAGTTAAAAATTTGAATTTTATCCTACATTATTTTCCTACATTTTATATTCCACATGATGTGGTTGTGGTAGATTTACCTCCGTGCTTTTCCCTTTACTTATCAAGAGAGTTTACAACTAAGATAGGTGGATACTTGACAACCAATTAGTCCTACATGGTGTTTATGACAAAATATGGTACTAAGGTGAAGATTGAATTAGAATATATTCATCATAGTCACTTGGAGGATTGCACACCTAAAGTGTTAAATGTCAACTATGCCATCATTGATGAAGAGGAATTCCACATTGACCAATCTCCAACATCTTCCTTTGAAGGAGTTTTTGATATGTACTTAGATGAATGGAGAGATGAACATTATGAACATGATCCTTACAAATTTATGGAGGAAGTTGGTCTTGGGGTGTATTGTATGCATGAAGATCACTCATTCATTCTAAATTTAATGAAACCAAGTAAATATATATATGGTTTATGGTAGCTTTTCTTTGATGGGTCAAGGAGCAAGATTGGGGTAGGGGGTGGAGCAATGTTGGTTTCCCCTTCTAAAGAAAGGTATTATTCAAATTTAAAATTTAAATTATAATTTAATTGTATTGTTTTAGAATATCAGGCCATCATTTATGGCCTTGAATGGGTTAGGAGAAGAGGTCTCAAAGAAATGTAAGTGTTTGGTGATAGTGAATTAGTTGTGAATCAAGTGAGAGGGAAAAACTGACCAATAAGTATTTTTTTAAGTCCTCTAAGAATAGAGTGTGGGATATTGTGGAATGTTTTCAATATTTCAAAATCAAATCTATTCCAAGAGAGGAAAAAAAACATGTTGATAGCTGGTAGCAATTGGAACTCAGTTTGATGGTCCAAAAGTGATAAAAGAGGATAGGAACCAGCCACATCTTAAGGTGATTGCAAGGCCCTCCATTTAGGATAGTGTCACTAATTAGAATTTTTTTTATAGTGATCAATAAATATCACTTTTTATACAATAAGAGATAGATTTGTATACCAAGAATCAGTCTAAACTATAGGATCAATATGGAGGGAAGATTGTCTAATTGAAATCCAACAAGCTTCCTAAAGTCCTAGTTACTCTAGAGAGCATAATTATTGAGGATGACCAACTAAGAAATAGAAGTTAAGCATGTATACAAATCAAGATAACTATGAAAAGGTATAAATATTTAATTATAAGTTACTTTCACTTGGAAAAGTATGTAATATTCAAGATAAACATGCTTTCATTGAGTTATTATGCAAGGAGGGTTTTGATGTCTTTGCATGGGAGTATAGTGATTTAAAGTGTTTTTATCCAAGCCCAGATCAACACACCATATATATACATACATATATATATATATATACATATATATAGATACATATATATAGATACATATATATATATATATACATATATATATACATACATATATATATACATATATATATACATATATATATATATACATATATATATATACATATATATACATATATATATATATACATATATATATATACATATATATATATATATATATATACATATATATATATATACATATATATATATATATATATATATACATACATATATATATATATACATACATACATATATATATATATATATATATATATATATATATATATATATATATATATATATATATATATATATATATGAGAGTGAAAAACCTATTAAAAAAATAAAGGTCAATCAATCCTAAGATTTAACCCTGAAGAAAGAGATCACTAAGTTGATTGAGTCTAGAATCCTCTTTCCTTTCAAGCATTCATCTTGGTTGGCCAAATTAGTTCCTACTAGAAATAAAAATTGGGAGATAAGGTTGTGTGTTGATTTTAGGGACTTTAATAGATGATCCACGAGATATAATTATACCCTTCCTTCTATGGAGAAAATTCTACAAGTTGTGGTAGGTAGTGAGAGTTTTTCTCTCCTTGATGGGTATTCTAGATACAATCAAATTTTAGTGAAGGAGAGTGACCAATATAATATAGTCTTCACTAATAAATGGGGTACATGTGATCTTAATAATATTCCTTTTATATTTTATAATGCTAGATCTACATTTCAATGTGTAATAGATATAGCTTTCCAAGGACTAGTAAATGACATTGTGTTGGTGTATCTTGATGATGTAATAATTTTATCTAAGGATGCAAAGGATCACTTGAATCACCTATGGCATATTTATGAGATTTTTAGAGAGTTTTTAATCTCTCTCAACCCAAATAAATGTGTGTTTATTTTACAAAAAGGTAATATCTTAGGACACATTGTCTCCAAGAAGGGCTTATCCATTGATCTTGAAAGGGTGAGTGCCATCTTGGCATTGTCTTTGCCCAAACACAAAAAAAGTTTGCAAAGTTTCTTGGAAAAATAAATTTCATAAAGAGATTCATCCCTAATTTTTATAATCTTGTCAAGCCTATAACCTCCATGTTGAGAAAGGATGAAACATTCACTTGGACAAGAAGGATTAAGGAAGGTTTTAAAGAGATTAAACAAGTCATTACCCAAGCTCCTACTCTTTCAAGTCATAATTTCTGTAAAGATTTAAATTTATATATCTTTGGGAATGAAGAGGTAATATATACCATGCTTACTTAAGAAAATGATGAAAATTTATAGCAACTTATTACCTTCTTTAGTCAAGGTTTAGAAGGCTATGAGGTAAGATACACTTATGTTGAGAAACAAGTAATTTTAGTTATTAGGATCCTAAATAAATTTAGGAATATGTTATATAATATCAAGATTCACATATTTTGACCTCATCCTAGTATCAAATAATTTCTCTTGAGTAGAGATTTGAATGAGAAGAGGGTAGGATGGATCACAAAAGTGATGGAATATGATGTGGAAATCAAGGCAACCAAGCTAGTGAAAGGAAAAGGGTTATGTGAGCATATTGCTTTAGAATTGAAGGAGAAAAAAGAGGTTGTTTTGTTACTTCATGATGACCCTATATTAGCTACATCTTCATCCATGAGTAATTGGACACAAGACATGATTCATTTTTTCTAAACTAGAGAGTATCCACAAGGTCTTGATAGAGCTAGAAGAAGGTACTTTAGATTGCAATCCATGCCTTATGTACTTTTTGAAGGAGTGTTGTTTATAAATTAATTTTAATGTGTGTTATTAAGGTGTATTGATCTAGATCAGATTTATAATATTTGAGTTTCATGATGGAACAACTGGTGGTCACTTTTCTCTAAGAACCACAACTACTAGGATTATGAGGGTTGGATACTTTTGGCCTATCTTGTTCAAAGACACCCATGCTGGGATAATAAAATGTCAAAAGTGTGATCTTTTTTATGGTAAATAAAATATTTCTATCTTTTCTCTTCACCCAATCCAATTCATCAACCTTTCATGCAATGGGGATTGGATTTCATAGGCCTAATCAATCCACCTTATAATGCTACTCACAAGTGGGAGTTGACTACTATAGATTAATTTACAACATGGGTAGAGGCTATATCTCTAAAGGAGGAAAATGAAACCTCAGTTCTAGAATTTTATGAAGGTATAGTAACAAGGTTTGGGGCTTCTTCAATAATAATTTAAGATAATGCATTGGATTTTCTTGAATCAAGGACAAGTGAATGGGATTTGAGGCATGTAATCTATCTTAACACCTCATTCAACTATTATCCCTAAGGGAATGGACTAGCTAAGTCCACAAACAAGAATCTAATCAAGATCACAAAGAGGATAATGGAGGAAAAGTAAAGGACTTGGCATTAAAAGTAAAATACAACCCGTTAGGCTAATAGAATTACCCTAAAGAGAGAAATTGAAAACTCACCATACACACTTGTTTATGGTAGAGAAGCTAGACTACCTATTTCAATTGAGTTACCAGCCTTAGAACTCACCTATCAGCTATAATTGATGAAGAATAAAAGCATGGATGTTAGGTTATGTGAGTTAATTGAGCTTGAGGAGGTAAGAGATCAAGCTATGTTAACTATGAGAACTCACGAGGAACAAACCAAAAGACACTTTGACAATAAATCCATGCCAAAAAATTTCAAGGAGGGAGACAATGTTATAAAGATAGATGAAGATAGGGATCAAATTAGAAGGCACAAAAAGTTCGTTGCTTTGTGGAGTGATCCATATAATATCACACAATGCAAGCCACATAATTCCTTCTAACTTTCAAGGTTAGATGAAAAGGAGAGTCATATCCCAGTCAATGGGATATATCTCAAACATTGTTATTAAGTTTGTACTCTCCCCTTGTACATATTTTCTTGCTTTCCTTGTGTTTCCTAAGTGCTTATGCACATGTGTGAGTTTTGTCTTGTGTCTTGCTTTGTCTTGATTTTTTAGTGTGGTATGTTTATTCTATCAAATTCCTTACTAGTTATCCTAAATGATCAACTTAATCCATTTTCCCTTAGTAGGATAAGGCTACTAGTCCTTAGTAGAGCAGGCATACTACCCATATGGGTTACCATTTTATAAACCAAATTTGGCTTTTGTTCAAATTTGGACACCCCTAGGCAAAATTTTTGATTTTAAGAATTTTAAGGGGTCCTAATATGTTTTAATAGGAATTATACTTGTTAAATGATGTCATTTAAGGTGACATTATCTTTATTCTTAGTTGCATTAGTCATTTTGTCCATTAGAAGTCATTTTATGTGCTTTCAGGGGTCATTAATGTATTTAGCATGGTTCCCAATGTGTCTATGTGTCCCACCTTTGTGAAAAACATCAAAAAAAATTATTTTAAGTGTTAAGGATGTCAGTTACCTCTGAATTTTGCTAGTTATTCAACTAAAATTGTAGAAAATAATTAAAAAGAGGGAAAATGACACTTGTACAAATTTTTTGGAAGTGTGCCATGTGGGGATGATTATGGGGGTTATAATAATATTTATAAAATTCATATACATGATAAGTTTGAAAACAAATAGTCATATTTAAGCTAAAACCATTATTCACATTTCTTGTTCTTCTTAGCAAACTAGAGTGACCTTCAAGTTTTTGCTCAGTATGAGAAGCATAGGTAGTTTCAGACAAAATGTTTTTAAGAGGTTGTTTTAAACTTCAATACCTTTATTTCAATATATGGATTTTGAATATTGGTCAACTGTGTTATATGAATAATTATTAACAAGTTGACTTTGAAAATTTGATAACTATTTGGTGAACCCTAATAGTGTATGAACCAATTGGTGGTGTTGGCTCTAAAGGATGTTAGATTCATTATCAGATGGTCTCCATTCTTGGTTTTATGATTCATGATGTTTGGATGAGAAAAATTGGTCTACCATGTAAGGAGATACCACCAAGTGTAGTTTTAGATAAAATGTCTCTTATTGAGTTTTTTAATTTTATAGAGGTTTCATAAAACTAGGAAGGAGTGTCCTATAAGTCCGTAATTCATGTCACTACTTCCTTCAATGTTTTGATCTCACCATGGCATTCCTTAGGTAGCTTATGGGCTTGTTTTTATTTATTTGCCAAATTCATGCTTAGTTTCAGTTTAATTCCATACAAAAGCTTGTTCACCCTATATATGAAGTGGTAATGGAGGTGTTTTGGATTTTCAAGACTTTGGAGGCCGAGTGAGGTTTCATTTGCATGTTAAAAGGGGGCATAGATTTGACCATGTGTTCATGTCCCAAGCTATCTTAGTTATCAAATGCCCTTGTCTGTTAAATTATATGTGCATAAAGTTGACCTTTAGGTTGACAAGGCTGTCCTAAGGTTGGTTTCTGTGATCTAAGAGTTTGAATCAAGAGAGGATGGTTAGTATGTTGTTAGTTCCAAAATGAAAATAAGATGAAATAAACACACTAATAGCATAACATCTCTAGGCCTAGACAATAGGGAGAGCTTATTTAACAAAATACAATGAAAAACACAACAAAAAAACAAGGAATTAAACACAAGAATTCCTTCACATTCCTTGGATGCTCCAAATGCCTTTGTAGTAGTGGTTTGCTTAGCTTGTGCTCATGAAGTCTTTAGCAATGGAAGTTTGGCTACCTCTATCTCTCCTTAGTACCTTTGGCTTATGCTTTGTCTTAGCTTGGAATAAATTTGGCATGGTAACACTAGTCTTTTAAAACTTTTGGAACCAATCTTGCATTATAACTTTGCAATAATTAATCTTATAAATGATGTTCATGGCCTCTCTATTTATAGATTTTTGGATTTTATCATAATCAACCTTAACCATCCATCTCAGGATTGAGATGTGTGGTTGAGGATTAATTCAATTTTTGGAATAAAGTTTGTAACTATCCTCATCATGAAATTGGAATAAAGGTTAATTATGAGGCATGGAGGGCATCATGGAAGGCATTGATGAGGCATATAGGGCATGAATCCTAATGTGTATGGCATTTATGGCCTAGGGATGTCTTCCCAAGAAATGAGGTCAATTGATGATGTAGATATTCAATATTCATTTATAGTAACAAATATTCAAAAAGTTTCCATATAATTATTCATTAGGCCTTAATTTGGGTTAATTCTCTCTTAAACATGATTAAGCACTTTGTGCACAAATTACTCAAATTGATCAAAATGTCTTATTATTTTGTCCAAAATTTGACTGGATTAGAATTATAAGGTGTGTTAGATACATTGGAATTGTATTTCCATTTAGGATATTGTCACCAAGAAATAAAAAAAGCATGTGTCTTGTGTAAAATATTTGGTAGGGAAGAGCAATCTAGAGCACCCAGGGGCAAATTTGGCATTTTGACTTGAAACGAAATGATCAAAGTTAGATGGCCCATTAATTGCATTGCCCCATTTAGGAATACCCTAGCCAAAATTGGCACTTTAATATGTCATTTTCACATCATTCTGCATGTTTTAGTGTTTCTAAGCCAAATTGTGAATTTTAGGTGGAAATTAGCCAAAAGCCTAATTTGAGGTTATCGGTGGCCAGATTTAGGTGTCTATAATTTTCCCTTGTTTGGGAAGATGTTACAAACCATAAGAAAAGTAATGTCTTTTCAAAGAATGATAAATGGCCTATATGCCAAAAAATAAGATGATGGTTGAATAATAAAGCTCCAAATGGTTTTTAGGAAGCCTACGATGATGCCCCTTTGAGGGAGTGGCCATCACATTTATTGATGGATGGTCCCTCAAAAAGAAATAATAAGAAAGGTGGAATTAACCTATGGTTGAGATTAATTCAAAAAAGAAAATGATTGTATGCATTAATTTAAAAAGATTTTTTATTTTCCCAAAGGAAGTTTAAATAAGGAATAAAAGTCAAAATAATTATTTGACCATAGGTGATTATTAACATTAACAGGACCTAGATTGGCTAAAGGTGATTATGCCCTAGTTAGGGATGATTAACAAACATAACTCAAGGACATAACCCATAATATAGATTAAAGATGAGTGGGTGCAAAGTGATGAAATAGATGAATAGAAGAATAAGATTTATCAATGTGAATGATTTAGTTGTACATGTCAATGAGGAGATGCTTTTCCTTATTAATAATAATACAATTAGAATGGTCAATTGGTTAATTTGATCAAGGATGGGATGGAAGGATTTGCCAAGGTACCAAGGAGAAACTTATATGGCTCCATTGATTGTAGACCTTTGTGAAGCTAATTTTTACTATAACATGTGATGGTAGGCTTCATGATCAAACACCATGAAGAACTAGCCAACATATGCATAAGGACTGACTCTCAATACCCAATACACACTCAAAAATAATACACTATTGACAAAAAACATGATGATAATATTGACATATGAATATGGATAGATTCAAGAATAATGTTTGCAAGGAATCACCCAATGCATACATATAGATTGAGTCAAGGAAACAATACTGAAAGTAAACAAATAGGCAAGTTAATAAAATAAATAAACAAACAAACAAACAAATAAATAACCTCAAATAAATAGAAAGAGTGAAAGGAAAATAAAGCATCCTAATAATGATAATGCCCCAATAAGGCAGATCAAGGATAACTGACAAGGATTAGATAGGACAAATATTTTTGGATTTTTGAAATGTTATAAATGTTTTTTGGCATTTTGAGGTATCTTAACTAGATCAAGAATGACAAGATACCTGCTTGCAAAATGGTGAGTGTATTTGGCTTAGTTTGCTCACAAAATGGTGAGAGCATATGGAAAATGGGATTGAGGTGACCTCAACATGAATTGAACATGACCCACATAGTCCTAAAATGACCTCAATTCATAGTAATTCCATCCACATAAAAGGTGGGGAAAAATCAACTAGGTCCTAACAAGTTCTCAAATTTGGTAAATAGCCAATCAAATAAAAATAGTGATGGCAAGGTGATGCAGTAATGCATGATAAACGAGTGTTTCCCCTAGTTTTCCCATAGGTGATTATAACTAGGATAAAATGGCATAGGTCAATGATATTAATTTTCACATAGGCAATTATAATCAAGCTCACATAAACAAATGTGGATATAGGATGAAAATGTCTTACCAGATCAACTATCACACTACTTTCATAGACTGTCATTACAAACATAGATTGGATTGATTATTAAAACTTGATTGGAATCCTCCCACAAAAGGTGTGGGAAGAATCAACTGAACCAAGATCATAATAGGATTGGGTAGGATGACTAAAAATAGGCTTTGGTCTAGATAGAAATGGAATGATAGGATGGTATGATATTGATATAGATAATGATGGTATTTTAATAAATTGGATAAAATGGTAAGAGGGTTGCCCCCAAGTGGTGGGGCAAATGGCAGGAATATTTGATAATGGAAAATGGATATGTAATAATGGAAATGGCAATGGTACATGTTTTAGGCTTGATAGTGGTTTTTGATTCTATTGCTCCTACTGATGGGGAGATGCACGTCCTAATCAACACATAATACAAATAGAATACTTGATTATGTTAATTGATATTCCACACCTCATTTGAATAACTACTCTATCAAGAATGGCCTACAGATTTGGATTCTGAGAATGTTGTAGACCAAGAAAATTTGGATGCCAATAATTATGTATTGTTCTTCCTTGGTCATTGATTATGATTCTTTTAAGAATTTATACAAGGTATCTTTATAGCCTCTACAAAGAAAAATGTGGTCATGGATGGTAAACAAAGACAAATAATGAATGGTAGGTTTGATTAAGAAATGGAATGGAAAATGATAATGGAATATGGAATGATAGGGCAATAAATGAAGATTACGATGTTCAGTCACATGTAATGTTGTTTATACCAGATTTGACATAATTTTGGTTGTGGTGGGTCTAAAGACTTATTATCTCAATAGGACCATCATATTTTTTTGCTATTTGATTTGGAGAGTAGATACCATCTGATTAGGTTATAGATTGGAAGCTATCTTAATTTGATCTTTGATTTTGTCTTCATCAAGAAGTGAAGAAATTTTCTACTCAAATATTGGAGCCTCAAAAAGTTTTTCACCAATGAAGTTGTCTTGATTTTCCCATAGCACCTTCAATAAGGTTTCACTAATGAGCATTGGCTTTTGACTTTGATTTTATTCTAGCACTTTTGGAAAAGTCTAACTAGAAGATTCTAATTTTTGACTTGGATTGTCCCCTAGCACCTCCTAAAAGGTTTCACTAGGAGTGTGTTCTTTTGCTAGATTAATGTTGTCTATATCTCCTTGCTCTTCTTCCACTGCTATGTCACTATGGATGCAGTTTAACAAAGTGTGATTTTATCAATCCCAATCAACACTTGTGAGAGGTGGAATGTCAATAATATGGATATTTTGGTTGATGGTAATGGCCTGTGAAATGGTAATGTAATGGGTATTAGTTGCATAATCCTAATAGAAGATATTAGAACTTGTGTTGATGCTAAAGTACTCATCCTCAGAAACCATAAAAGGATCACAAATGTATTCAAATTGATATGTGAGGTATGTGTAACCAATATTGTAACAAACATGAACATATTGTTTTCTAAATCTGATTCTAACTCAAGGGACTTTAAATCTGATTTTGAGACTGATGTTAATTTTAGTTTTGATGCTAAATTTGATGTCAGTTCAAGAATAGAACGTAACTCTAACTATGATTCTTCATCTGATGGGTACTTTGTTACAATGGTGTCTTACTAAATGTTTAGTTTTAGATAAGTAATGAATTATGATGGCATAATGGACTCCATAAAGACTATTTTGTCAAAGTGAGAATCATCTAGGATGGTAAAGAGGTCTAGAGACAATTCCTCAAATACTAGCTTGTAAATAGGAGGATCTTGAAAAATAGGCATATGGTTGAGGTAATGATTTTTCCAAAGGTGGTTATAATTAGTAAGAAGTGACTTAGAAAATATTGGCTCATTAGTGTGAGAATCCTCAATAATTAGTATAGGATTAATAGGTAATTAATCACAAGTTGACTTATCACAAGTGGTTAGTTCAATTGAAACATCTCAGATTGGTTGGTTTTTTTGGCCTTGGTTTCTAATTAGTTGAAAAATACCAATTTTGAACACAGATTGGTCTTTAAATGATTGGATCAGTTGAGGTTTAGATGGGATTGGTATTGGATGAGGAATGACTAGCAGTTGGATAATGGTAGGGCGTTGGAAAGTCTATTTGTTTTCATGATCTAAAGGATGAAGTCATGAGATGTTAATGATAGGGCAGTGTGGAGCATGATTGCTGACATAAGCTAAACGATGAGGTCCTAGAATGATGAAAGGAAATTATAGAGATTTATTTCTCATAAAAACCAAAGGAATAAATCCTAGTATATAAATAGTTGGGTATTGTGGAGCTTGGTTGCTTTAGAACTATTCATGGCCTCTCTATTTATAGGTTTTTGGATTTCATCATAATCAACCTTAACCATCCATCTCAAGATTGAGATGTGTGGTTAAGGATTAATTAAATTTTTGGAATTAAATTTGTAATTATCCTCATCATGGAATTGGAAGAAGGGGTAATTATGAGGCATGGAGGGCACCATGGAAGGCATTGATGAGGCATGGAGGGCATGAATCCTAATATCTGTGGCATTTATGGCCTAGGGATGTCTTCTTAAGAAATGAGATCAATTGATGATGTAGATATTCAATATTCATTTATATAAAAAATATTCAATAAGTTTCTATGAAATTATTAATTGGGCCTTGATTTGGGTTAATTATCTCTTAAGCATGATTAAGCACTTTGTGCATAAATTACTCAAATTGATCAGAATGTCTTGTTATTGGTCTAAAATTTGACTGGATTGAAATTAGAAGCTGATGTCAAATGAATTGGAATTGTATTCCCATTTAGGATGTTGCAAACAAAAATTAACAAAATCACATGTCTTATGTAGAATATTTGATAGGGAAGAGCAATCTAGAGCACCCAAGTGCAAATTTGGCATTTTGACTTAAAATAAAATGATCAAAGTAGTTGGCCCATAAATTAAATTACCCTATTTAGGAATACCCTAGCCAAAATTATCACTTGAATATGTCATTTTCACATCATTTTGCATGTTTTAGTGTGATTAGACCAAATATGCATTTTAAGTGGAAATTAGCCAAAAGCCTGATTGAAGCTTATCAGTGGTCAAATTTAGGTGTTTATAGTTTTAAGGTGTCCAAGAATAAAGGCCATTATTTAAGAGTTGGAAACATATATTGGGATGTTTTGAAGCTTTTCACCATCATATTTGCCTCAATTTCGTTCTTTACCTACATAATTCACTCAAAACATTCACCCATAGGTCCTTGATGATGTCATCTTGAGATAAAAGGCTTGGTGGTGATTTCAAGAATTTAAAGCATGAAGGATACACTTGATATTTTGATATAGATGTATAAATCCTAAGAGGATAAAGAAATGATCACTACCTATATTAGACCTTGCTACCTGCACACCTAAGGATCACCACATATAGGTGGTCTAAATAAAGAGTTTTGAGTCTTTTTACAAGGTTGAAATATTTATTAGCATCTTCATTAAGGTGTTAATGTGATTATAAGTTCATGACAGACCTCATGAAGTGATGGGTTGCCAAGTAAAGTTGAACATCATCTTCAAAAGTGATAACTAAGTTTTGTAGACACCTAAATCTGGCCATTGATAACCTCCAACTAGGCTTTTGACCATTTTCCATCAAAATGCACAATTTGGCCTAAAAACACTAAAATGCATTAAATGAGTTGAAACTGATATATTAAAGTGTTGATATTGGCTAGGATATACCTAATTGGGGAAATGTAGTTTATGGACTAACTAACTTTAATTAGATCATTTTTAGTGAAAATGTTAATTTTGTACTTGGGTGCTCTAGAATGTCTTTTATATCAAATTTATTGTACAAGATGCATGTATTTTTATTTGGTGTTAGAAACATCCTAAATGAGATAAAATATCTAATGAATTTAACATTGACTTCCAATTCCAATCCAATCAAATTTTGGACCAATAACAAGGCATTCTGATCAATTTCAATAATTTGTGCATAAAGTGCTTAATCATGCTTAAGAGATAATTAATCCAAATCAAGGAATAATTAATAATTCCATGGAAAATTGTTAAAAACATGTTTTTAGAAATGAATATTGAATATCTACATCATCAGGTGACCTCATTTCTTGGGTAGACATCTCTAGGCCATCAATGTCATAAATATCAAGATTATGGATCTCCTATGCCTCTGTATTACCTCCCATACCTCATTAATGCCATTTATCTCATGCCTCTTTATTACCCAACTTTCCTTGACTTGGATCCCAACTCAACCTGACTTGACCCAACTTGCCTTGACCTAGATCCCAACTCAGCTCGACTTGACCTGACTCAGATCCCAACTTGGCCTAACTTGAGCCAACTTGCCTTGACTCAGATCTCAACTCAAATCCCATCTCATCTCGACTCAGATCCCAACTCATCCTAACTAAAATCCCAAATCACCTTAACTTAGATCCCAACTTTTCCTAATTTAGATCCTAACTCACCCTAACTTAGATCCCAACTTGCCCTAACTTTTATCCCAACTCACTCCAACTCAGATTCTAGCTCACCCTGACTTGGATCTCAACTCACCTTGACTTGGATCCCAACTTAGATCCCAACTCACCTTGATTCAGATCCCAACTTGCCCTAACTTGGATCCCAACTCACCCTGACTCAAATCTCAGCTCACCCCTATTTAGATCCTAACTCGATTGTGTCAACCTGAGAGTTCATTTTCCTAAGTTAATTATTTCATCTTTAAAGGTGCTTTAAAGATAAACCACTTTCTAACATTTCTCTTGTAAGGCCAACTTGGAAAATGGCTAAAATGTGTTTAAATCATCTTTTGTATGCTTTAAAATGAACTAGGAACATTATTTTGGTGCTTAATATAACATTTAGGTGCTTAAGAAAACTTTTAGCATTAATTTTCAAAGTTTAAAATTTTAAGACCAAGGGGTCAAATGAACACCACCAAATCTTTCATTTGGGCTTAAAATTGAACACACTTGTCAATTTTATTTTCATTATTTCAATTAACACTTTGTTTTCACAAAATAGAAGGATGTTTCATGTATGCTCTTCCATTTGTCCCCTTTAGATAACCCTTGAAATCAAAATCACTTTTTTTATTTGAAAATTGCCTAATCCAAGGCATAGAAAGAACATCATCTAAAGCACTCCCCAAAAACTAGCAAAAGTATTAGGTGACTTTGACAATGACCCTAAAGTCTTTCTATTGTATGCTTTCTTTATTTCATGTAAACTTGTCTTGTGATGGGGACATCATTACCTCCTACAAGTTCCTTAGGGAAATTTTTACCTAGGGTTTCATCTCCTGACATTAAATTCACTTACTCCTTCTGAGTTACACATGGGACATATCTATATTTGGACATTGCACTATATTAAGCGAACAATAGGATATAGTGGCTATAAAAAGCACTAGACCTTTTTACAACTAGCCAATTCCATGGTCACCCAATTTTTGTGCTTATATTTTTCATTGTTTGACATGAAATCCATTATGCAATTGATTCCCCTAGAAACATTCAAAATCTTGTTAGTTTAGTCAACCCCACATTGCCATACCCTTGCTAGGATTTGGATGATTATACTTAGTGTATTTTAGTCATTTTTTCTTGGTATGTTTTAAGACTAAAACATTTGTTTTATTCATAAGCCATGTCAAAATAATGTATTTAAGTTTAGGAGGGTAGTGTTATGCTACCCAAATCATGTCAAAACATTTTAATGTTTTTGAGTCTTTGAAACAAAACATAGATCACATCATTTGAGCATGCTTACATCATTAGGTTGCTTAATTTGTTTTAGGAATAGTTTACCTTGTATTATAAACCATTATTTCAAACCATTTTATGTATAGCATTTATACTTTTATCTTGTGTTGTCATGCTGTCTAATCTTATCTAGTTTGTTTGGTCAAATCCTGGTTTTCACTTTTGAGTTTTCAATTAGCCTTGTCAAGTTTGGATTCAAAAATTGATTGATTTATGTGTAAGCCTTAATTCATGGGGTTGATACACAAATATTTCTCTTTTGGGTTTCATAAATTTAGTTAATTGATTACCCAAATTTAAAAACTATCGATGGTTTGTTTATTTAATACATATCCTTATCATAGATTGTGCCTTTATTTGGGAAAACACAGTCTTTATTCAAAGAGCCTTTTGTCTTACGCCTTATGCCAACTGATCATGTTTATGTTTGATTCTGTATTCTAGGTTTATGTCAAAATTATTTCCAAACTTATTTGATTAAATCAAATCACATGATTCCTTTGTTTCAAGTCTACCTTTTGATGTCATTTTGCCAAAAGTCCTAGCATATGCCTATTTTTTTGAGCCTAGTTTTTGACTCCATGTTTGGACAAAAGACCTAGTAACTCAACTTTTCCCTTTCCTAGTTTAGACTTTATTTGGAATGCTTTGACCTAGACCTTTAACATGCTTATTTTTATTTAGGTGCTTGACCTTTTGTGCATATGACATTTGACATTAGACATTTGATGTTAGACTATTTAATGCCAAGTCTTAGCATAAATAATTTTGGACATATATCTCCACTTTCAAACCATATTATAGATATAACTCCACCCTTTTGACCAATTTTGAACCATTATCCTTTGGACAATTTTTCAAAGTTTGTAAAACTCTAAGCCTTTTTATTTTAGAGATTTCATCATTTATATGGATATGTCTAGCTACACTTATGGTGGAGTCACATACAATCCAACTTATGATAGAATGGTTGCAAAAAATCCCATAAGGAACCCCTATAGAGAAATATTTTCTAAGGATTTTTATTATTCTCCCTACAATACTCCATATGGGGAACATAGTCAAAATCCACAAAATCCAAATCAAGACCTTGATTGGCATTAAGAAACTTGTGAGGAGGACTTTGAAGACCCAACTATAGGTAATGTTGTTTGGGATATGGATACATACCCTCTTTACAATAATCAACATGTGGAACATAGTCAAGAGCTAGCTTATGATCTAGCTCACAATTGGGATGATATGGTTTATCAAGAAGACTTGGATGCTTTCGCTTATGCAAGAAATCAAGTTCCACAATGCCCCTTCATCATTCCATGACCTAGTCCTTTGACTTGTGTGAGGAATCAAACTCCACAACACCCTATCATTACCATTGTAGACACCAGAATTATGTCACACACATGTGTAACTCCTTGTGTTGAAACCCCCCTTAAGCTCACTTTTTACTAATAAAAATTAGCCTCTCTAACCCATGCTTTTACCCTTCACACATTTAATTAATTTAAAATACTTAATTAAGTTAATTAAAAACCCCTTATTCCACCTTACCTATTCATCTCATCCTAAGAGTGATTATCATTTGAGAGGTCACCTCAAGACTTAGTCCTGTTATCCTAACTACCCAAGACTTATTCTCACCTCAAAACTAAATTCCTACTCAACTACATCCTTCTTATCCTCCTATTTTTACTATTTCTTAATGGGTGCCACATTTGGCATGAGGATTAATAGAAATCTAGAAAAAAATAGTATTTTTACCTATTCTAAGGCTGCTAACATTGGTTAACCCATGACTGATGTCAATAGGATCACCGATGTCAGTTATATAATCCAAATTGCAACATAATGTTTAGGTTAATAGAAATCAAGAAAACTCCTTATTTGCATCCAAGCTCTTAACATTCAAATTTTGACATCTTGGTTTACTTTTATTATGCATAAGTCAATCTAGATTAAGATCCAACCTCTTTAGAACTAGCAGCACCCACTTGTTTTCTCTATTTAGGGCATTGGCTCAAACTACCTAATAGGATCCATTCATCTAAAATTTATCATTTTATCACCACTATAGCTAAGTATATCACTTATTCTATAGACCTTTTAAGTAGTTAATTTTTTAGCACTTTACATATAATGCTCATTACTTTACACATTCCTAGTTAAACCCCATGAGGGAGTTATAAAGATTACCTACTTATTTCTCCTTAACCCAACAGACCAAACCTCTGACTAGATCCATCCAAATCATAATATATATATATATATATATATATATATATATATATATATATATATATATATATATATATATATATATATATATATATATATATATATATATATATATATATATATATATATATATATCTCACACACACACACACACACACACACACACACAACTCTCACCAACCTTTCATACCTAACCAAAACCATTTCCTATACCTAAAAAAGTCTTTTACAAGCTCTTCAGTAATTATTTCCCCTACCAACCTCAATAGCCTAATCGACATCGATCACCTTCACCCACTGACCTCGATAGTATAACTAATATAGATCACTTCCTATCTGATGTCACTGACTATGGATTTCTTAACCTTCCCAAAACCTACCCAAATAACTTCTAAAATACTAACATAACATACCATCTACACTTTTTTACTTACTACTACATTCAAGTTGCAAAAAATGGTAACATTAACTTTCTTTTACTCTCTCTTTACCTCACTTTTTGTTGTTTGTTACTCTTTTGTCTCTCAAAAGTGGACTACCATCTCTAAGGAAGTTCCACACTTCTTATAACAAGCACGTAACTTGGTAACCCACTCATTTATCTACTAATAAACATTTTGTGATAGTTTTTTCTTACTTGCAAGTAGTCCTCTCTAGCCAAAAAGGAGTGCTCACAACATCTACATATGGTTTTCAAACCAATATGAGTTCATTCTAATCACTTATCCCTATCATTATTATCTTTTTTTCTTTAGACTTGAAATATAAAAAATTTAGAAAAACATTTCTAGCATGCTCGATGGGACCCTAGAGTTTTTCTTAGGTTCATTGCTTGTTTTAAGAATTCATATAGGTGCATTATAGTAAAAACTTTATTTCTTAAAATTTCTCCTTTTTTTCTCTCTTAAAACAAAAAATTCAACATTTTGTGTTATATTTAAAATCATTAAACTCTAATTTTCTTCTTTTCTCTTTGCCTTTAAAATTAATTCATCATTTTTCTTAAAATTTGAAATAATCTCTTCTTTACTTCCTCTTGCATGCACATTGGGATAGTGAATTTCATTCTCTACTCCTATTTCATCTTTGTTTTCATTTGAATCTAAAAATTTCAGATTTAGGTTTAAAACTTATTGCATTTCATTGTTTGCTTGCTGCATATTAGTTCACCTAGTTAATTACAAGAATTATGAATAAATTGTAGTGCACCTATGTTACACAACAAAATCACACTCACACAAACAAACATATAAACTCACTTGAGACAAGGCCCATCAAGGTTTCATCACCTTTTTTATTACCTTACCCTACCTAGCTATCTTACATGGATTTCACCACCAAGGGGAGAACCCACTCCATTATCTCGCAGAGTATAAACTCTAGGTAAAAGGTATATTTTGGCTAAGTAGCCTGGCTTGGTTTTAAGTCAATGAAGTGTGGGGAGAAATATCCTATAAAAAGCCACATACCTAGTTTAACATAGATTTCCTCTTGAGCACTAAAACTAACCTAAAACTAGCTCTAGATTACTTTCTAGTACCTTCAACAACCAGATTTTATTCTCACTATATGATTAAGGCATAAGTCAACATGAGACTAAAACTAATCTCTAGGAGTTAATACTTAGTGGATATAGGTTCTTTTTTTAGTTTTTTATTGCCTTCTATATTTTGGAGTTGGTAAAGACATTTTCCTATTGATTCACAAAATCAAGACTATTTCTAATACTTAGTTTATATAACCTATTATATCAATTTTTTTGAGTGTTCTTCATTCTTACACATACCTCTTACATCTATTATTTTACTTATTTTCTACTTTTATGTTTCTAAAAGTTGAATTTTCCTTCTCTTAGGATATCACATTGGCTAACATCGGTTAGCTATACCAATGTCAGTAGACTTTAGCTACCAACATTAGTTAATTCTATTGACATCAGTAAAACTTTTACTACCAACATTGGTCAAGTGACTGACATCGATGACTATGTAATTTTGATTTTCTCAAAAAAACAATATAAAAAAACCCACTTACCTACACCTAAACCTAATTGTCCCTTATTTTATCACTAATACAAAGTAGTAAGACTATTTATACTTCCTCTTGCATAATATTGATGTGAGTTCAAGCCAAAATTCTTGCCAATTATGCAAGCTGGTAACCACTTCCACCTTCCCCCCTTGTTACTGAGTCTATCATGGATCATAATTTAAATACAGGGCATACTCCTAGCCCCAACCAAATTCCCATTGTGCCTAAAGGAGATCAATATTTTTCTAAATTTCTTGATCATAATGTGGTAGCCCTTTAGCATTACCTCACCATGAGCCAAACCCATAATTCTTTGAGTGACCCAATCTATGGTATGACAACCTATCTAATGGAGAAAACTTCAATTTTAGCTACCTCCATTATTTTCTCCATGGTGACTCAAACCACTACTTTGATAAGTAACCCAACTATAAACAATGTCCAAAGTTTACCATCACCATCTTGCCATCCCACCTAAACCCTAGCATGACTTCCCTACTTTCATAAACACAACCAATTCTATCAAATCACACCCCATTTTAGAATTTAGTGGTACCTATTCAATCTAACCTTGTGATTATAATTACCCAAGTTATGACTCACCCTTCATCAAGTCTCACCATGCCAATAACCCAACCTATAATAAAAACATGCAACCAAAGCATAGTGTCTAACCTAATGGGACAAGCCCCTTTTCTTTTTACCCCCAGCCTATGATTCATTATCCTTATGTTTCCCCAACACAACCCCAACAAGCTATTTCATATGCCCCCTCTACTTATTATCAAATTACTAATAACTTAGGAGGTATCCCCTAGACTAATCCCCCTCTAGACCTCATTAAGATGTTAATGGACAAGATGTCTAATCTAGAGACATCTATTTCTGGTTCAAAGAATGTGTTATCTTATGATTAGATATATAATGAACCCATCCATCCTTCTATCCTATTCACCCTTATCCAAGCCAATGGGAGCTCCATAAATTTACTTGTTTCTAGAGTAAAGACGACCCACAATAGAATTTTCAAGAATTTAGACATGATTGTTATTTAATAGGGCATGATGATGCATTACTACTTTGGACTTTATCTATGTCTCTTTCAAGTGCTACCTTAGATTGGTATCAATTGATAACTCAACACTCCCTTTTCTCATTTACCCAAATCACACAAATATTCTTAGACCATTTCTCTATTAGCATTTATAAAAAGGTTTCTATTATATACCTTTATTCTATTAAAAAATTTGATGATCAGTCTATCATATATTTTGTCACTCACTAGAGAGGCTTGATCAATCAACTCTCATTATCCTTATGCTAACCTAAACTTATTGAGATCTTATCAAGGGCATGTGATAAGCACATCTCATCCACACTCTAAGTACAAACTTTTTTCACATTTGATGTGGCCTTTACAATAGTATAAAAACTCAAGATTCAGGCTATCAATGAAGGTAGAGTTAAGTTGCATAGTAAGAACCCCAATTCCAAATTGAATGACTCCTCTTCTAAAACTTCTCCTTCTAACCAAAAAGATAAAAGATCCACTAATGTGGTGGTCATTAAGTCAGCTTCTTCCACAACCAAAAACTAATCTAATTCCTTGACTTCCCAAAATATGACCAAGCAATTCTAACAATGGTATGAATAAAGAAAATACACTCCCATTGGGGAGTCATATACATCCATTTTGGAGAAACTATTACAACAATGTGTCATAACCATTCCTCAAATCAAACCTCCTATAAATTTTGACCCTTCCCATCTTATTCTAACTTGGTACAAGGAAGATGGGTTTTGTGGCTACCATTGAGTTAAAGGCCACAATTCTAATAACTATAAGACATTCAAGAACATTGTTCAATACATGCTTGATATAGGTGATCTAGTCTTGGATAATCCTAATGCAACCCCTGATAAAAGTATATATGTGTTTAAACACCCTTTTCCTAACCATTCACCCAATCAAAATAGTGTTAAGACCATGACTAACTTAGGTGATCATAATATCCATATGGTTAATATGGTCTTTCCTTTACCTCTAGTTCAACCTCCCCCTCAACAAGAGGCACCCATTTTATTGACTCCTCCCCCATAGTCAATGGCATTTGTCTTTCCCATTCTTACTCCTAAGGTAGAAGATCTAATTTCACCCATTCCACTCCCACTTGAGGAGGAGCCTCCTTTACCACTTATTTTGCCATCAGAGGAGCCAGGATTACCATTTCATTTTACACTAATATTACCTATTCTTTTACCTATGGAAGATCATGCCTTACCCATAATACAACCAAATATTGAAGGCAAGACCATTCCTATGTTATAACCTCTTAAGGAACCTTATTCACCTACCTTTCCTCCACTGATAGAGAGTAGTACCCCAGCCAATCCACCTTTACCCCTAGAAGAGTCAACATTATCTACTCCCACATTAGATGAGAGACCTATTATGCCTACTCCAATTATACCACTCTTACCCCTTATTTTACATATGGAGGATCATACTTTACATGTTCCTTGCCCACATGTTGAGGGAGAAATAATACCTATATTTTACCCCCTTAAAAAACCCTCTTCACCTACCTCTCCTCCACCCATAGAATACCATGCCTTTTCTCTTGTATCTATCGAAGAAGACCCCATTGTAGTTATTTCTAATATTTGGCCCAAAGTATTAGAGAGCAACAATTTCCTTCTTTCCCAAAAAAATCAACCTTTTAAATACACAACCATAAGGCCTACATCAACATCATCTAAACCCTTCTTGTGGTTGGTAAAAAGTCTAAAATTTCTTGACTCCATGAAGCTAGATCACATGACATTTTATGACTAGTTTAAAACTCCTTATCCAACATAATGAGTGTTAACTTTTACTACCAACCTCCTCACTACCCTTTACCCAAAGGTCTTTGACAAAGTTATATATTCTTCACCAAAATTACCATAAGCTCATCCATCTATGTGAAAATCCTCACCCTCCCAGACATCTACCACATTAAAGTAGATTAGACCCTTAGGTGTATGCCTCATCTCTAATTTAATTCATCCATAGGTGAAATTATATTTAACTCCTCAACCATAAGATGTAATTTCATGGCTTAAACTACAAAAAAATGTTAAGCTTCTAGATCTCATCAATACTTCCCTCTTTGATCCTCAAATTTACCATCAATTTTGGGACCACACCACTCTACTTGAGTTTTAGTATTTCCAACCCAAGTAAAATAAAAGGTTAAGTTACCTCCACTACTACCTTTGCCACTTGGTAGGCCTTTAAAATCTTACACTATGATATTTACACCAAGAAAGTGTTATAAAAACATGTAATTACACCACCACCAAATAAGGAACCATGTAAAATCACCTTTATGACTCCTAAACAAAATAAAGTATCCACTACTATAAGCATAACAAGTGTGATCCCACTTGCAGGCTCTCAAAGCTTTTCCCTATGTCAATTATTATAATCTTCCATAATAACTCTTCCTCCCATTAAGCCTTATAGTCCTTTTGAAATGAATCCATCTTGTTTTAATGATACACAAGTGTGTTTATATCATTGCTCACTTAGACACAATATTGAGAGTTGTAAATCCCTCACAACACTCATTTATCAACACTTTGATGTCAACACTCTCTTTGTTGATACTCATATTAGCCTTTCTATTATTCCACATATATAATCCATAATGTCTCCTATTGTTCCACCTAAATTCAAACCCAAAGCTATGGTTGTAACCCCTTTTCCAGCTCCTTCACCTACATTTAAAATCAACATAGTTAATGTGACCACATGGTCACAAAACCAAAATGATAAATATAAGGAAAAGGTCAATTATCCTTGAGATCATTAATTTTCCAAAGACACTCCTTCTTTGAATCCTAAGATTTTTATCTTGGGTGTCCCTAGACTAACATCTTTGGATGTTATTCAAAGGTCAAAGGTGAAAAAAATTCACCAAACTCCTATGAAAATGGCCTTATATGAGTTAATCCAAAACTCATCCCAACACCATCAAAGTTTTATTAGTGCCATGTCAATGATTGAGGTACAACCTGATGATCCCCAACCTCTTACATCTTTGGTCATCTCCCTTAATTCCATCTCCCTAATTTCATTCAGTAATTCATAAATTTCACTTCACTACCCTAAATATCAAGATTATAACCTTTTTATTACCACATATATTGATCAAACTCATGTCAAGAGATTCATGATCAATGGGGAATCTATTATTAATATTACTTCTACCCATGCCTACAAACAACTAGCTCTTCATGACAATTGCATGTCTCAAATTGACATGGTACTCTACTCCTTTAATGATACCATAGCTACTATAGTGGGTATTATTTTCTTACATATCCATGTAGGTCCTTGCACAATTATTGAGCTATTCTATGTTGTAGAATGAGATTTATAATATAACATCCTACTTGGATGACCTTGGATATGTGTTATGGCATGTGTAACCTCAACTTTGCAACACTGTGTCAAGTTTGAGCATGATGGGCAGGTGCATGTTATATCCACTGACCCACCTCTATTTAAAACATGAAACATGAATTATAGTCCCAATGACGTTCTCATTACATTGATGACATCATCTTCCCCACATGATACTTTAAAAGCTTCCACAAGCTCCACTCCCTAATTACACAGATACTGGTAACATAAATTCCTAACAAGGATCCCATGGAGGAAACTTTTCAACATTTGTCACTTGAAAAATATCATTTATTGACACTTCACATGTTCTATACTCCATAAGAGTATGGAAATCTTCACATGATCCTAAATTATGATCCTTGTATTGGTATGGTAATCCCTTATGGGCCCCCTAACCTTCAAAATAATTTCACATATGGGGGAATTAATCAAGCTCTTGTTTTTGACATTACATCTTATTCACCATAATCATTTTCCTATGACTTCTCTTTCCTAACAAACCTTAGTTTTACACACACCTATTTTGGTTAGTGTACCTAGAAAGGATTTGGTTTGAGTCATTATGATCAAGGTGTCCATATGCCTATTAAATATCCCACTAACAAAACCATTGAAAATGCCTAAAAGAGACATGGAGTGGGATATGGTGAACAAATTAAACTCACTAAAACTTCCCATGTACTAATTATTGAATAACCAATCTCTCCTTCTCAACCTTCTTCTCCACCATCACCTACTAAATCAAAGGTATTTATACCTCTTAATTTTATTTTTTTAATAAATGCCATCTATTTGAGGCATCTTACCTATCACCAGGGTAAGGAAATAAGGTCATTTCCTCTTGTTCATCTTGAAATAATTGATGAAGACTCTCCCACTATTAACACTATACAATTTCAAGATGATGATGTAATTCTCACACATATAGGTGCAAATGATTCCTATATCCAATGATCACTCCCATGTAAAACAAAAGCTATGTTAAATGAATCAACCATTAACATTAATTTTTCCTCTGATGATAACCCTCATGCCCTCAATATTGGCCAATCTTTGGATTCCTCTATGCAAGCTAATTATGCCACATTTCTTAATAACCATAACAAATCCTTTGCTTGGTCTTATAATGACATGCCTAGTATTGAACCCTCTATCATCACCCATAACATTGTCATTAATCAATATTTTAAACTTATTAAGTAGAAGCTTCACAAGATGCGTCCTTGTATTACTCTCTTTGTCAAAGAATATCTCTAATGCCTCCTTTATGTTAATTTTATTCAACCCATCAACTACCCAAAATAGATTTCTAATATTATTCCTATCACCAAATTGACTAGGGGAATCTAAATTTTCACTATATTATCATGACTTAAACCTCACTTGTCTAAAATATGACTTCCCATTACCAAGTATCGAACAACTTCTTGATCTAATAGTTGACCATGAGATGTTATCCCTTATGGATGGGTTCTCTAGATATAATAAAATAATAGTTGCTCCTGAGGATCAATATAAGACAACCTTCATTACCCCATGGGGAAATTTTTATTATTGGGTCATGCCTTTTGGTCTAAATAACACTAGTCCCACTTATAAACATGCTATGACTTACATCTTCCATGATCTCCTACATAAAATTATGAAATATTATGTGGATGACTTACTCAATAAGTCTAAACTTCAGCAAGATCACTTGATGATTCTCTAAACCATATTTACTCATCTCCTCCAATATAACATTTAACTAAACCTAAAGAAATGTGTCTTTGGTGTTCTTTCTGGTAAGCTCTTAAGTTTTATCATTTATCTTTATGGTATTGGGGTTGACCCTTATAAGGTTAGATAAATATTAGAGATACCTCCACCTATTAATATCAAACAACTTCATAGCCTAAAATGCAAACTTCAAACAATTCATTACTTCATCTCCCAGTTGTCAGATCATTGCAAACCCTTTCACCATCACCTTAAAAAGGATGTCTCCTTCCATTGGAATATAAATTTATAGGAAGCTTTTCATGCAATCAAACAATATCTCCTTTACCCACTATTTCTAATTCCATGTCAGGAAAATCAACCTTTCTACATATACATCTCCACAACAGACCATTCCTTAGGTGCTATGATTTCACATTGAGAGGACCAACATCAAGAATAGGTGGTTTACTACACAAGCCACACACTTATTGATTATGAGACTTGATATACCCATAATAAAAATGTTTGCCTTGCATTGGCATTTTCTACATGCAAGCTTCACCATTATCTCCTAAATCAAAAAACTTATGTGGTCACCCATACTGATCCCCTCAAATACATGCATTCTAAGCCATATCATAGCCAATGTGCAGCTTGATGGCTCATGCTTCTTGCTAAATTTGACTTGGAGTTTAAAGGGAAAATAATCACTAATCAGTTGGCTGTTACCCCTTTGCCTGAAAACCAACCTTTAAACCTTGAATTCCCTAATGAATCTATTGTAATTCTCACCACTGATGACATCTTCTATCAAATGATGATGTTCTTTGATGGGTATAAATTTCAATATAGTGGGGTTGTAGGAGTCATTCTTATTCATCTAAATGGTGAACTTATGCCTTTGTCATTTAAACTAGATTTTGAATGCACTAATAATATGGCTGAATATGAGGTTTTGATATTAGGACTTCAAATATATCTCTTCTCGGGTATCAAATCCATAACCATCTTCAGTGATTCTTAGCTAGTGGTTAACTAGGTTAATGGTTCTTACCTATGCAAAAATGAAATTCTTCAATGGTATAAACATCATGTAGATATGCTCTTGGGGTCATTTGACTCTTATCTCTTACATGATCTACAAACAATTTTGTTGACATAATGGCTTCACTTGCATCACACATACCCTCTTCATCCTCTTCCTTGAAAATCTATGTCACCGTGCATTGCTTAACATTACCCTCCTATGTATCAACTAACATTCTCTTTATTAGAAATGTAACATCTAACCCACATGACTTATGCTATAAGTAACTCATGGATTACCTTTTCTTCTCTATTACCCCTTTTTATCTCTCTAATAATGGCAGATGTGCCTTCATAACATGTGCCACTCATTACACTATGCTAGGGGGACTTCTCTACAAGAGAGGTTTGGAAGGTCTCTTCCTTAGATGCCTCACTAGTACTGAGACTCCCTTCACTATTAAGTAATTCCATGATAGGATTTATGGTGGACATTTTAATGGTCACATAGTTTATAAGCATATCCTTCAACTTAGTTATTATGGGCCAACACTCTATTAAGATTGTACTGATTACGTTTGACATTGCATCAAATGTCAACAACATACTAACCTTCTTCATGTTCTGAGTCATGTATTACAAGTCACCAAATAATTATTTCCCTTCTCATAATGGGGCTTAGATCTAATCAGGGAAATTAACCCTCATTCCTCCCTCCATCATCATTATATCATTACTGTCATTGAATGCTTCACTAAGTGGGTCAAGGCCATTCCTCTCATCTCCACTAAGGCTAACAAATTTTTTGACATTATCAACCATCACATCATCTATCATTATTATGTCCCTCATAGCATTATAATAGATAACAACAAATATTTCAAAAACAATATTGTCTAAAGTCTTTGTGATACATTTAGAATTAAATTAAGCTTCTCATCACCATACTATCCACAAGTAACTAGACAGGTAGAATATTCTAACAAAACATTGACTAAAATTATAAATAAATTAGTTAATGATACAGTCAAGGATTGACACACACACATTCCTTTTACTTTATGGGCTTACCACACTAGCATTCAAGCCCCTATGGGTGCTATACCTTTTTCGTTGGTATATGGGATGGAGGATGTTTTGCCTCTTGAGGTTCAGATTCCTTCTCTTTACATTTCTATAAAATACATATTAATGATTACTTTCACCAATGATGTTTGGCTCAAATCAAATTTCTTTATGAGCATCATCTCATAGCCCTCAACCACCTCCAAATCTATCAAGAGTGTATCAAATTCACTTATAATAAAAACCTCAAAGAACAAGATTTAAATATTGGATATCTCATCTTAAAAGAAAATCAACATGTGACAAACATGGATAAAATCAAATGGGGTAAGTTTGATCCTAATTGGCTTGGACCCTACATCATAACTCACAAGTATGGCTCAAGAACTTATCACTTATCTTGTCTAGATGGAATTTTAGAACTTGAGCCTTTAAATGCCTTACACCTACAACCATTCTTTTTTTAACCAAGCATCACTTCACCATGGGTTTAACTTGAGATCATCCCTTGAGCACCCCTATTACATTCATTTTCCTTCCTCATTATCCCTTACTCCTACTCACTTAGTTAACTTACAAAGTGATATGGTTTTGCCCTCAAAGTGGAAAAACCCTAAGCCTCTATAATCTTGTCCATGACTAAAAGCAAAAAGAAGAAAAGAAAATGGGATATGTGACAAGCTATAAACTCTTAGGTCATGATTCTCAATGTATACTTCTCCCTTGAAGGACAACTACGTAACTTCTCTTTGCTACTATTAATAGACTTTTCCCTTAAAAGATAACTATTTAAAATAAAAAACAAACACATAGACCACTCCCTTGAAGGATGGCTAATCAAAGATTTATTCTGAAATAACAAATGCAAATGAATATATTCTCATATTGATCAACTTTATACAACCTCTACACATACAAAATCCCATTGTAGGCTTCCTGCATTAATCAAATTACACAAAAAAAGCTTTAAGTTATGGACTTTCCTATAGTATCTCTCAAGTCACCCACAAGAGGGGCATATCATCCCCACTTCAAAGATTATGCTATCTCAAACACTTTCACTAATTTACCATTTTTTTCCTCATACTATTTCAAGGGACTTTGAACTCGCTTAACACAAGGTGAACATGATGCTTCTATAACAAACAAAATGGTCCAATGATGTAAAGCATCAAATAAGACCATATTTTTGAGCCTATTTATGTTATGATTATGGTCTTTTCCAATACACAAGCATTTTTCCTCTTTATTTTCCCATCCAAATCACATGTTGATCTCTCTACTAAGATGAAAATGTTATACAAGCACTATCAATCCTATTGCATTTATTTTATGCATACACCATCAAAAATATGGAAAAATGCTGAAATAAAACAACAACAAAAAACCTATTCATTTTAAACATACACCATCACAAATATGAAAAAATACTAAGATGAAACTAGCAAACCAACTATGATTATACCATCACATATATGGGAAATACTAGTCTAACTCAACTAACATTTTCAACTTAACATAACATAAAATGATCATCCACATCAACATCATCACAATCATCATAAACACATCTCAAAATCACAATAAATATACATCACACACACACACACACACATATGGCTTATCTTATATATATATATATATATATATATAAAGATAAGCCACTATATATATAACATATATTACCAAAAACACAAAATCTAGCACTCAAAGTCCTCAAGGCTCTCTATGTGACTGTGAAGAAGTAGTGTCATCACCACTCTCTGCTTGTCTGCATCTACATGAGCTAGAAGCCATGGCACATGACAGAGATCTCTCATACTATATAAACTTCTAATACCTCTAAATCTATGGAAACTCCTTGATGGCCCTCTCATAATAGACAATCTCATCAAGGTAGTAGTACATCTTACCATAAATATGGTCTATGGTGGTCTCATGGCACTGACTGAAGGCCTAGCTTGTACTAGTACCTATGGTGTTGGAGGAGGAGTAGCTTGATATTCTACTCTCAAACTATCCCACTCTAATATTAGTGTAGTAACCTAACCCTATAACACCCTAACTTGGCCCTATAGTGCACCAATCTGGCCCTGTAGTGCCCTCACCTAGCCCTATAATGTCTCTACCTATCCTAGTAAGGATAATACCTATGCCTGAGTTATATCTCTAGCCTATACTATTGCATCGCATGTCTTTATAGTTGCATCTCTCTCCCTCACCACACCCTACAAATCTAGTGGTGGCCTATTGACCTCAACTATGGGATGTAACCCAGCCCCCCAAGCCATATATATCACTATACACCTTGGATCAACTATGATTGACCCTACTTGTAGCTCCTCAAAATTTGGCCCTTCTGTCTCCTAAGGCAAAGGTAGGGGTGCCTCTATATTATCCCTCTTATATCAAGGGAAGGTAGGTGGTAGATCCTATAGTAGGCCAAACTACCTCTTGACCCATGATATGGGTACCATCTCTAGCTTGTTATCTCATCTCCCCCTAACCCATAATGAGTTATATAATCCAACCAGCTACTATGTTTGTCCTTTAAATATGGGTTATGTCAGATAGGGTCTCCATAAAATATTTGCATGGATCAAACCCTCAATCATACACCTATAATAAGCAATGTCATGCACTATGTCATCTACTCAAGTTTGTGACATACCATCTCTCCACCATCTAAAACCAACCCTAAATCCAACTAGAATCATGGTAGGTAATCCCAATGGTCATGTCACCATGATATGCTCATATGCCCAATAGTGTAGTAAATGGTTGACACATAAACTATATCATCATCATAGCTAAAAACATTGGTCCCCATATAAAAAAGGTTTGTTGCTCAACCATCTATGCAAACACACCCATCAATGCAATCAAAAATTTACCACCATTTGCATTTGGTAATGCATACACTATGATCCCTATCATTATTAGGATGTGCATCTTATGTTTCTCCTCATCAACACTATATAGTGGCTCATAGGCAAAACTCACTAAATGATAAGTCACCTCACTAACATGCTCACCATATAACTGTAACATATGTATATCATGCTCCTCTCTCGAGTATGAGAAGATATCCTCACAATAGAATGACAATTGTAATATCTTATATACATCCTTTTGGGTCACTTTCAACTCTCTATTTAGTAGATGGAAGGTGTTGGTGGTGTGATCCCACCTCTTAATCAATGTTATCATTAGGCCCACTTCTTGGGTGACTCTATAATATCATCACACTCCTCCTAACCCCATATATTCCATATGCTCCCACTCATTTTAGGTGACATTACTCCTCATCCATGTTAGCAGCCTCAGTAGGTGATCCCACAACATCAACTCCAAAATTTACTGAATCTATACACACACAACTCGAGTCACATACTTTCTAATATAATCTATCACCACCTTTTTCCCTTATCTTTGGGAGAACTAAATTGGTTTAAGGCCCTCCACTAGGTTATGTAGGTAGCAGTTAGTTGAGATAGGGTCTTCTAAGGTTATCTAAGCCATATACCGACCTAACTATCTATGCTAATATCCACTCTCAACCCTAGGCTTCACTATCTCTCTCTCTCTCCACCCTAGGCCTAACTGCCTATCATAAATATACACCTCATGACTTATATCCCTACCCCTCAATCTTTGCACTATCTTTTAAGCCCTAGGTCTCCTAACCTATCCCAACCTCTCTTTTTTAACATACTTTAACCATATCTTAGATCTTTTTCCCTAGGCCCTAGGAGAACTACATTGGCCTGAGACCCTAAACTAGGATATGTAGGTAGCACTTAGTCAACATGAGGTCTTTTGAGGCTAGCTCAGCTACTAGGCTAGTTGACTACTTCCATTAGGGATCCAAATTGACCCTTTGTCCTATTTTTTGGTTCTTCACAAGTCACTAACATTAGTTTTAATGCTGACATCAGTGCTTTATGTCAATTGATGTTAGTAGAAACCTACTGACATCGATGTTGTGTTGGCTAATGTCAGTGGAACCCAACAACTTTAGTGATTGGTTCAAACCTAGGGCCAAATGACCCATCCCTCAAAATATAAATTTTAACCTAAAATCTACCCCAAATCCCTCCCAACTTACCCTTCACCTACCCCACCCCAATTCCTACCCCTCTACTAACATTTTCTTCCCCTGAACTCTCGAATTAACCTACCAAAGAAAATTAACCAATTCACATTCAAAACCAAATCATAAAGACTCTTACCTCATCTCTCATCTCCTCTAGGCTAGCACAACTAGCTCTTGTGGTGGCATGCCTCCCATTGGGTCCCCTCTTAGCTCGACCATCTCAATCATAGTCAAAGCTCTATTTTTCTCTAATCAAAATTTAAAAATGAATTCGGTCAACTATCAAACCCCATTTTTTTGGGTTTAGTTAGCCACCAATGTCATCATCCTTAACCTAATCTACTAATGTTGGCACTTAAGCCCACTGATATTGACAAATTTATTGATGTTGACATTATTTATTACCAACATTGGTAATATCACTAACATCAACACCATTAGATTAATGTTTCTACTAACAACCCTAAATTTTTAAACTTTACCCATATTCTAAGGCAATTTAAAGATTACGTCCCCTTATCCTAACTACCCAATACTTATTCTCACCTCAAAACTAAATTCCTAATCAACTACATCCTTTTTAGCCTCATATTTTTATTATTTTGTAATGGGTTCCATATTTGATACAAGGAGTAATAGAAATCTAGCCAATAATAGTAGTTTTACCTATTTTAAGGCCACCAACATTAGTCAACCCATAGTTGACATTAGTGGGATTGCTGACATCAGTTATATAAGCCAAATTCCAACCTAATTTTCAAGTCAGTAGAAATCAATAAAACTCCTTATTTACATCCAAGCTCTCAGAATTTAAATTTTGGCATCTTGGATTACTATTATCATGCATAAGTAAATCCACATTAGGAACCAACCTCATGAGAACCAGTAACACCCGCTTCTTTTCTCTATTTAGGGCATCAATTTGAACTACCTGATAGGATCCATCCATCTAGCACTTATCATTCTATTACCACTATAACTAAGTATATCACTTATTCTTTAGATATTTTAAGTAATTACTTTTCTATCACTTTACATATACTATTAATTACTTTACACATTCATGACCAAACCCCATGAGGGAGTTATAAATCTTACCTACTTGTTTCTTCTTGACCCAACACACCAAACCTTTGACCAAATCCATCCAAACCATACAATCTCTCTCTCACACAACTCTTCCCAACCTTTTATACCTAACCAAAACCATTTCCTAGACCCAAAAAATTCCTCTACAATCTCCTAGGTAATTATTTCCCCTACCACCCTTAGTAGCCTAATCGACATCGATCACCTTCATCCACTAACCTTGGTAGTATAACTGATATCACTCACTTCCTAACCGATGTTGGTGACTATGGATTTCCTAACCTTCCAAAAACCTACCCAAATAACTTATAAAATACAAATAAAATGTAACACCTACACTCTGTTACTTTCTTCTACATTTAAGTTGTGAACAATTGTAACATTATCTTTATTTTACTCTTTCTTTGCCTCTATTTTGGTTATTTATTACTCTTTTATCTCTTAAAAGTGGATTGTCATCTCTAAGGAAGTTCCACAGTTCTTAGAACAAGCACGTAGCTTGATATCCCACTCATTTATCTACTAAAAAACATTTTGTGGTAGTGATTTCTTACTTATAGGTAGTCCTCCATGGCCAAAGAGGAGTGCTCACAACATCTAGATATGATGTGCAAACCAATCTAGGTTCATTCTAATCACTTATCTCTATCATTTTTTTCTATTTTTCTTTAGACTTGAAATAGACAAATTTTAATGAAACAACCATTTTATGACTTCATCCTTTGGCTCATGCAAGAAATCATGATCCCTAATGCCCTACCATTATCAAACCACAAGCCATTCCTCATCCATAACCAATCCCATCCAAACCTCAAAAGATCCAATCTTTTAAAGACCAAGCTATGTTCAAAATTGGTATTTTATAACTCATTAGAAACTAAAGCCCAAACAACCAACCAATCCAAGATGTTTTTGTTAAACCAACCACTTGTGATAAGTTAGCCTATGATGAATCACCTATTGAACCTATACTAGTTATCGAGGAGTCTCACACTAACCAACCAATCTTTGTCAAGTCACTTTTTATTGATTATAACCACCTTAGGGAAAATCATTACCTCAACCATGTGCCTATTTTTCAAGAGCCTCTTATTGATAATGTACTCTCTAAGGTGTTGTATCTTGACCTTTTTCTTATCCTAAAGGAGTCCCACTCTAAAAAACTAGTTTTTGTGGAGCCCATTATGACATCATAGGTTGTTACTTGTCCAAAACCAAATATTCAATGAGACATCATTATAATAGAGTACCTATCAAATGAAGAATTAGAGTTAGAGTCAGGTTCTATTATCAGACTAACATTGGATTTACCATCAAAATCTAAATCAACATCAATCTCAATATCATATTTAGAGTCCCTTGAGTTAGAATTAGATTTAAAAGAAGAATATGTTTATGGATGTTACAACATTGGTTGCACATGCCTTGTAGATAAATTTGAATACATTTATGATCCTTTTATGGTTTTTGAGAATGAGTACTTCACCTTTAACAAAATTTATCATAGTATCTTCTATTAGGATTGTGTAACCTCTCCCCATTCCATTACCATTCTATAGGCCATTACCATCAACCAAAATAGCCATATCATTGACATTCCATTTCCCATAAGTGTCGATTGGGATCTATAGAATCACACTTTGTTGAAATACATCCATGGTGACATAGAAGTTGAAGAAGAAAAAGGAGGCCAAGACCACATTCATATAGTAGAAGAACACTCTCCTAGTAAAACATTTTTGGAAGTGTTAGGGGACAATTAAAGTTAGAACTCAACATCTTCTAGTGAAACATTTTTGGAAGTGCTAGAAGATAATCAAAGTCAAAATTAAACATTCCTTAGTGAAACCTTCTTAGAGGTTCTATAACACAATAAAAACAACTTCATTGGTGAAAACCTCATTGAGGCATTGATATTTGAGAACAAAAGTTCTTCATTACTTGATGAAGACATAATCAAAGATCAAATCAAAATAGCTTCCTATATATAACCTAATAAAATTGTAGCTACTCTTAGGCCCAAAAAATAGAAAAATTTGATGGTCCTATCAAGAGAACATGTATTCAACCCCACCATAACCAAAATTATGTTGAATCTGACATCAACAACATTACAATTACTAAACATCCTGATCTTTATATATTTTCCAACCATTTCACATTCCATTATCATCTACCATTTCATTTCATAGTCAAACCTACCATCCATTATTTATCCTTTTTTACCATACATGGCTACACTTTCCTTTATAGAGGCTACAAAGATACCTTGTCTTGATGTTTGAAGGAATCAAAATCAATGACCAACGAAGATCATAAAAGCATTCTTAGAATCCAAATCTGTATTGAGTTCTTGATAAAGTATTTTTTTTTGAATGAGGTGTGAGCTAGTAATTAACATGATCAAGTATTCTATTTGTATCATTTGTTGATTATGACATACATTTCCCCGTCAGTATGAACAATAGAATAAAAAACCACACCTAGGCCAAAAACATGTAAAATACCATTTCATTTTTATGCCATTGCCATTGTTACATATCCTTTGAACATTATTGCATATCTCAACCAATCACCTTATCACTTGGGGGTAACCCTCTTACCATTTTTTTAATCTATAAAAAACCATATTTATCCATAGAAAGATCATACCATCTTATCATTCTATTCCTATATAGACCAAAGCCTATTTTTAGTCATCCTACCTAATATTATTTAAATCTTGGTTTATTTGGTTCTTCCCACACCTTTTTTGAGAGGATTATGACCAACTTTCAATAATTAATGTAACTCATGTTTACAATGATAGTCTACGAAAGTAGTGTGATAGTTGATTTGGCAAGATATCTTTCATTTTTTATCCCCTATCAAGTTAATTTATGTGAGCCTAATTATAACTACCTATGGGCAAATCAATGTCTCATTAGTCTTGCTAATAATTATAAACACCTATGGTAAAATTAGTATCATTGACCTATTACATAATATCTTAGTTATAACTTCCCATGGGAAAACTAGGGGCAACACTTGTTTACCATGCATTGTTGCATCACCTTGCCATCGTTGTTTTCATTTGACTATCCATTTATCAGATTTGAGAACTTGTTGGGACCTACTTGGTTTTTCCCCACCTTTTATATATATGGAATTACTATGACTTAAGGTAATTTCAAGACTATGTAGGTCATGCTCATTCATGTTGAGGTCACCTCAGTCTCCCTTTCCATACACTCTTATCATTTTGTAAGTAACCTAAGCAAAATGCTCTCACCATTTTTTTATTTGATATCTTGTCATTATATAACAAGTTAAGATACCTAAAAATTTCAAAAACATTCATAACATTTAAAAAATACAAAAATATTTGTGATATCTAAGCCTAGTCAGTTATACTCGATCCAACCTATTGTGGAAAAGTCATTGTTAAGATGATTTCTTTTGATTTTGTTTTCAAGATTTTTGTTTTTTAATTTATTTCAAGTTATTTATCTATTTATGTGTTTTTTATGTGTTTTATTTGTTTGTTTATCTTCTTTCTTATTTATTTTCTTTCAACACTATTGCCTCAACTTAGTCTATATGTGTTCATTGGGTGATTCCTCAAGCACATTATTCTTGAGTCCGTCCATATCCATAAATAAATATTATCATCATGGTTTTTATCATTGGTGCATTATTTTCAAGTTTTTATTGGATCAACAGTAAGTCCTTACGCATATTTTGGCCAAGCCTTCATGGTGTTCTATCATGAAGCCTACGATCACATGCTACAACAAAAATCAGCTTTAAAAAGGTCTATAATCAATGGAGCCATAGAAGTTTCTCCTTAGCACCTTGGAAAATCCTCCCATCCCACCCTTGATCAAATCAACCCATTAACCATTCTAGTTGTATCATTTCTAATTAGGATGATCATCTCCTCATTGGTATGTATAATTGAATCATTTAAAATGATCAATCTTATTCTTTTATTCATATATTTATTCACTTTTCACCCACTCATCTTTGATCAATATTTTAGGTTATATCCTTGAGTTATGCTTGTTAATCAAACCTAATTGGTACACAATAATCTTTATCCAATCTAGGCCTTTTAATGATTATAACCACCTATGTGCAAATCATTATTTTGACTTTTATTCTTGATTATAACTACCTTTGGGAAAATCAGTATCTTTTTTACATCAATACATCTAAGAATTTTTTCATTAGGATTAATATCAACCATAGGTTAATTCCACCTCTCTTCTTACATATTTTTGAGGGACCATCTATTAATAAATGTGATGGCCACTCCCTCAAGGGGGCATCATCTTAGGCTTCCCAAACTCCATTTAGAGCTTTGTTCTTTAAATCATCATCTTATTTTTAGCATATAGGAAATTTCTCATTCTTTGAGAAGACATTGCTTTTCATATGGTTTACAACATCTTCCCAAAAAGGGGAAAACTATAGACACCTAAATCTAGCCACCGATAACCTCCAACCAGGCTTTTGACCAATTTCCATCAAAATGCACAATTTGGCCTAAAAACACTAAAATACATTAAATTAATTAAAATTTATATATTCAAGTGCTTATTTTGGCTATGATATCCCTAAATGGGGTAATGAAATTTATGGGATAACTAAATTTGATTAGATCATTTCAAGTCAAAATTCCAATTTTACATTTGGGTGCTCTAGATTTCTCTTTTCTATCAAATTTATTATACAAGATGCATGTATTTATTATTTGGTTTTGGAAACATCCTAAATGGGATAATGGATCAATTTTTTTAGGAATCTAGAACAACAAACATGCTCTGATTCTACTGTTAGGATCTAGGAAGCACAATTGATTACCATGTACAAGCAACTTAAATATGCAAAATTAACCAAAATGCACAAGTAACTAGAATTCAGAAGTAACACAGAATATGAGAGACAATACCCAATTGTATTAATACTCTTCCAAAAGGAAATACAACAAAGAAGATGCCACAGTCTTATTCCTTACACACCTCTAGGGCATAAATAGTAAATCTCTTTAAGAGCTCACTCTCTCTTTTACGGTCCCAACACACAACTCAAACATAGAGTTGGTGTTCACCTGCACCCGCCAATAACAACACTAACAGTCAACCAGTCAGTAAAAATACTACCAGTATACCGAGTATACACACATACTTAAACTAAGTACACAACACACTCCAAGTAGACCTCCCATGAACTTGCAATAACCTAAAACTCAAATGATCTTACTTTGGAATGATCTACCTTGCCTTCCTCTATTGGTCTCCAACTGAGTACACACCATACTCCAAGTAGATCTCCCCTGATATTACTCCCTATTGTGTTGCTGACCTCCCTGATCTTGCACACCTGCAAATCAATTTGGTTCTGCACACCTGCAAACATAGATCTCACACACACATACACCTGTAAATAAATGATCTTAATTACCATGTAGATCTCTAAACATGGCCTTGCACACCTACTGACCAAGATCCTACATACATGAAGAATCCTTCTGATTCTCCAAACCAACACCCACAGTTGGCACTGTGGCACTAGGAGGAACACACCTTGCTCTCTTCACTTTGAAGGAACTAATATTTGCTTTCTTACTCTCTAGCACAAATTACAATACAACCCATGATTCTATTATATAGATCTCATGCAAATAATAATTAGACATCCAATTACAATAATTAGATCCATAGCTCAAGACTAAAATTAGCCTCTTAGCATGTAAACACCCAGTTCATTAACTAATTTTCTATGAACTGGTAGTTCTAGAACCACACAAGCAACCGATGTTGATCCCTATCTAGCTGGAGATGACCGACATTGGCTGATCCTAACTGATGTCAATTGCTATCTTCACTGTATATGACTGACATCAATTGATTAGACCGACGCCAGTTTCTCTACAACTTAGCAATTTCTCAACAACCTCCTCCATGTCTACATCAGTGAAGCTTTTAGCTCCACAACCTAACAATCTCCCACTTGGAGATAAATAGTTGCACTGTACCTATACTTGTACCTTGTCTAATTTATTTCTTGGCTTGTATCCCTCTTCAAGATCAACCTTGAAGACCAACCACCACAAAACTTGTGGTGAACCTCCTGTCATCCAAGTAACCTGCCACATCCACATCTACAAACCCATGTAGAAAAGAACTTGACCCTGCATAGCATGTTGACCTACTACTGGTCCCTCTCAGATACCTAAGAATCCATTAAACTGCCCTCTAGTGCTTCTTTCCCAGATCGGCTCCAAACTTTTTGACAGCACCCATTGCTTGGGCAAACTCAGGGAGTACACATGTACTCAACCTCATCATGTGAATCAAGACACTATTCATAGAACTATCCAACCATCAGTGTGCCACCGGATATCACACAATCATCTAGAGACAAAATCAACCTATGATCTCCATGTCTCTAGAACACACTTATGCCAAAGAATTTTGTTGCTCCAAATTCCTCATGGCATACCACTGAACTAACTTTACCTTTAGTTCAACAAAACCCTGCATGTATGAACCTACAACAAGCTCATCATCCACATATGGTAACAAGATAATGTCGTGACTCATCATCCACCTGGTAAAGAAAAACATAGTAGTTACACTGACATTGACTAAAGCCATGCTTTGTCATCCACCTGTCAATCCTGTACCACTGTCTTGTAGCTTCCTCAAGACCATATAACCTAGCCTTCTGTCTTACGTATCCATTCTCTCTATTCTTTAACTAAGGTATCCATTCATCTTTTAGTGCTTTCTTTCAACTGGCAACCTTACCAAATCTCATGTTTGGTTCTACATCCTATTCATGCCATGTTCCCACTATTTCCTAGATCCTTCCTACTCGGTAATGAGTAATGAGTATAAAGAAGAGGAACAATGAATTTGAGGCTTACTTACACTTTCAATCATCCTTATGGAAGTTTGAGACTCCATGATAGATTATTGTCTACCTAAAATCTATTCCAGTGACCGATGTCAGTCACCACCCAGTCTACATCTGGCCGACATCAGTTCCATGCGACTGACTGACTATCAATGCCAATTCTCCTACCGATGTTAGTCACCACCTACCTAACACCACCGAGTTCTCTGGTCTACACATGACCAACATTGGTGCCTGTCTGTTTGATGTCAGTTACCCTTGATCGATGCTGGTACCTGTGTTCTCCTGTGAGTGATGACTTTTTACCCGTGAGCTTTCTTTGAATCATACCCATGTCCAAACTTCCATACTTAGAAGTATCCAACCCCATCCACTGATCTCTATCCATCATCTCCTCTAAGAACACCAAGGCTTTCCAATTCTTAAGTTTTTCAAATACATCAGACTTCCTTTTCTTGTAATAAATCCAATCCTTTCTTGTAGCATCCCTCTGCTCACAGAAATCTTGGTCTATGCTCTCCAAAGCTGATCTCTTACCATTTGACTTAAGAACATCCATTCCCTTCTCACTTATGTGACCAAGCCTATAAATCCACACCTACACAATAGAAGTGGAATCAGTAATACAAGCATGTAGATAAAGAGTACTTACTTTCTTACCACATGATAATTCAAGTGCATCCTTGGTAACATTCCAAGAATCCACTATGAGAGTTCTTATGCATCTCTCATCACCCAACTTTCCTATAGAAATTAGCTGCATCTTTAGGATTGGGACCTACATGACCTCCTTCAACACCCATGTGTTGGCCATCTGCAATTTCAGCTGCACTTCCCCTTTGCCAATACTTTGACAAGGCTCACCAACCCCTCTATTTTGGGTTTCATGGAAAGAGGAAATAGAATCTATAAACCAAGATTCTACTTTATCTAAGAAACATCCTAGAGCATCCTATGCAACAACACCTGCAACATCTACTTCTTTAGTTCCTTCATGCTAATCTGCTACCAACCAATAATTTTTCTTTACCTACTCTTTCTTTCCATAACACCATAATTGACCATTCATGCCTTTGAATTCCTCCATTCTTAGTGTACTTTCTTCTATCATTGTTATAATCCCACTCAATCAAAAACCCCTGACAGTGACCTATAATGAAACATAAAACTTGCTCCCTGCAACCTTAGCTTTGATACCATTTTGTCAAGAATCTAAAACAATAAACATGCTCTGATTCTACTGTTAGGATCTAGGAAGCACAATTGATTACCATGTACAAGCAACTTAAATATGCAGAATTAACTAGAATGCACAAGTAACTAGAATTTAGAAATAACATAGAATATGAGAGACAATACCCAATTGTATTAATACTCTTCTAAAAGGAAATACAACAAAGAAGATGCCATAGTCTTCTTCCTTACACACCTCTATGGCTCCCACACCTCTAGGGCATAAATAGTAAATCTCTTCAAGAGCTCGCTCTCTCTCTTATGGTCCCAACACACAACTTAAACACAGAGTTGGTGTTCACCTCCATCAGCCAATAACAACACTGCTAGTCAACCAGTCAGTAATAATACTGCCAGTACACTGAGTATACACACATACTCAAACCGATTACACAATGTACTCCAAGTAGATCTCCCATGAACTTACAATAACCTGCAACTCAAATGATCTTACTTTGGAAGGATCTACCTTGCCTTCCTCTATTGCTCTCTAGTTGAATACACACCATACTCCAAGTAGATCTCCCCTGATATTGCTCCTTGTTGTGTTGCTGACCTCCATGATCTTGCACACCTACAAATCAATCTAGTTCTACACACCTGTAAACCTAGATCTTGCACACACATACACCTATAAATCAATGATCTTACTTACCACGTAGATTTCCAAACATGGCCTTGCACACCTACTGAACAAGATCCTACATACATGAAGAATCCTTTTAATTCTCCAAGCCAGCACCCACACTTGGCACTGTGGCACTAGGAGGAACACACCTTGCTCTCTTCACTCTGAAGGAGCTAATATTTGCTCTCTTACTCTCTAGCACAAATTATAATACAGCCCATGAGTCTATTATATAGATCTCATGCAAATAATAATTAGACATCTAATTACAATAATTAGATCCTTAGCTCAAGACTAAAATTAGCCTCTTAGCATGCAAACACTTGATTTGTTAAGTAATTGTTCGTGAACTGGTAGTTTTGGAACTGCACAAGCAACTGACATTAGTCCCTGTCTGGCTGGAGATGACCAACATCGACTGATCTTGATTGATGTCAATTTTTGTCTTCACTGTATATGATCGACGTCGGTTGATTAGACCGACACTGGTTGCTCAACAACTCAGCAACCTCTCAACAACCTCCTCCATGTCTGTATTAGTAAAGCTTTTAGCTCCATAACCTAACAAGATGCATGTCTTTATTATTTGGTTTTGGGAACATCCTAAATGGGATAATGGATCAAATTTATCTGACATTAACTTCCAATTCCAATCTAGTCAAATTTTAGACCAATAACAAGGCATTTTGATCAATTTGAGTAATTTGTGCACAAAGTGCTTAATCATGCTTAAGAGATAATTAATCCAAATTAAGGCCTAATTAATAATTCCTTGAAAACTTCTTAAAAAATTATTTTTGAAAATGAATCTTTAATATCTTCATCATCAGGTGACCTCATTTCTTGGGAATACATCCCTAGGCCATAAATGCCATAAATATCAAGATTATGAGTCACCCATGCCTCTTTATTACCTCCCATGCCTTATTAATATCCCTTATTACAAAGTCATGATGAGGATAATTATGGATTTTAGTTACATAATTCAATTAATCCCTAACCACACATCTCAATCTTGAGATTAATGATCATGGTTGATTTCGGTCATTCTTGAAAATCTATAAATAGAGAGGCCATGAACATCATTTAAAAGTTTAATTTATGTAAAGTTACCATGTCAAATTGATTATAATAGCTCTCACATTCCAATGTTATGATGTCAAAATATTGATCCAAGCCAACTCAAAGCCACAAGGTGAGAAAGAGAAGAGGAGATAGCTAAGCCTCCTTTGATGAAGACTTCATGAGCACAAGCCAAGCAAGCCACTTAAAACAAGCATTTAGAGCATCCAAAGAAGGTGAAGTATTCTTGTTTTTATTTATTATTTAGTTGTGCTTTTAATTTTTTTTGGTTATTAAACTCACCCTAGTAACTAGGCCTAGACATGTATGCTAATTAGTGTATTTTTATCAAATTGTTTGCATTTTTAGACTAGCACAATATTAATCACCTCTCTTGAGTCAAATTCCTAGTTCACAAGTTTTAGGCCATGAGTCCCTCAACTGAGCAAATAGAGTTCCTATGGGTTTTGATTGTTTTTTTATGACATGGTTAAAAGAAATATTAGTGCATAAAAGTGACTATTATTTATAACCCCATTAGAAGACAAGATCCCTACTAAATTTAAAGGTTTAATGTGAAATGGAGGAGGGTAATTTTAAGGTCTAAAGTTTCCCTATAAAAATTGAATCTTTCCAATATTGTCTATAGGATTGGATGATATGGAATGAATTTTGTCATCCAAGGTTAATACTGACATTTCTCCTTACTTGAATAAGATTTTATGAAGGGAAGGATCAGGTATGAGCTAAGAGATCATAAATCAAGATTATAGAGTGAAATATAGATCCTCATATGCATACCCTATCCATATAGGTGGCCTAAATGTGCATCTACAATAGAGTATGCAATTAGTGATTGACATTAGAGTTTGATTGTGTAATTTGACCATTCAAAGGTGATATAGTTATGAGGGCTATTTTGTGACATTATAAAGTCTTCAATGGAATATTTTAGAATCATGAAAAAGTGAAGCTAAAACAATCTACAAGAATATTAAGGATAGGGTTTCATTGTAAAAGGATAAGGAACTTAGTTTAAGGTTTCAAGAGATAAGATAGGGATATATATAGGTTTTTTTAATGAGAAAAATTATTGATCACCTTAATTAACAATAATCATCACTTTAAGGAGATTAAAACATGAAACCAATCCAATGTAGTCCCCTCACAGGCCTAAGATGTGCCTAGAGGCATAATCAATAGATCTATCTCAATAAGGCTTAGGAACAACCAGTCAGGGTTTTTGATTGCCTAAATAATGGTATAAGATAGTAAAATTAAGAAAATTAATTAAAAAACCTAAAAAGGTATCTTTTAGGGTTTCAAATAATACCTTTGTACACCATGGAAAAAGCCAAAACAACCTACAAGTAAGGGATCTCAGTTAAGGTATAGATACGGGCCCATTTTGGTGATGAAGTGCATTGATATGGTTAATGGAAGCTTAGTAATAATAAATAAAATGAACAATTACCTGAATTAACATGTATAAAATGTCATAAGACCCTTTCAAGGAAGTAAACAAGCCCACATAAGGTCTTAGACCCCTATTTTCACCTATAGTAAGGTTTATGCAAGCAAAGGCTACAGTGAGATGTGAACTGCTGAGATATGAAAGGAGGGTTTCAATGACTATAAAATAGTTTATGATGATCAAATAGATATTATAAATCACCCAAGACATTACTAAGAGTCCCAAATGTTTTCCACACTTGGAAATGACTATGGTCCATACAAATAGCTAAGAAACCTCTTGGTTGAAAGGGTAAGCATGAAGAATATAGTAAGGATAAATGTTTTGGGTGGTTTAAAAATATCCATGAGAAGAAATTAAATGTGGGAATAATTTTATTATATCATATAGGAATCACATTATCCTGCAAAGGTCATCCATAAGTGGATTCAGACAAAAATACAAGAAAATAGGGTTTTTAGCCCCTTTTTTAGACACCTTGAGTTGGTTAGGTACCTAAATGAGGGACTATAACCTTTCCATTTGGTAAAAATACTAATTATTATTATATATAACTCTAAATAAATTCATTTTTCCATGGGGATGAGGGATATATATCTCTATTTTGTCTCAGAAATCAGCCACTCATGAAAATTAAAACTTTGGCAAGATAAGCAAAAGATGGAAAAATGAGTTAAGGACTTAGTTTTTTGCCTTAAAAACTTCAAGTAACATTTTTTTATGGGTATAGAAGATGGATATATGATCTGGAACACTCACATAAGTTCTAACGCTTCAATATGACCAAATTGTTTGTGCATATAGTCCAATCAAGCTAGTTTCCACTAGACCTAATTTGGAAAAGAGATAAAGGGAGTGTTGGAGGATTTGTGTGATGACTTGGTGAGTATGAATGAAGTTTAAATATTCATAAATAACCATACTAAAATTTTTATAATATTCCAAGTGATCTAAACTTGTAAGGTGTGTGCCAACCCCATTAGGACTTAAAGAGACTTGAAGTCAAGTGGGGGTCAACTTTTCATTTCTATGCATTGATGAGTTATCCATATGATTGGTGCATGATTATGGGGTGTTTTTATACATTTATGATCCTTTTTATGTAGATAAACTTTTAGTATTATTGTTCTTGACTTGAAAATAGTTCAAGCATGTAAAAAAGAGGAGAAAAAAGCTTTATAGGTCATTTTGTAAAGCTCATATCTTTGTTAAGGCTCTGCATGGGAATGAAAGGGTTTATGAGGGAGTTATATATGTTATTCATTAACAAATTTGTGGAATTATTTGGAAACATGGACATGCCGTATCTATGAATAATTGTTAAGAATAAAAATAGTCAAAACCCCTAGTAAAACCCTTAAAGGAACCCTATCGAGAAAAAATGGAAGGAGAGCCATTCCAATGGAATAGTTTGGAAATTATGCCTATTATATCATGGATTATACTCACTAAATTTCACACTCACATAAATATTATGTATGTAACTATATGAACAACCAATAAAATAGTGTTTTTCTCATCATTTTCTATGTTTTTCTAGGTTCTAGGAGGTTTGAGAAGATGTAATCAAGTTTGGAGGTAGTATAAAGACCTATTATAAATCCATATCATCATTTTTTTTCTATTAAAAAAATTCTAAGTATCCTAAATAGAGCTCTCCTTTTAGCTAGTCAAAATTGGCATATTGAGCATGAGAGTGAAAAGTGTGGAAAACTCAAATGGATGTCTTTTTAAGGTGAATATAAGAATTATAAGGAAATGGATAATATTTATAGGTGTCATTAACTCCCTCCCATGTATTTTCATGGGAAACTAAATATTTTTTGAGGCCATGTGTGAGGGGTGACTAAAATAAGGAGTTTTAGGACTACAGACAATGATTGCTTCATTCTACAAGTTTCCAAAAGAGTAAGAAATTAACCAATGCATGGAATTACCTATTTTAATACCTCCCATATTATCCAAATCATCATAACTATCCATAGTTAGTGGTGGGACGTTAAAATAAGTACAAATAATGAAGGCAATGTTTTGTACCAAAATAGAGAGTTTTATGCCACTTTTCACAATTTTCATGGCTTGTATGGACAATTGGACTTATTAATGTTACATAGATCATTTCATATCTCTTATCCATGTATTTTTTACTTATTTATCCAAGTTAACACATGTCTAGGTGACCTTTGGACTTCCTTTACTTTGCCTCTTTCTCAAAGTGTTTTGACTACTTACATGTGCAATTGAGTGTTAGTGCAATCTTGTTAGTCTTGTTTAGTAGAAGATATTCTTTTCTATAATGTTATCATTAATTATCTACCAAGTTTGTAGAAAGGGTGTTGTTTTAGGTCATTTTTAGCATTATTTTATAAGTTTACAGGTGTCTTAGAAGTGGTTTATGACTGTATTCCCTCATAGAATCATCTATTACTCTCCTATGTATAAAATACCTTCTTGAATCTAACATATGAAACATTGATGTGACAATGCATTTTGAGTTGTGAATTTTGTGTGAGAGAGACTTTTTTTGTCTTTAAGTAGTAAATATTTAGTCAAATAGGAAGAGATTAAACATTGGTGCATCACCTCTTTTGGTTTTCTTAGTTATTTTATTAACCATTTTCATCCACAAGTTGATAGGTAAGGAAGTGCTTCAAAGAGTGCATCAATGGAACTATCCCTTCAAGACATTCATCTCTCAACATTATCACCCAAAGAAAGAGGGATGTTTCAATTATACCACTTAGATGAGGAGAGATAAGCATATCCTCAAGGGTGAAAATCCAAGTGTAAAAAATATTTTTGGTCATAGATCAAGTGATTTTTAAACTATCTCAAGGGGTGAGTTATCATGGGAGCATGTGAGAAGGCATGATTAGTCAAAAGGTAAGAATAGTAATGTTTTATAAAATTGTCATAATGTGGGACACATTGTAATATTATATCCTAATATAGTTATACGGAAATAAAAACATAACAAAGTATAGGTGTTAGAGGTTTTTCAATGATGTCTCAAAGGTCACCAAGGATGTTGATGAGGTGTCACATGTCCTAGGATGATAATAACAAAGTGTGCTTCAATGAGCTTCAATTTTTATACATGATTCTTTAGTGTTTGACTTATTGATAAAATTTATGGATGATATTGATTATATGGACATGTTTTAGACACCCTATGGGGTGTTATGTGTGCTTGGAGTGCTTATCAAAGTGAATAGAATTTATTAGAGAAGTCATATGAGTGTCTAGGTTCAAGTAGTAATATTTACAGATAAGGCTAATTAAGAAGTTTGATGACATTATATTTCATAGTTATGAATATTTAAATATTATTTTGATACATGGATGTATTCCACTATGAAAGGTGATCATATGGTTCAAATTTTAGGTCATGAGGTTGAGCACATCAAAAGTTATTAAGGTGAAAGTCTAGCTTCTCAAGTAGAGTTCACTATGTTCCCATACTTATCCAAAATTTCATTATCTAATATAGATGGTGAGAATTTAATTAGATCATAGATATAATGGTAAGCATTTAATTTAAATAGAAAAGGAATTAATGGAGGGTATGATCTTGTCATTAGTGATCCAATAGTGCACATGAAGTCAAAATGTCAATGATTCCTAATATTTCATGCACTAGTGACATATGTCTCAATAATGGAGTTTTATAAAAATATCAATGGCTCATAGGTGTCCATGCAGATGGAGATCGATAGAGTGCATCGAGTGAAATAGTCAATGTGTGTAGAAGGCACACAAAGCTACTAAATGGCATGATTGTGGAATTGAAGATATGAGATCAATGGTGAGAGATTTTAGATCAAAGTTAGGAGAATAATAAGGAGATTGGTGGTGTGCATTTGTTCAAATTTTCTAGGTAGCATGAGATGATGACAAAGTTTTTGATGTTTAGTATTTACATTTTGACCATTGGAATTTGAATATTTAAATTGGTGAAAGAAAAACTAGTGCTTAGTATTTGAGATATGTATTTTGATAGAGGATGAAATTTATGTTGGTAAAAAGGAAAAATTGTAAAATAATCTAAGGTGAATCTATAGAATCTAGTTATAAGGTTTGAATGTTTGTACAGTCAAATATATTGAGTTCCAATGCTTATTATGTGTTTAACCATGGTCTATAAGTGATTCAAGAAGGATATTTGAGTTGTTTTTTATAGTGTTTTAATGTTTAAAGATGAGAAAAATATTAAAGAGTGTTTTAAACTCCATGAGGACCATATTTGTGGATTTTGGAGGTTTGACCAATCCATCTTTAGTGTGAATATATGTGTAGAAGTTGATTATTTATTGAAACGCTAGTAGTTTGAGTGACCATTTTGTAAAGTTAGCTTGAAGGTGTTCTAAGTAGAATTAAGGAAGAAAATAAGTATAGAGATTTTATATAACTATCTAAGGCTTATTATAAAGATTTTTTTGTCATGATATGCCCCTGATCTGATATGGAGAGTCAAAATAGCTTGATTATATTTTGACTGAATATGACTAGTTTGAATGATCATTTTGAGAGAGTTATTTTTAATGCTTAGAGATTGTGTTGGAGTGTTTGAAGAAAATAGAGGTGTTTTATATGTATTTAAGGGTTAATACATGTGATATAATCATATATCTATGTGAAATATTTGAGTATTTGATTTATAAGTTTGAGGCTATGTTTTTTGTGTATGAAGGCCTAAACAGAAAGGAGACATAATTGGTAGGTTCAAGTATTGATTTAGTGTTCTAGGTGGAATGTACCCATGAGGAAGTAATAAGAGGGATATTATAGATAGGTTTTATATGTTTTAATCATTAGTGTAAGTTTAAGGTAGTCCAAGAGGTTGAAAGAGTAACGTGTGGATGTGAAGGCCTAATTGTTTTAGGTCTCACCAAGAGCTAATGGTGGTTTGGTGTCAATAAGGTAATGGATGACCTAAATAGTGTGGGTTTATAAAATTTAACATGTATGAAGACCTATTTAAAATTTATAACAAGTATGGTAAGCATATTTTCTTACCAAGATGGGTTAGATGAATGTATGGTATAAATACCAGGAACAATTGGCCTATTTGGAGGAGAGTTGAGAAAGTGTGTAGTTGAGATAGTGTAGTGAAAGAGATAACCATTAAAATAGAAGGTATAATTAATTTAGTACCAATAGAGAGTGAAGAGTATCAATCATTATTGTCTAATAAAGGTGATGAAGGTAAATACATAGACCATTGGATCTAATAAGCCTAGAAGAGACAAATTAAGCAAGTAAGCCCTAGAGGCTGATTGAGTGAGTATGCTTAGTGAATGGATTGAAGATAAAATTAGGTTTAAGATTGTGTGGATGACATATAAGTCATGTTTTGATATTTTGATAGAGTTTTTTAGGTTTTCTAATTGTGTATGTGCTAAGAAGTAAATAGTGATTCAAAAGGGTGTTTTGGATGCATTACTTGTGTGTGCTAGTTTATAAGAGTGTAAAGGGGAAAGAGAGAAAGTAAGAGAAGTCCATAATTAGGTTTATAATACATTATATTAGAGGCAAAAATTGTATCAAGGTAGCTAGGTTGGTTTTTAGTTGCCTAGGGGGTTGGCTCTTCCTTGTGGGATGGGTGTCTCACTAAATTAAGGAATGGGTGTTCCTTGATCAATTAGTTTTGGTCTAAATGTTAAATATTGTATTTATAGGACTATAGTCAATCTTGAAAGGTTTAGTTGGTTTTATCCCCCAAGAGGTTTTCCCATGTATATCATGTGGTATGTGTTTGATCTTTCTTATTCATTTCAATGGTTAATTTGTATGCATCATGATTATATGTGATGAATGTTTAAGAGTTGGGAATTGAATTAGCTTATCTAGAATCACTAATTCACCTCCCCCCCTCTTACATATTATAACTCTAACAATAATGATTTATTAGAGTTAATGTAATATGTCAAAAAATTGCATAGAAACCAAAGATAGTTAAGGTGAGTCATGATTAGTCTACTAGTCTAAATGGACTATTTACTAAGGTAGATTAAGGATTAGATGTGAAATAATGTCAATAACATGTGTTATCTAAATATATTGACAAGGTATTCAAAGAGAAGAAGGTTGACAAGGTGGATGAGTGAAATACTTAATTCAATCTTACGTAGATTCCAAAGAAGGACTATCAATCTTAGGATTTGAAGATGGCTAAGAAAAGTGTATTGAAGATCTAGGAATCTCCTAAGTTAATGGTGTTTTATTTCCCTTTTAAAATGGTTGACTTGATTAATATTCATTGATACACTCATATATATGTATAGGCATTAAGTTTGAAGTTCAACATGGTGAGAGATCCAAGGTTGACATCAAGATGTTGAGGTTAAAAAGTAGTCAATTGGTATATGAGAAGTGATTCGAGGTAGTTTAGGATTGTCTATGAGTTTTATTGATTCATATTGTATGCAATATATGAAAAAAAAATGTGAAGTCCATAATTTTGTAGTTGGTGTCAAGAGTGTGGTAGCTTAGTGAGTGATCAAGATTTTAATCTTCTTCAGTCATGTCAAGGAAGATAAGTAATCTTGAGCTCCTATTTTATTTGAAGAAGATATTATTAGTCTAATGGGGAGCTTAGTAGATCTAAGTTATTTTTAAAAAGAATTGTTGCATTTTATATTATAATAGAGGTAGGCATCAAGTTAGTCAAATAAAAGGCTAGATGTAGTTTTGAGAGAATGATCAGTTTATGAGAGTGGTTGTCATCTAATGTTTGTGAGGTGAAGCATCACCTCATGGGGAGATTAATAGTTTTATATTGTGAAGTTTCAATATAGTGAGGTAGAAATCATAATAATAATGGTTTATTGAGGTCCAAGGATCAAATGGTAGTTTGTGGAAGACTATTTGTCATTAAAGTCAAAGGGGGAGAAACATAGGGAGATGAGAATGATCATGTTGTAGTGTGTTTAACATAAATGATAAAAGGGTGAGTTTTTTTGCATGTTTTCCTCATTGATGTCAATATTTATATCATTTATGTCAATGTTTATATCATTAATGTCAAGGTACATATATTGAAGGTGCATGGTGATTAGTCATTGAGTTATATGCATGAGATGACAAGGTGAGATTGTTGATAATTGTATTTTATGTTGGTTTATGTCAAGGTTTAGGTCATCTTGAAGTTATCATTGTTATCATTAAAAATTATTGTGAAGGTATGATGGCAAGTAAGTTTGCAAGAGTGTTGTTGTGAAAAAGGCTAGCTGGTAGTGTGTGTTATGAAAATCATATGAGCATTGAATGTATGTAGTATTTCCATGAGAGAGAAAAGTATGGTCATGGATAAGTGTTTGAATACAATTAATGTCTACATAGTAATCATATTTTATGAAGAGGTATGTACAAGTCATTGATGTTATGACATGAAGATGTTCAGGGTTAGCCATGTGACTCAAGAGAATTTTAAGGCAAGATATAATTTGAAGGTAAGAGATAATTTTTATGAAACTAATATCTTATGGTCTTATGAAGGCACAAGTATAGATGTAAAAGTTATTTAGGTACATGGAAGAAAGATGTCTAGTAATATGAAGCTTGGTCATGTGGTTTCAGGTCTTTATGAGGTTATGAAAGATTTTTGTCATCATAAAGAGAATAGTGTAGTGATATGAGTATTCTTATGTGAGATCCAATGATATCATTGAGGTCATTACATGGAAGTAATAGGTTAATATTTCAAGTGCATTAGAAGTTTGAGCCTAGTCATAGCATGGTGAAGGTATGAGCTAGTGGCATGATGAGGTGAGTGATCTCAAGCATGTGAGATATTGTGATGTTTTTATGATAATGAGTATTAATTATGGATACACTTAAAAGTTTTTAAAATTTATCCTAAATGGGTAGGACCTTCAATCTTGGTCTACATCTATACATCTCTTAAACCCTGCATACCCTAATAAGGCATGAAGAGACCTTGTGAGAAAGTATGAGCATGGTGGATTAGTGATATGAGTGAAAACATAAATGATTTATTTTATTATGTTGTTTAGTATGTTATGTAGGTGTATAGTGCATATAAATAGGAATGATGGTTAGTTTTAATGCCTATTGTGGTTTGCAGGTCAAGGTCTAGAGAGCAAAGAGAGAGTGTGTGACCTAGTGGGGTATCAAGATTAGTCTCCAAGGTAATTTTGAGTAGGTTATAACTTATAAAGGTGATTTAAGTTTTTTTATTCATTTTAATGAATTTTTAGGCTCTATTTTTAAGTAAAAGGCATAAAATATTGTTTGGAGGTCTCTCAAGTGCTCAAAATGAAGGGTTCTCAACTCGAGAAGGATTTTATTGAAATCATTATCTCATAAAACATTTTCATGGGAACTTAATATATTCATGTTAAATTTTTAAGGTTCCTATATCAAAATTGCATCCATCAATTTTTATATTAAGGGGATATGATTTATGAATAATTGTTAAGATTGCATATAGGTTTAAACCCTCTTATAACCCTAATAAGGACCTGATGCTGAATATGTTGATAAAACATGCCTATAATGGACTGGTATCCTTAGGTAAAATATTTTATATACTAGTATGCTATCCCAAGTATCTCTAGGTGGTATTGGTTAGAGAGATGAGAGAGAAAATGTAAAGATACATGGTTATTTTTGTAGAAGTTATTAAAGCTATCAAAAGTTGTATTAGATAAAGTTTGAAAATTATTAGATGGATAAGGTAAAGAATTTTTTTATGTCCATGTTAGTTTATATATTGTTTATATTCTTCAATATTTATAAATCACACATCCAAATAAGCTAATTGCTAACAGGCTTAATGGTGTGAATAGTGAAAAACACAAGTAACAATGAGAAGATGAATTAGAATGTGTTTTCATGATAGAATGATGAAACCAAGTGAATGGAGATGTTATTAGGAATTTTAAGACAAATATATGTTTTACATAATTTTTTATGTCATATGGGTGGTGAAAAAATTTCTCATAAGTTGAGCTATCTGACTCACATAAGACAATGAGATACAAGGTCACGAGATTGGTTTGCAAGACCAATATTTGCCATTTGACCATATTATACTTCTATCTTAGAATGGTATAATGATATCATAGGATAATTTTCATGAATAATAATTTAATTAAAATTTATATACAAGTTTTGGATGTGTAATTCACCATGACTGTGTTCTGAGGTAATATGATAATTCTAAGTGAGTGAGTTGTAGAGGTGTTCCTGAAGCCTTATCTTATGGGTGGAATTGTCTAATGCATTTTTTAATGACCATGAGATCATGTATACTCTTTATATATACTTATTTTATCATATTTTATTATATCAATTATGTTTTATCTTAATTATTTCAAGATAGTGTTTTTGAGGCATACAAACCTAATAGAGCAGATTGTACAAAACCAAGGTAGTGTGAGAAGTTGGTTTTTGGTGTGTTTTCATGGTATAATGATGAATCAAAGAAAATTAACATGTTTTTTGATAATATTATTTCCTATTAATTATTTTTATATATCTTTTAAGTTAGGTATAGGGATGAAAATATTGAAGCCAAAATGGCTTATCTAGTTCTATTGTGACTGTGAGAAGAGAGGTCTAGAGATTGGTCTGTATGTCTAATATTTACCATTATAACTTACTATATACATATTTTAAGATGTTATTAAGGTATTTTAATATAATTTAATTAATCATGAATCTCTTAAATTTTTCATATAGGTTTTTAAGGTTAATGTTTCATGATTATGTTTGGATAGTCTTGGCAGTTTTGAGTAAGCCAGTTACAATGATGAATTTGAGGCTCTACAACATGATTTGAAGTGTTACAAGCATATGGTGATGACCATTAGGTAATTTAATTATTTTATAAGTTTTTTATTTTCATTTTTTTTGTCTAAATTATGTTTTATCTTTATTTTTTAAAGAGGGACTTTTCTATGTGTTCAAATGCCTAATTGTGAACAATACTAATGGTGTGTTTTAGGTGGTGGTTGGAGCTAAAATGTGTCATTGACATAATATGAGATTATTAGTGGTATATTAGAGTATAATATTATTTTTTATCATTGTGTGTGTACTTTTAATGTTTTTAAGTAGATCAAAGGATTACGTGTGCTAATGAAGGCCTAATTGAATTAGGTCTTCGTAAGGCCTAAAATTGGTTTATGTCTTTGAAGTTGTGGATGACCTATTGTAATTATTGATTCATGTATAAATTTTTTTATAATTCATATTTAAAATTTAATCCAAGTTTAAAATTATTTATGGCTTAGCAATAGGGACATGAGCAAGAAGTTTGTATAAATACAAGGCGGTTTTAGGCCTATTTGAGCATGTATGAGAGTATGAAAATGAGATAACACATTATGAGTATAAGGAAGTATTTTAGACCATAAAATGAGAGTATATTATATATAATTAATATTATAAATTGTTTTTTCATATGAAAATCAAGGTCATATGACCTAATCAATCTTGAAGAGACCTAATTGAGCAAAGAGACCTAGAAAGTAGTTTGAAAGGCATAAGAGTGTGAAGAGTTGAAGAGGTGGTCATCATAAGTTAGTTTATAAAAAAAATGTTATGAAGGTGATCAAATTTTTTAAGTGGATGAGTTGGTACTGAGTCATCTATGTGGTTGGTTCCTCCTTACAAGTTGGTGTTTGCTAAAGCCTAGCTAAGTTGGTGCTTAGCTAGTTGGGGTTGCTGCTCCATGTGAAATTGGTGCTTCACTAAATTATGATAATTTGAATTATAGTACTATATTCCATTTTTATGGATTATTGGGTTTTCTCAGCCTTTACTTTTTTCCACATATATGATGTTCTTTCATGTGTTCTTTTGTTTTATGCATATGTGGATAGGTTCTTATGCTTGTTATATATATATGCTTGTTTGAATGGTTCATGATTACTAAAGTATAATTGATAAGGAATTTTTTGAAGATTGATTCACCCCCTCTCCTCTCAGTCATTTTGATTCCAAAAAATATGGTAGAATATGAATCCCTAATTATAGGTTTCCAAACAACTTTAGCTATAAGAGTTAAATTATTTCATATTTTTGGGGACTCCCAACCTATAGTCAATCAAATAACCAGCATATTCCAATGAAAAAATAACATGCTCTAAAGGTATAAAATTTTATCAAAATATTTTTTATCCACACTTAATATTTATGTCAACCATACCACTCCTCAATCATTAAACAAGTTTGTTGATATCATGGCTTCTTTAGCCTCCTTTATCCCATCCTCCTCCTAAGAGTCTAAATTATTTATTCTTATTCATAGGGTCATTCAACCTTATTATACCAAAATTTATCTTCCTTATATCCAAATTATTTAGGAAAACCATTTGGATCTATGGTAAACATAGATATTTGATTATTTGTTTAAAGGTATCATTCCTTCATATTTATTCAAAAATGCTAAGCATGCTTTTCAATAGCAAAATTTTCATTATGTAATATTAAGGGTGTGATTTATAAGTAGAGTTTTTATGGTATTATCATATATTATATCAATAATTATAAATAAAATCTTGTGATCAAATAAACTCATGATGAAATTTGTGGTGGCCATTTTAGTGGTTTAACTATTGAAAAAAAATTGTGCAGTTAGGATACTATTGGCCCACTATGAATTGAAAATATTGTGAGTATGTTAGGAAATACATGAAGTGTCAACAAAAATCCAACTTATATCATATCCCTAATCATGAATTAAAATTAGCTAAGGACTTTTGGCCTTTCTCCTAATAAATTTTAGACCTTATAGGGTAGATTAATCTTAAATCTTCCCAACAACATAGCTTTATCATTACTACTATTGAGTATTACACTAAATGGGTGGAAGTTATTCCCCTCATTTCAACCAATTAAAATAATATTTTTTATTTAATTAATCATCATATAATATGTAATTTTGGTGTCCCACATAAAATTAGTGTAGATAATGGAAAACCTTTTAAAAATAAGCAAGTGCAAAAGTTGTG